>SJYB01004884.1:157491-239992 GCA_006408585.1 Antidorcas marsupialis
ATTTAAATAGTTTCTAAATGTGAAAATATATCATTCCATAAAGAAAGATTTCAATAAATCCCATAAAGGGAAGTAGAACAGCCTCAAATTTATGATTAACATGAAACAAGGCCATAAATTTCTGACAAAAATTTAAAAAGGAAAACTCTTCAATCTGAAATTTTGTGAAAAAAAATTATTTTTAAAACTCTTGAATCAAAAAAGAAACCAAAATTAAAAATTACATCATATATGAAATGGCTAAAATTGTGCACACAAGAAAATCCAGACTCTCAAACTAAGGAAACTAAGGAAAAACATGTTAATTAAAAAAGAAAAAAAGAAATTACACATCCCACACAAGAAAGTTAGAAAAAGAATAAGCAAAAAACAAAAGAAAGTGGCAGAAATGAAGCAATAAAAATGTAAGTAGAAATAATCAATAATATCAAACAAATATACTCAGAATATGTACAATGAGATTCATTTTGTTTTTATGCCTGTTAACACAACAACCGTTTTGCAGCCCATGGATCAAGGGTCATTTCAAGGTTCAAGTCTTATTATTTTAGAAATGCATTGTATAAGGCTAAAGCTGCCATAAGTAGTGATTCCTCTAATGAATCTGAGCAGAGTAAATTGAAAACTTTTCAGAAAGAGTCTACCATCCTAGATGCCACTTTCAGAACATTCATGATTCATGGGAGGAGGTCAAAACATCAAGAGTTTGGAGAAAAGTGATTCCAAAACTCTCATGGATAGCCTTGAGGGGTTCAAGACTTCAGCCGTGGCCGCAGCTGCAGACGTAGTAGGGGCAAGAGGACTAGGAGTGGAGGCTGGAGACGGGGCTGCCTTGGTGCAGCCTCACGATAAAGACTGAATGGATGAGAAGCTGCTTCTGATGGATGAGCAAAGTGGTTCCTCGAGACGAAATCTACTGTTGGTGAGGATGCTGCGGAGACTGCTGAAATGAGAGCAAAGGGCTTAGAATACGACATCAACTGAGCTGGTGTAGCAGTAGGGGTTTATGAGTATTGACTCCAATTTTGAAAGAACTTCTACTATGGGTAAAATGCTCTCCAGTAGCATTTCCTGCTACAGAGAAAGCGTTCATGAAAGGAAGAGTCGATCTGATGCACCCAACTTCAACACTTATTTTGAGAAACTGCTAGAGGCACCCAACCTTCAGTAAACACCACCCTGATCAGGCCGCAGCCATCAACACTGAGGCAAGACCCTCCACCAGCAAAAAGATCAGAACTTGTTGACGGCTCAGATGAAGGCTAGCACTTTTTAGCAATAAAGCATGTTAAACTTCAGATGTGCACATTTTTAGACATAATGCTATTGCACACAATAGACTACAGAATAGTGTAAACGTAAATTTCACATGCAGTGGGAAACCAAAAAGTTCTTGTGACTTCACTGTGGTGGTCTGGAACCAGACCTGCAGCATCTCCCGGGTCTGACTGTGTGCGTTTAAATGTGTGTCTTAGTCACCGTCCCTGGAAGTCAGTGACTGTCATATTTTATACTGTTTTCCAGTGGCCTGCCACAGTTTGGCTCATTCTAAGGGTTCAATTCGTTCATTCATTCAACAAACGCATTTTGAGCTTTAACCTCTGTTAGTGAAAGAACTGTTAGAGCCGTCCTCAAGCCACACATTTCTGTGCATCTGTGCAGCGTCCACACAGCTTTGTTTTCTTGGGCTGCAAAATCACTGCAGATGGTGACCGTGCCCATGAAATGAGAAGATGCTTTCTCCTTGGAAACAAAGCTATGACCAACCTAGACAGCATATTAAAAAGCAGAGACATTACTTTGACCAAAAGGTCCATCTAGTCAAAGTTATTATTTTTCCCGCAGTCATGTATGGATGTGAGAGCTGGACTATAAAGAAAGCTGAGCACCAAAGAATTGATGCTTTTAAACTGTGGTGTTGGAGAAGATTCTTGAGAGTCCCTTGGACTGCCAGGAGATCCAACCAGTCCATCCTAAAGGAGATCTGTCCTGGGTGTTCATTGGAAGGACGGATGCTGAAGCTGAAACTCCAATACTTTGGCCACCTCATGCGAAGAGCTGACTCATTTGAAAGATTCCGATGCTGGGAAAGATTGAAAGCAGGAGGAGAAGGGGATGACAGAGGATGAGATAGTTGGATGGCATCATCGACTCAATGGACATGAGTTTGAGTAAACTCCAGGAGCTGGTGATGGACAGGGAAGCCTGGCGTGCTGCAGTCCATGGGGTCACAAAGAGTCAGACACAACTGAGCCACTGAACTGAACTGTCCAGCGTCCAAAGCCTGGATCANAGATTCTTGAGAGTCCCTTGGACTGCCAGGAGATCCAACCAGTCCATCCTAAAGGAGATCTGTCCTGGGTGTTCTTTGGAAGGATGGATGCTGAAGCTGAAACTCCAATACTTTGGCCACCTCATGCCAAGAGCTGACTCATTTGAAAGATTCCGATGCTGGGAAAGATTGAAAGCAGGAGGAGAAGGGGATGACAGAGGATGGGATGGTTGGATGGCATCATCGACTCGATGGACATGAGTTTGAGTAAACTCCAGGAGCTGGTGATGGACAGGGAAGCCTGGCGTGCTGCAGTCCATGGGGTCACAAAGAGTCAGACACAACTGAGCCACTGAACTGAACTGTCCAGCGTCCAAAGCCTGGATCAGCCAGTTCTCTGTTGCAGTTCTTCCTGTGCCAAGCGAGGAGAGCTCAGAGCCATCTGGAGAAGGATGTCCATCAGAGTTGCAAGAAATTAGGAGGCTATCACAGGTGGAGTGAAGTGCTGGTCTTCAGAGAAGGGGTCAGTGACTGAGCTGAACACTAGACTAGGCTGAGGAGCCCGTTCTGGAGCATGGACAAAATCTCCCCCAAGAAATGGCCAGTGCATCTGGAGGCTATAGGACGGCTTCAGAAGCAATCTCCTCAAGACTGGAAATGCTTGTTTCTTCTGCATAGTGTTTCTGTTTTAGCATAATAACCTGAATCTCTAAAAATAAGTCCCATAAGCATGCATTCGAGTTGTACGGCAGAAAGTAAGACAACATTGTAAAGTGATTATGATCCAATTAAAAATAAAAAAATAACACTCCCTTGTCAATATGGCTCACTCAGTTTGGATGAGGGATGTCACTAACAGCCTACCTGGCTTTCTCAGGAGAAGAGTCATGAAGGGAGTGGCCAGTTGTAATTGGCAGTGTAATTCTCTCAGTCCTTTAGATCTCATGTTCTATAGCACGAAGACTGAGAACCATTCAAGATGTATTACGTAGATTGTGCACAGATTGAACAAAGCTTCTCCACGTCTGCAGCCTAGATTATGAAGAACATCACTGACACATCAAGCTGGTCCAACGTTCTTCTTAGTTGAGGACCCTCTGAAAGTAAGAGAGTCCTGTGTGATTTATTAGGAAAAGACAAAAAGCTACAAAAAATGTTTTTTCCAAAGGTTTACTTTAAGTGGAGCTGTGCCCAATGACTCACTATTATTCGAAGTGAAGGGAGCATAGGGAGCCATCAGTCTTTAGACTGCAGAGCTATTTGAACAACCCAGGAGGCTGATGCCTACTTTGGAAGACAATGGCATTTTCACTAAGTTCCAGTCAAGGCTACCGTTACTGTTCCTTTCATCTTCCTTTTATTCTTCAATTCCTGCCACCCATAAGTTTATCAGAAAGTCCCCCATGCAAAAAAAAAAAAAGTATATATAGCACTTTTATTATTTTATTCAACTCACCCCAAAATAGTCCCTGAGATGTGAAATTAGTTTTTAAAAGAAGTAAAAAATAATGCAAATATAGAAATACATTATATCTGAAACAGTCACAGTTCTGGCATGAAAAAAGTTCTCACTAAATGTTTATTGAATGAATGAACATTAATTTGTTGGGAAATCAGCTGAGCCCTTCGTACAGCCTTTGAAAAGTAAACAAAAATAAATTTCTCTAAACTTACCTGGTATTTAAAGGTTTTCTCAGTTTGTTTACATGACAAAAGGGAAAATAACGAATATGACAGTTGCTGTCTCCAAATAAGCTAGATTTGCACCCATGCGCCCAGAGACTGCTTTATTTCATTTCGAAAATTAACCCCAAGGTAGCCACCACCAGGAGGCACCATTCAGGGTAGCATTAAAAACCTAACTTTTCAAACTTTTTCCATATAAGTTTAATGGAGAGAGACATAAAAATTTACTATTCATTTGTAGGGTTTTTCCCTAGAAAATAAATGTCTCTGATGACCAAGATGTCAGAATAAATGTGCCCCAAAGTTCAATATCTGCGTTTACATCTAACATTAAGAAAATACCATCTGAAGCAAAATGCTAAGAAAAACTAACATCAAAGTTGAAGAGCTGCCATGTTAAATTTGTGTTAGAGCTGCCTAGGGCTTGTTGTAAACCAAGACTGCACAGGGCTACCAGGAGCCCCTTCCTTCCTCTAAGTTCTTCTTTCCATCTAGCCCTATTGGTTCCTGGCTCTATTTTCAGGATTGCTCCTGGGTATGTGATGTGTGTAGAGGTTTATCTGTTCAGCTTCCTCCAAATTTCTATAAATCCAGGCTTCTCCTCATTCAACCAAACCCCAGCGAGGCTCTGGCTTGGCAGCGCAGCTCATTATCCTGCGGGCTTCATCTGCTGCAGGGCCCCAATTAGCCCCTGTGCTGAGGAGTCACCTTGACACCTCGAGAGTCAACTCTCCTCTCTGCGGTAAGTGTCACCCAGCAGAAACGGAGCCAGGGATCTGTGCACACCACGCCATCACATGTCTTTCCTTTTCCGGGGGCTTCCTCTTCCACAGAGCTTCATAAACTGGGCAGAGTCAGCATTCCTCTCATTCCAAATTAATCATTAGCCTGTCCTCTTTATTAGCCTCTCCTGCCTGCCCAATCAGCATGATAACGTGCTCATTCACCACTTAGGAAATGTCAAAGCACTGTTGCCTTTTGCTCTAGAACTTTTAGACATTGGAACATCCTGCATTTTTAACATTTAACATTTTAAACACTAAATATAATTTTACACAATAGTTTTCTCACTGTGGGGGAGGCCCTCCTCTGTGAGACAACCAAAAGAGCTCATACCCACAGAGCAAACGTTCATATCAGGACGTACTTGAAGTTTAATGACATTCATATATTTGCCTTGCAGCTTAAATCAGTGTTTTATCCCAAATCATGCAGTAAACTCAGTCTGATTTCCTATGATTCTAGTTCTGTGTCTTTTCTACGACACAAGTTTAACCTCTCCACAGTTCATTAATTTTTTCTTGAAAAAAAAAAAATGAAGTGCTTAAGCTGTCTAGCACAAAATGAACCTGCTTCAAAATTGCCTTCCAGGCCAGGGAAGTTTATAAACAAACTCAAGAGGGAGGATCATCTGCTGGCTGAGTTCTAAGAGGTGGGGCTTCTAGTTGTGACTTCATGTGCCCTCACAGTTAGTATTTGACCATTTATTTGATAACCTGGGCCTCATTTTCCAATGAAGTGTTAGATTAGGTTATCTTTGTGGAGATTCTCAATGAGAATATCCTATGATACTCCACTATTTGGCATATATGCTTTTATTATGAAAGTAAACTATGGTTCGGTTCAGTTCAGTGCAATTCAGTCGCTCAGTTGTGTCCGACTCTTCGTGACCCCATGACCCGCAGCAGCCAGGCCTCCCTGTCCATAACCCTAACTTCCCCACCACTGTTTAATGTAGTATGGGTAGAGTGAGAACTTTTCTATGCCTTTACACCTAAAGAATTTGACTTCTCCATGTCCCACTAAGCAAACGTAATAAGTAATATGCATTTGATAAATATGCATGAATAAAGGGAAGGAAGGAGTAAAGAAAAAGAGAGAAGAATGGAAAAAAGTAAGCAAATTAGCTGCTTTTCTGTTCAAAATTGATAGCATCTCCTATTCACCCAAACTGTAAGGGGCAGACTATTTTATCATCAGTCTCGAAATTAACAGCCTTTACAGTTCATTTTCATTGGCATAGAAAAGCCCCCAACCTTCATTCTAGCTTTTTTTTTCTCTTTTTAAATTATAGGAGTGATGTTTTCCTCCCAATACTGGTTCTCCTCTGCACTCTTAAGCCTTGTAGTTATTCAGGATAATTGACTGCGTGACAACCTGAGATAGAAGTAATGTTAGGTCAGCAAACAAAGTCACATATCAAACTAAGAGGGTATTATGGGACAAATCACATTTTAATCAGTCGGATCTTAGATGAATGCAGGAATATTGACAGCATCTATGGTTTGTATAACAGCCTGTGGTGTGACAGAGCAATAGCGCTTTGAAATATAGTCAGTGGATGTTAATTAACGGTAAATCAAAATGGAACTCCTGTGGTATTACATGATGTCCATGTGAATTCTCTAATAATTTATAATGCCTGATGTGATCCCACAGCATGTGACAAGAAGTGTGATTATTTGTAGCTCTGCTTGATCTGCGGCATAAAATTTACTTTGGAAGCCATGGGACGTGTTGCTAATGTGCACCCTATACAGGATATCCTTCTGCAGAAACAAGATATGGCACCAGTTGTTCAACTGGAACATAATTTTTACAGTGACTAACCAGTATCTCACAGGACATACATAAATGCATTTTTTCCAAGAAATAATAAGTGGAAAGTAGTTTCTTAATTACTAGTTCATAGCTGCCTGGCCTCAGATGCCATGATTTTGAGGTCCTGATGCTCTAATCTTAGAGTAATTGCATCCTTGACATGTAATTGTTCTGTTCCAACCCTGACAGCTACACTGTTCTTTCAGATGCTTCCTGGGGAGGTGTGAGAGGGAAAAGCAAAGAAAAGGTTTATAATAGCAGACTAAAAAAATTAAGGATACATAGCCCCACTCCCAAAATTTCTCAAAGCCCTTAAATTTCAAGAGTAGCAGAAGCATGCCACACTTTAATGATACATTTCCTCCACATTATTAAAGTGCTCCCAGCAGTGTTACGTTAGGTGACTGACAAATGAGTCCAAAAATGCTAGAAAATGCTAATTGGATTCAACTGGCCTTTTTTTTTTTTTAATTTGTACCCAGAAATCCACTCTTCTTCATCTGCTTGTTAGTATCCTTTGCAAAATTATGAGAAGCAAATGAACAGTCTTCCAGTAAGTGATGCACGCTTTTTCCAGAACCATCTTCCATTTCTCTCCCCACCATCCATACATAAAGCTTGGAGCTAAAGGGAGGGGCAGAGGATTTCAGCGGGTGTGAAGGACTTCATTTGCCTCTTTCAATGCAAAACCAACAGACCCTTAGCCTGTAGGAAAAAATACAAATTTCTTCCTTTTGAAAATATCACAGAAGCAGCTGCTCCTCAGCTATTTTGAGTGTATTTTCTGTGAACAGCTTGGCGCTGCGATATTGTATACGGCGGACGGTTGGCAAGAGCCTGGTGGTGGGAGGGACCCAAGAACACTGAAGACCAACGCAGGCTCTGCTGCCTGGCACACGGAGGCCAGGCTGTGGAAGAAGGTCGTGCCCGTAATGGAAAGCGATGGAGGGGGACAGTGTAACCCGGAGGGCAGAAGGGTGAGCCTTATTAAGTTCCCTGAAGCAAGCTTACCACTGCTGACTTGTTAACACGATTTCACTTGAGAAAAGACAGAGATGAGCATTAAAGACAGCAGAAAGAAGTGAAAGGAATAAAGCCAGAGGAATCCATTCAAACTGACTGAAATTTTAGGCTGCAGAAAGACAACAGGTGAGAGCCAGCTCACTCTCTCACTGGGCTTGACAGTGCAAAGGAAGAGGAGCAGGAATACTTGTCTTACACCGTCTTGCACAGTACATCTCTGGCTAGAGGCTAAGGAGTGTTTAAACTCCTGCTCTAGGTCATAGTGACTAGCTCCTGTATGTGTAAAGGAAGCATGGTTGAGCAGGATTGCTGCGCACCTTGAGATAATAACTAGAGTATCGTCAGGAGAGAGGGAGGGGACATATGTAAGCCAATGGCTGATTCATGTTGATGTATGGCAGAAACCAACACAGTATTGTAGAGCAATTATCCTTCAGTTAAAAACAAATGCATTTTAAAAAGAAGAATAGCGTAGGTATCCACAGTCAAGCTGAAGAGACAGGGCCTATCCGGACCCGTGTTCTTAGTCATCAGAGATCTCCTAGGGAAGAAATGCATGCAGCAGACGTTTGAAGCCAGCTGGTTGCTTTCCTTGTCTCTGCCTGAATTAGTTCTAAGTGACTTGTCGTATTTGGCGTCCATATAGCCTTTCCTACAGGGGTAAGACTGAATCAATCAATTGGCACAGGTTTCTTATACTCCTTGCTCTCATATTAATCATTACACATCAATAGGTTAACACTCTTTCCATGCACATCTTTTCTGAGTTTAGTTGCCCTGTGCCTTTCCCTGAGTCCAGTTAATTCTGGGTATGCTAGCAAAATAAAATTCAAAGAAAAGCAAAATCAAGAAGCAGATCATAGATCAGGTATTTGCCTTCAACACTATGTAGACAATTAACTTTCAAAAGAAGAACATCAAACTGCCTAAAGACATGCAGTAATGGAGGAAATTTGAAACACAAACTTAGAGCAAGAAATACAGGAAATTTTAGCCATGCTTCGACATTTATCACTATTTGACATTGAAGAAATGGTACTGAGGTAGTTCCTAAGACTGGTATTAAATGCTTAACACACAGACCATGCCCCACCACACATGAACTTGATATTTTCTGTTTTAAATTTTGAGGTAGCACCTGCATCCTGCTGCTTGCACTAAGAATGGGTTTGAGTCTAAAGACAGTGACCCTGGTTCTTAGAACTAAGGAATGTTTAAGTAAAGGACGTATGTTTCGGTCTTGTTCTTTGGATGTTATTCCATCAGCGCCCATGCTATCCTGTGATGGTAACCACTAGCATATTGGAGAAAACCAGTGCTTGACTGGTTTCTTTGTGCTTGAAGTAGCTGATTTCATTGACGCGCCTTTCTTGCTTTCTAGCAATGAGAACAGTACTTGTACGATACGCTAGGACTAACCCCTGAGTGTGGCGCCCACAGAACATATTTGAGTAGCAACCACTATACTTCTTCAGTTTAGCACAAACTGTGGAAGTGATCTGTGTAGAATTATCCATTGTGACAACAGGGAGTGTGTGCGTGCTCAGTAGCTCAGCTGTGTGTGACTGTTTGCAACCCCACAGGCTGCAGCTTGCAGGCTCCTCTGTCCATGGGATCTTCCCAGCAAGAGTACTGGAGCGGGTTGTCATTTCCTCCTCCAGGGGATCTTCCTGACCCAGGGATCCAACCCAAGTCTCCTGCGTCTCTTGTGTTCAGTTCAGTTCTGTTCAGTCGCTCAGTTGTGTCCAACTCTGTCCATCACCAACTCTTAGAGTTTACTCAAACTCATGTCCATCGAGTTGGTGATGCCGTCCGGCCATCTCATCCTCTGTGGGCAGGTGGATTCTTTGCCACTGAGACACTTGGAGAGCCCTGGCACAGGGAGCAGTGGTTCATAGCTTAGCTGACTGCCAGTACACCAGCTTCTTTTTGCTCTTCCCCAGTGTGCACTGCAGAAGCCCGATGCTGGCCCATGGATGATTAGGACAAGAAGAGAATGCCAGGGGAGACTCTGAGCCTATCAAGCCCTCTGAGCCAGGATAAACCTCTGCTTTAAACATATGCTCTGCAGGCTTCTCTGGGGGCTCAGACAGCAAAGAGTCTGCCTGCAATGTGGGAGACCCAGGTTTAATTCCTGGGTCAGGAAGATCCCATGGAGGAGGGAATGTCAACCCACTTCAGTATTTTTCCAGGAGAACCCTGTGGACAGAGGAGCCCGGCTGGCCACGGTCCATGGGGTCGCAAAGGGTCAGACATAACTGAGCAGCTGACACTTTCCCTTTCACCATGCTGCTGTTTGCTCTTTAGTCACTAAGTTGTGTCTGACTTTGCTACCCGTGGACTGTGGCCACCAGGCTCCTCTGTCCATGGGGCTTCTCCTGGAAAAATACTGGAGTGGGCTGCCATTCCCTCCTCCAGGCGAGCTTCCCAACCCAGGGATTAAACCTGCGTTTTCTGTTTAGCAGGATTCACCTGGGAAGCCCTGAAGAATAATAGAGGCTTCTTCATGTTTAAACAATAGAAGATTGGTATTGTTGTCACTTTGGGCAAATCCATAGATCTTGGGGTGGAGGGGACTGTCGACACTTTGGGGGCTACAGTTCTTACAAGAACCTCTCTAAGATCCATCCATGAAAACAAATATATTATTATCTACCTAACTGAAAAGCTGGCATTAAAAAAATGAAGGAATTGTATATAATAGGAATTTAAGACATTCTAGTTTTTAAACTCATTATTACATGTCAGAGCTGGCCAGGGCTTTTCATCACAGGAGGTGGAAAACTACAACTAATCTCAACAGCCACATGCTTATGAATAACACTTATTTCTTCTCACACTTTCATCATGGGAACTTTTTAAAGACAATTCACAGAAGATGACCAAGTTTCTAATAAATTGTAATAATTTGCCACCTTCAGAAATGTAAGTATCTGGCTTAATCTGCCAGATTTTAAGAGAACTTCCAAAGGATGCATGATAAATGAGTTCTTATATTAAGTTGAGTTAGAATAAATGGAACTCATAATATTCTGTGGTAGTGCTATTGGTATGCTATTAAATTACTATATAGACTTGGACCATAATTTAACAGGTTTGAGAGACTGTAAGGATATAGGAGGGAATATGTACTTTGACAGCATATTAAAAAGCAGACATCACTTTGTCACCAAAGTTCTGTATAGTCCAAGCAATGACTTTTCCATGTACAGATCTGAGAGCTGGACCATAAAGGCTGGGCACCAAAGAATTGATGCTTTCAAATTGTGGTGCTGGAGAAGACTCTTAAGAGCCCCCTGGACTACAAGGAGGTCAAACCAGTTGATCTTAAAGGAAATCAACCCTGAATTATTCTTGGAAGGACTGAAGCTGAAGCTCCAATACTTTAACCACTGACTCATTGGAAGAAACTTTGATGCTGGGAAAACCGAAGGCAAAGGAGAAGATGACAGAAGAGGAGATGTTTAGAGAGCGTCACTGACTGAATGGGCACGAATCTGAGCAAACTCTGTGTGATGCTGAAGCACAGAGGAGCCTGGGGTGCCGCAGTCCACGGGGTCGCAAAGAGACACAACTCAGCGACTCAACAAGAACGATGACATGCACTTTTACATATGTGGTGTCAGCACTTTTGTGGAACAGGAGGCGTTCGAAAGATAATGCCATGATTTTCAGCATGTGAAGGGAAACAACAAAAAATTCTCCTGAGCAAATCCTGAGCAGATACATACTGAATCCATGTGAAGAAATGGACGTTGGTTGCTTTACTGCAATTATTTTAGGATGTATTGTTATTAGAGGTATGGAGAGGGGATTCTATATGGGATAATGCCTGAGGAAACATCACTTCAGTCTACCCCAAACTGTAATATGATTCCCATCAATCAGCGAAAGCTTTATGTTGTGTTATATTTGAAGGCAAAGAACCTTAGAAAAAACATACTGCCCTTGAAGGAAGGGTTTTGTGATAAGACATTGTCTTTAGGTGATAAACAAAACACAAGAAAACTCATCTCACAGTATACACACAGCTTATCTCTCTTTTTTTTTTTTAAAGGAAAAAAAAAAAAAGAAATAAGCTAGACTCTTTACCCTCCGTATCAACTCATAAAGGGAATTTTTATTCTAAACAATGTTGAAAATCTGACAGCCTCACATGCATAATGAAGGACAGCCCCAAATTTGAAGGGATACAACAGATTAATGATGAGAGAATGGGAAGGAAATCACATTTTTTGCTATTGAGAGGAAAATGCAATGTCAGAATAAGAGTCATCCAAATGGACAAATATGAGTAAAAATATGAGACACAAAGATGAGGAAGTCAGCAAGGAAATACCTTTGGAAATACATAGCTATTTGGAATGANTCTTTTTTTTTTTTAAAGGAAAAAAAAAAATAAATAAGCTAGACTCTTTACCCTCCGTATCAACTCATAAAGGGAATTTTTATTCTAAACAATGTTGAAAATCTGACAGCCTCACATGCATAATGAAGGACAGCCCCAAATTTGAAGGGATACAACAGATTAATGATGAGAGAATGGGAAGGAAATCACATTTTTTGCTATTGAGAGGAAAATGCAATGTCAGAATAAGAGTCATCCAAATGGACAAATATGAGTAAAAATATGAGACACAAAGATGAGGAAGTCAGCAAGGAAATACCTTTGGAAATACATAGCTATTTGGAATGATAATGCATCAAATAATTATGGGAAGTCTAAAAAGTGAAAATTATTTGAACTGCGCCTTCAGAAACACCACATGAAATGAGCTGATCACTTGTTACAGGTTTTGTCTTAATCAGTTTTAATTTTTAGAGCAGTTTGAGATTCACAGCAATGTTGAGTAGGAAGCACAGAATTCTCTCCTGTGTCCCTCCCCTCCCCGCAAATGCATAGCTTCCTCCACTACCTGCAATTTTTAAAAAGTGTGTGTGGGGAGAGGCAAAATAATCACCCTTGAGAGGAAAATAATGATCATTCAAACATTTGGAAATATGTGAAGACCACAAATAGATGGAATTGGTCATCTGCATGATCCAGCACAAGCGACCTTCTGAAGACGTGTCGTAGAGACGTCTATAAAAATGCAACACCACACAGGGTGATAGCCAAAGCATGATGTGAGCACAACCAAAGAACTGAGAAGATTTTCCCTTTTTTTTTTTTTAACACAGACTTTCATCACACTAAGTATAGGACAGGCACCTCAGGTAACCTAGAAAAAGAGGATTTCATGTAATAAGGATGGATCAATCTGCTCCTGATACAGGTGGTGGGCAAGGCCCAGCCTGGGGACTCAGCATTTGGGGAGTGAACACAGCCGTCAAAACCATTACGTCCTTCCAGCAGCTTCTTCAGGCGGCTCCATGCTTGTCATACACACTTCGAGCTGTAACTGACTTCTGATGCAGACCTGGAGATAACAAACAGACCGTTACACACAAACCTGCAGCCCACTTTCACTTTTTTATATATGTTCATTTTTTGCATTCTGATTAAAAACCATATCCTCTTCACTCACCTTCTATATTTTTAACATTTTTTTCTAAACTTAATCTAATATTTATATGTTGCCTAAACCAAAACAACAAAAAATAAATTCCAGGAATGCTTTTTCGTAAGGGTGGCTGTCAGGAAGCATTCAACAAGAGGCTTCCTGTGTGCTGTTTTGGATCTGTCAGGAATCCTCTGTTCCTTAATGAATTCCTGAGTATTCAGGAATTAAGAGGAGAGGCAAGCCTCTCCCGGGATGCAGGCATTTCCTTCCTTAGTTTTTCTATACAGTGATAAGTGCCCTCTTCCCTCTTGTGAACCCTATGGTAAAGTGATTGTTCACAACTCTCTCTCTCTTTAATATGGATCGCCTGTGTTTTGTAAGTCTGGAATTTTAACCTTTATCTTTGTTGTGAATAACTACAGTATATATGCCCACACCATGTTGATGAAGATGCTTTGGCTCCATCAGAGCTCTGGTCCTGTGTCTTTCTTTCTCTTGCTTTCTCTCTCTCTCTCTCTCTTTCAGGCTGATCCCCTGGAGCGCAGAAGCTCTCTGAATTCACTCTCCTACCCGGCTTCTAAGACCCTCTCGAGGAGGCGCTCGGCGCCCTCACCCCATCGAGAGGGCGCCTGAGGCCTCCATGAACAGAGCGAGCCCGAGCAGGGGCTTTGTTGGCTTTCTGCATAAACCAGGGAGCATCAGCCTCTTTCTCGCTCCTGTACTCTCTTATCGGTCGACTCTGGACCACCAGGTTCCGGTCCATTAAAGGACTTCAACAGGTGGCTCCTATTTAGTGTGAAATTTCTTATTTGACAATATTCTACTTGTATTTTTTAAAGGCTACGCTGTCCTTCTTGCTGAGCTTTACCAAAAAAATACCTGAAAGATTGCTAAGTATTTATATCAGTCTTATGGCTTATATATATTTTCTCATTCGATTCTCATAACAATTCTATGTATTAACGATTAGTTTTCTTATTTATAAATTAGAATAATGAGCCCCAGAGCAGTTAAATCCCTTTCCTTTTTCACGTATTTATCATACTATGGCAAAATCAGATTAAAATAAGGGTTCTATTATCTAAGGTTCAATATAGTTTTATTTTGTTTCTTCTATTCTGTTGTATATTTAAAAGAAAAGAAAAAAACACCCCTTTACAAGCCCTGTGGAAGTTGCTCTTTGGCTAGATTAAGGCTTAGTCTTTCTATTATGGCCTAGGGCTTAGAGATTTGCATATAAAAAGCATTGTCTATATAGAAAAATCTGAGTGATTTCACAGAAACACTCCCAGTACTAAAAAATGAATTTAGCTGGATCAGGGTATACAAGGTCAAAATACAGTCGCCATATTTGCATTATTAGAACTTGACCACTTGAAGTTTCTACTGGATGCATTGTTTATTAGACACTGTTGCTCAGCTTTTCTTATCAGAATGTGATCGTCTCCCAGGTTTTGGGATCTCTCAGAATTGTTCAATTTTGGGTCCCCAGTTGTTCCCCTAGCCTTCGAAACATGCTGTTTAGTATTCAGTTAATAAAATCAAGGTAACTCAATGACATTTCCTGGAGTACTTTTCAGCCACCCCAAATTTCTGTCTCATCAGTCTTGACAATTTGTCAAGAGCCCTATGCTCTGACTAAGGTCTCCCCACTTGAAATCTGATTCAGTAAATGGTTCGAGACATAAAGCTGGGATGATTGTATGACTCACCTCACTTTTCCTTTCTGGCAGAGATTATGATTATCCACATCTTTGCAGTTCAATACTTGAATGCTGTCATTTCTTATTTCGTTCAATTTTCTAGATGATTTACGAAAGGGAGGAAGATTCAATCCTGATTTTGTCATCATGGTTAGAAACAGAAGTATAAAATTTAACTATCATATTCAAGCCAACTGATCCATTATATTCTAGTGCAATGTTTACCTTAATAGTAAAACACAATATAAGATTTCAAAGACAATTAATGACCTTGGGTTTATTTTTGTCTTATGTGAGTTACAGGAATGGAAAGGTTGAGATACCGGTTTTGCTGGTTAGCTTAGCCTGTGCTGGGCTGTGCTAAGTCACTCATTCCTATCTGCCTCTTTGTGATCCATGGACTGTAACCCGCCAGGCTCCACTGTCCACGGAGATTATCAGGCAAGAATACTGGAGTGGATAGCCTATCACTTCTCCAAGGGATCTTCCCAACCCAGGAAATGAACTGGGGTCTCCCACATTGCAGGCAGATTCTTTACCAGCTCAGCTACCAGGGAAACCCTAGATTAGCCTACCATCTTTTAGTCAGGAAAAGAAGNTGAGTTACAGGAATGGAAAGGTTGAGATACCGGTTTTGCTGGTTAGCTTAGCCTGTGCTGGGCTGTGCTAAGTCACTCATTCCTATCTGCCTCTTTGTGATCCATGGACTGTAACCCGCCAGGCTCCACTGTCCACGGAGATTATCAGGCAAGAATACTGGAGTGGATAGCCTATCACTTCTCCAAGGGATCTTCCCAACCCAGGAAATGAACTGGGGTCTCCCACATTGCAGGCAGATTCTTTACCAGCTCAGCTACCAGGGAAACCCTAGATTAGCCTACCATCTTTTAGTCAGGAAAAGAAGTGGTCCACAGAGAGAGCGTTTTTTTTAAATCTTTTCATGCAGATGCAGTTTCAAGTGTGCAGAAATGATACAAGGAGAATCCAAAGAATATCTGTTTACATATTAGCTGTCTATGCTGGCTAACCAGTCACTACAAACTTAGCACCGTAAAACAACATACATGTAGTTCTCAATATTTATATGAGTCAGGAGGCCAGCCACAGGTTAGCTGGCTCTTCTGCCCCGTCTCTCAGTCAAGGTGCCAGTCAGTTCACTTCTGGGGTATAGCATCATCTTCTGCTCTCACATGGGTGTTGGCAGAATTCAGCTCTTTTCAACTGAAGAACTGAGCTCCCATTTTTGGTGGCTATCAGCTGAGGGCTGCTCTCGGCTCCAAGAGCCTGCTCGGCATTCCTTGTCAAGGGCCTTCTCAAACCCTCTCAGAACCTGGCAGCTTACTTCTTCAAAGCTTACTTCTTACTTACTTCTGCTTCTTCAAAGCAGAAGGATCTGCTCACCCATTTAGACCAAACCCATGCACAATAATCCCCTTTTAATTAATTTAAAGGTAACTGATTTGGCATCTTAATTGCATATGCAAAATCTTTCCACCCTGACCAGATAGAATAATCTAACCCTGGAGTGACTTCTTCATGGTCACAGGTCCCACCCACGATCAAGGACAAAGAATTTACAGGATATGTACAATAGAGCGGGGATATCTTGAGAACCATTTTGGAAGCTACCTATCACAATACCTTTTACACCTTTTGCCCATTGTAACATTTCGCCACATTCATATTTGTCTTCATTCTGTTGTGTGAATGCTTCTATACATAGGCATATCTCATTTTTCCAACTTTTTTTATTAGAGTAGTTGCTTTACAATGCTGTGTTAATTTCTGCTTTGCAACGAAGAGAATCTGCTTTGCGTGTGTGTGTATCTCCATTGTAGAAGGAAATGGCAACCCACTCCAGTGTTCTTGCCTGGAGAATCCCATGGATAGAAGAGCCTGGCAGGCTACAGGCCATGGGGTCACAAGAGTCAGATGCAACTTAGCAACTAAACCAACACCCTCCCCCTTGAACCTCTCTCCGACCCACCCAACAGCCCACCCCTCCAGGTCAGCAGAGAGCGCCGAGCTGAGCTCCCTGTGTTATACAGCAGGTTCCCACTAGCTGTTTTACACGTGGTAGTGCCGTCTATGGGGTCGCGGAGTCGGACACGACTGAAGCGACTTAGCAGCAGTAGCAGCTGGGCGCATATAGCTTCCCCAGTGGCTCGGTGGTAAAGAATCTGCCTGCTAACGCAGGAGACTCAGGAGACTGGGGTTCGATCCCTGGGTTGGGAAGATCCCTGGAGGAGGGCCTGGCAACCCACTCCAGCGTTCTTATCTAGAGAATCCCACAGACAGAGGAGCCTGGTGGGCTAGTCCACGGGGCTGCATAGAGTCAGACATGACGGCAGTGACTTGGCACGCACAAACGCACACAGCACACGCACGTCCATCCCACTCTCCCAGCTCATCCCGCCCTACGCCCCACGCCACCAAGTCCGTCCACACACCCGTTCTCTATGTCTTAAGCTTGTTTTATAATTTTTCGCTGTACTGTGTTTTAAAGATACTGCAATTTTTTAAAAATCAAGGTTTGTGGAAACCCTGTACTGNCTCCCAGCTCATCCCGCCCTACGCCCCACGCCACCAAGTCCGTCCACACACCCGTTCTCTATGTCTTAAGCTTGTTTTATAATTTTTCGCTGTACTGTGTTTTAAAGATACTGCAATTTTTTAAAAATCAAGGTTTGTGGAAACCCTGTACTGAGCAAGTCAATCAATGCCACTTTTCAAAAACATCTGCTCACTGCATGCCTCTGTCACAGTTTGGTAATTCTCGAAATATTTCAAGTTTTTCATTATTATTATATTTGGCCTTGGTCATGATTTTGAACCAGCTTTATAGCTTACATTTGTTTGTGCCTCTTGGCAAGATATTTACCGTGTTTAACATAAACTTTTAGGAGGATGGTTAAATGAGATGAATGAGACTGTGCACTTTAAGGGTATGTGCAAAAAAGGCATTTAGTGAATTAAGCTACAGAGCTATATTTTTTAAAATCTTGGCAGAACAACTAATCAACTGGATTTGCTGTTTAAATAAGAAATCTTTAAGTATAATCTTGATATGGCCAGTTTGTTCTTAATTCCAGACAGATTTCAAATGCACAGACAAAACAAGTGTTCGTATACTGATACCAACGTATATGACTGAACCTGTGGGTGAACAGCTGACCCAAGAGCAAACTCTTGTATTTAAACACTGAAAAAAAGTTTCCAACAGCTGATGATATTCTCAGGTCAAAAACTGTTTCTATGAAAAATTGTGTGAAATAGTTAAAAAAAAAAAAAGCAGAAATGAGAAGGCAATGAATTTGCATCATTGTGTATGAAAGAATCAAGAAAAAATGTGATGTATCAAGTAGCAGAAAAAAAAAAGTCTGCCTATTTGGACTTAAACATTGGTATAAAAGCTACAGAAATTACTACAAAGAACATTTGTGACATTAGAATTATTTTCACACCATCTCTCACACTGAAGCTATCTCACTTAGCTACAGGAAGCAATTTTGTAAAAAAAAAAAAAATAGAAAAGCAAAACTTGATTCTTGCAATGCTAATTAAAATATAGTGTTAAGGAAGTGAGTTATTATGACTGAAATCTTGCTAGTACTTCATATCATTTTCAAGCATATAAAAATATAATATCAGTTTTGTAGCCAGATGATTAAAGCATTTAATTNTATCAAGTAGCAGAAAAAAAAGTCTGCCTATTTGGACTTAAACATTGGTATAAAAGCTGCAGAAATTACTACAAAGAACATTTGTGACATTAGAATTGTTTTCACACCATCTCTCACACTGAAGCTATCTCACTCAGCTACAGGAAGCAATTTTGTAAAAAAAAAAAAATAGAAAAGCAAAACTTGATTCTTGCAATGCTAATTAAAATATAGTGTTAAGGAAGTGAGTTATTATGACTGAAATCTTGCTAGTACTTCATATCATTTTCAAGCATATAAAAATATAATATCAGTTTTGTAGCCAGATGATTAAAGCATTTAATTTTCAGTCAAAATTTGCTTAAACCTGATGCTTCAAAAAGCTGAATGGTATCTAAGTGTTACCGATGGCATCTAAGTGTTAAGATGTTCTAAAATTTTTTGCCAGCTGGATATCAGCTGTATGATGTAATAAGCACATCATTTGGTGAATGGCAGACAGGAAAAGTATATGAATTATAACACGTTACCAGAAACAGTATTTTCAAAAGATTTAATAATATCAGTAGGCAACTATTCTAGGAAGTGGCTGAGAACCTTGCCAGGATGGAGGACTGGAGAAGAAGATGGACCCAGGGGAAATGGCTCAAGAGGACAGCTCAGGTGCATTTAAAGCTGCAGTGATTTACCCTTGAGTATTCACAGACCTTTTAAGATGCTGAAATTTTGGTTAAAAAAAAAAAATCCATCGGGCACACTTAGAGGATGAATTAAGGTATTTTTCAAAGGGCTGATGATGCAGTGGGGGAGAAAAAAGAACTTTTTATCTAAATGAATATTCGTTACTATAAGATTTTTAAAGCTCTGGACTAAAATTCAGCTAGTTTCTCCAAAGTTTAGATTTGGTTTGAAGTAATGACAAATGACACCAGGCTGGCTCATCTTTCATGATGCTCCTCCCTCTGTCCTTTTCCTTTAGACCTGACTGTCTGAACCTGGATGCCTGTGATCCTGGGAGGTAAACTTGGCAGACCTTAGCACGTGGGTTTTGAAGACAAAGACTCAGATGCATCATCTAAAGTGGAACTATAATGTGAGGAGGGAGGCTGACCCTGAAATGAACTCCAAAGACTGCCAGCCTTTCTGCTAGAGAAGATGATGTTAGCGAAGAAACCTGGGAAGGGATCGCCTAAAACGGTCAGTAGAAAGTCAGGAAATAGGTGGAAAATAGACTGAAATATATATTTTTTAAAAGCTCTTTGAAAAATATCCATAGGATTTGGTTATACTTACATGACAGACAGAGTTTGGCAGAGAATATATTGATCGGCATTGCCAATTATTACATAAATAAGAACCAGGCTTCCCAGGTGGTGCTAGTAAAGACCCTGTCTGCCAATGCAGGGGCACATAAGAGATAGCAGGTCGATCCCTGGGTCAGGAAGATTCCCCTGGAGGAGGGCATGCAACCCACTCCAGTATGCTTGCCTGGAGAATTCCAAGGGTCAGGAAGATTCCCCTGGAGGAGGGCACGGCAACCCACTCCAGTATGCTTGCCTGGAGAATTCCAAGGGTCAGGAAGATTCCCCTGGAGGAGGGCACGCAACCCACTCCAGTATGCTTACCTGGAGAATTCCAAGGACAGAGGGGCCTGGCGTGCTGCAGTCCCTGGGGTCCCAAACAGTCAGACACCACAGAAGTAACTTAGCATGCACACGAGGACTAAACATAGTGTACAGCTGATTGCCATGAAAAGGGTCATTTCAAGGGAGAGCTGAATGTGGAAATCGACTTGCCAGGGGTCACCATGATATGGAGGTATAACATATGCAAGTTATCAATTTATTACCTCTCAACTTCATTCTTTTCAAGATAGTCTTTGAAATATGCAGCAGCCTTTCTTTAAATACGTCTCCTTTAGGTGCGAGCAACACTAAAGTTTCCCAGCAGAAGACACTGGAAAGACACTGTTAAAGGAAGAGGCTTTCCTACAGTTCTTCTCAGAGCTCATAGGTGGACCATAGGGGTGTGGGGCCAGCAGGTGAGGCCTGCCCCTGCTCCGGGCCCAGAACGTAGTTCCTCTTAGATCCTGCAACCTCAGCCTGGTACTAACTTTTTGCAGCCCATTCTGTCAGAATCCAGGGTGCTATGAACTCCAAGGGCCTCCTCCCATCACCAACTCTAGAACCCTCACTGCTCACCCTCTCTGCCACCCGTTGCTGACCACCTGCTCCCCTCCTGTACCCAGGAGGGTGAGTGTATTAGTTCTCTCCTCAACTGTAAGGCATAACCACAAGCTGAGTGGCTGAAAACATAAATTTATGTTCATAAAGTTCTGCAGATTATCAAGGTGTCAGCAAGGTTGATTCCTTCTGGGGGCTCCAGATGAGAATATGTATCTCCGTTATTATTATTATTATTCAGCTTCTGGAAGCTGCCCACATTCCCTGGTTCATGGTCCCTTTCTCCATTTTCCAAGCTAACAGGACTGCGGCTCTCAGATCATTCTTCTGTGGCCACATCTCCTTCTGGCAATGACTCTCCACTCCTAAGGATCCATATGACTACACTGGGCCCTCGCAGATAATCCAGGATCATTCCTCCATTCAAGTTCTTGAATTCAATCATGTCTCCAGCATCCCTTTTACCATATATGGTCACATGTTCACAGGTTCAGAAATTTGGAAATGGATCTCTTCAGTTCAGTTCAGTTCAGTCGCTCAGTCATGTCAGACTCTTTGCAACCCCATGAATCGCAGCATGCCGGGCCTCCCTGTCCATCACCATCTCTCAGAGTTCACTCAGACTCACATCCATCAAGTCTGTGATGCCATCCAGCCATCTCATCCTCGGTCGGCCCCTTCTCCTCCTGCCCTCAATCCCTCCCAGCATCAGAGTCTTTTCCAATGAGTCAGCTCTTCTCATGAGGTGGCCAAAGTACTGGAGTTTCAGCTTTAGCATCATTCCTTCCAAAGAAATCCCAGGGCTGATCTCCTTCAGAATGGACTGGTTGGATCTCCTTGCAGTCTGAGGGACTCTCAAGAGTCTTTTCCAACACCACAGTTCANATTCATGGGGTCGCAGAGTCGGACACGACTGAGGGACTGAACTGATCTGAACTGAAAGCTTATGCATTAGTTTCTTTGACGGCTAGCAGTAGGAAGGCGAGAATGGGGTAGCTATAGGTGACTGTGCAGACATCTCAGACCATAATGGGAATAAGGTCACTGTGACTACTTCAGATATCTCTAAGAAATGGAAGACAGTAGTGCATGTTGATGGTGAGGCAACTACCTACAACTACCTGTTCAGTATGTGAGCAACTCACTGTTTAATAATATGGATTCAAATTACATGGTTCTTGGCCTCTTAAGCAACTTGCTCTTTGGTTGGAAGACTGGACAAAACAATAAGATCATGAATAATAATTCCAACTAGAATGTGTTCAGTTTATAGGAAATCATACAGGCAATGAAAACAATCAGAGTTTAGAGGGGATAAAGAATTTGGTTGTGTGATAAAGATTTCAAGATGTGGAACTTAAGACGTGGGCCATGTAAGAAATACAGGAAGAATGGAAGCAAATATCCTTGACACTGAGATGGATGTGTACTCCACTGTAGAGTTTATGAGCAGGTTAGCTTAGCTAGAGCAGAAGGTTTTAAAGAGAATAATGAGAGAGGCTGAATATTCGTTTAGGTCACATTTTGTTTTTATGTAAGAGCTAAATACAATATATTAAGGCAGGCTGTAGATAGCTACACTAAGGGATTTGGGTTTTATATCGTGGGTGATGAAAAGCCACAGAAGTGGTATCTTCTGGGCGTTCCTCTCTGCCTCCTGAGACACTCTAGTCAATATTGATGGTGTGCTGAAAATTGCCAGGGCAGCCTTGCCGAGGGGGCCCAGAGACATGAGGCATGGTTACGAGTGCATAATTAGCCAGAATGTGTAACTGAATACAAAATGTATACTTCAGAAGACCATAGGTTAAAACACAGTGTAAACACATTAATATAGTTAAAGGTTATAGCAGTGTGGAGAGTGTTTTGGAGCATCACGTACATTTTTGCCCTCTTGTATCATGTTTGTCTTGCTCTTTAGCTTTATGTGAGGCTTTGTTTTCTTCCTTCAGTTATCTCAGATAAAATAAGATCCCTCCAAAAAGGAAAGTGGATTCAGCCAAGAAGCTTATCTAGCCTTTATCAGGGTTTTAGGATTCCCTAATGACATTTTATATCCAGTCTAAAGAGAGAACTCTTGACTTCCATATTAAGAACAAAGCCTGGAGGGTTGCCCAAAGAGCCAATGCTGAAATAGGGCAGGGAAAGCGCCATGTTCTTTAAAAGAAAGATCAAACCCACAAGAAAGAGGAAATTCCTTGGGAATTTTGAGTGGGGGCTTGTCAAAGTGGAGGGAAGGGACAGGTAGGTTTGAGATGGAAGAGTCATGATCACCACTAAAAGTCTATGTGGGATGGAATAAAAGCATCCAGGTATGTCTGGATGAATCTGAAGACATCAGACTGCTGCACTTGTTCTCCAGGTCTAGTCTAGGGAGCCTGGAAGCCTTTCAGAGGAGTTCTACACTTGAAGCATTGTGTACGGCATGCTGTGAAAATGAAAGAGGAGAGATGGCTGACTAAGCTTCGGAGTGAGTGAGCCTGGAAATAGCATCCGCTCTCTGCTTTTGCTTATACAAAAACAGTGATCTAAGCACCAGGGTATGCTTGCCTCTGAGAGTATACATATATTTTCCAAGGATAATAGTGTTTGAAAGTTCACCTTAAAGTAAAATTAATTTTCAGACACTTGACTTCCAAAGGTATTCCTTTCAAAACTGTGCTTATGTAAGAATTTAGCAAGAATTCATCCTTATCTTTTTACAAAATTAATCATCATCGATTAAGTTATTATTAATTTCCATTAATTCTTCTACTTTACAAAACAAAAACATATACTTTGGTACATTGCCCCAGTTGTAAAAGCTTATGGGACACAAACCAAAAGACAATTTGAATGACTGACAATTACTGTTGAGAAAGTAAATGCCTCTGATAATTGGGTTAAAAACACTATTTTGTAAATTGGATGGTGGTCCAGGCTTTATGTTCAAAAATTCAGGTAGAATCTATAGAGTTTTGTCAGCTGTTAGGTTATGAGAAATACTCTTGGTTAAAGATCACTTTGTGAAATTTGACATATAACTAGGACAGACAAAGAACAGTTGAATGGCATTGCTACAATAAAACCACTATCGTTTCTATAAAATGTGAATTCTTGCATGTGGACAAGATTTCTGAACACTTACATTTGCAAAGATTTTCTTTAAATGAATGAAATTGATTATTAGTCTTGTTTCTTTCAATTATATGTAATATTCATCCATAAAGTCTTAAGTAAATCTTTTCTTCTGGAATGGACTTTAAACAAAATTTTTACCTAAATTCTGTACTATATTTGAGTTCTTTAGGTTAACTAGATTCTGCTAATTATGGATTTGTTAAACATAACTCATTTCAGTCGCTCAGTCATGTTCAACTCTTTGCGACCCCATGGACTACAGCACGCCAGGCTTCCCTGTCCATCACCAACTCCTGGAGCTTGCTCAAACTAATGTCCATTGAGTTGCTGATGCCATCCAACCATCTCATCCTCTGTCATCCCCTTCTTCTCCTGCCCTCAATCTTTCCCAGAATCAGGGTCTTTTCCAATGAGTCAGTTCTTCACATCAGGTAGTCGACATGTTGGAGCTTCAGCCTCAGCATCAGTCCTTCCAATGAATATTCACGACTGATTTCTGACAAAACATGGTCCACTAGAGAAGGGAATGGCAAACCACTTCAGTATTCTTCCTTGAGAACCCCATGAACAGTTAAACGTAAGGAAACACTTTTATATCATTTGGGTCTTATGGTCACAGAAACCGAAAAAAATTGATTTCATTTTATAGAAAAATTATGGTAAGGTGAACCAGATTTTCCAACACTGATGCTGCATAAAAAGCCATAGGAAACCTTAGTATCATACAGAAATGAACACGTTCGCTCATTCATCTAGAGCAGCTGGAGGTTACATGACAACGGATGAATGGACCTTTAGAACCAGTTTTGCACTTCAACAAGGTGTTAGTTAAATGTATTTATATATATAAGAACAAATCCTGAAAGAAAAGTCGAATATAAACTACAGTGGTAAAGGCCCAAGATAGAGTTTGTGACTTTCTTTAAAGAAGAGTTTGTTCAATGTTTTTCATATGGATGACAACGAGTATGTTTCAAATCATTTTGAATTCATAATTCAAATCATTACAAATTTGATTACACTGGAAACATTGTTTAAAGTGATACACCAGTTCTATTTTCAAATGTCAATATTTACAACTAAACTTGAGACTATTCGAATTTATGATGAAATGAAACTAAAAATATGTGAGTAGTAAACAGATTTTCAAAGTTATTTCTGGGGATATGCAGGCAAAACAAACTGAGTTCCACTAATAATGAGTTTCCAGAACTAAGGGGAGTATGGAATTTCTGAAAGACTAGCAAATGGCAAGAAGCCTGAGTCATATCAAAGCTTATCATGTCTGGGAACCTCACAGTAACAAGTAATGATATGAGCAAGCTCCATTGGAACTTACAGTAAGGGGTAGCCCAAGCTTTTTTTTTTTTGGGGGGTAAAGACTTGCCAATAGGACTTCTGCATCCTGTGTGGAGAGTCCCTCTACTAAATCAAAAACTCTAGGCATTATGGAAATCTAACACCAGAAGTTCCTGAATTAGACCTTAGGTCTGGGTATAGAACTATAATTATGGGATTAAACATTGAGATAGGAAGCAGATAATACGGTCTATAGATTGGTAATAGAGAAAAGATAACAGAAGGTGGTTTCATCATGGAAGCATATTCTCTTTAAGGTTAAAAACTGTAACTTATATAATTTGCCAAACCACATATCCAAGTTGAGGCCAGTTCATGCTAGTCAAAACAAGGCAGGAAAGGCATTGAACAAACAAAACGAGTCTCATAAATGGATCGAGTGAGGACCAAAGCCATGGCTAGAACCCAGAAGGAAGGGTGTCTCAACCAGAGGACAGGGTGAAGGCCAGACACGCAGCCACTTGTNCTAAATCAAAAACTCTAGACATTATGGAAATCTAACACCAGAAGTTCCTGAATTAGACCTTAGGTCTGGGTATAGAACTATAATTATGGGATTAAATATTGAGATAGGAAGCAGATAATACGGTCTATAGATTGGTAATAGAGAAAAGATAAACAGAAGGTGGTTTCATCATGGAAGCATATTCTCTTTAAGGTTAAAAACTGTAACTTATATAATTTGCCAAACCATATATCCAAGTTCAGGCCAGTTCATGCTAGTCAAAACAAGGCAGGAAAGGCATTGAACAAACAAAACGAGTCGCATAAATGGATCGAGTGAGGACCAAAGCCATGGCTAGAACCCAGAAGGAAGGGTGTCTCAACCAGAGGACAGGGTGAAGGCCAGACACGCAGCCACTTGTCCCTGGGCCTGGAGGTTTTGCAGATTCTCCTGCACCCTGGAAGTGTCCCAGCAAAGACGAAGGGCGAAGGAGGCACTTCGAGAAGTGGACTACCTTCTGAGTTGTGATCTACAAAAGGCTACTCAGCAGAAAAGAGTAAGATGTTTTCGTTAAAATAAAAAGTGGTTTCTGACAATCGCATGAACGTGTGCTTGAGGAAAAGATGTAATCCATTAGAGGAAAATTCATCCCCTGTGCTTTGTCCATCTAAGTTGTAGTGTCCTTGGATTATTGCTGTTGTCGTTCAGTCACTAAGTTGTGTCTGACTCTGCAACCCCATGGACCGCAGCGCTCCAGCCCTCCTTGTCCTTCGCCATCTCCCAGAGATTCATCAAATTCACGTCTATTGAGCTGGGGATGCTATCTCACCATCTCATCCTCTGCCACCCTCTTCTCTTTTTGCCTTCAATCTTTCCCAGAATCAGGGTCTTTCCTAATGACTCAGCTCTTCACATCAGGTGGCTGAAGTCTTAGAACTTCCAATGAATATTCAGGGTTGAATATACTGACTTGTCCACAAATAACAATAAAATTTATGGGTAGAGATACCTACATACATTATAAAATGCCAATCAAAATTTAAGTAGTCTACTGTACATAATAATTTAGAGATTTTAAGATTCATCTTACAGTATTTTCCTTCATCTCTTTTAAAATGCTTGAGTATGTGACATAAACAAAAGAATGTGTGTGTTGACTCGAGGAAATGGTATCAGTGTAATGCAATTTAGAAAGAAATATAATTTGGAGGGGTAAAAATCATCCATCCAGATACGAGATTTTGTATCAAGTCATGCTAATCCATAATGCCTAGATTGTGAAATTCTTTCGTCTGCTCATTTTATGAATGTCTAATGTCTAACTCTGATGGAAAAACTAAATTACACAAGTATCAAGATTTGTTCTTGCCTGAAGCAAGCAAATTAACTAAATGATTTCTCAATTTTCCTTCCTAAGTCCTCTGATTTTAATGGAGTGCAAAAGATGACTAAACACAGAACGTGAGGAAATGCTGTCAGTGTTGAGTGGCTTCCTCATTGATATGAGTGGCTTCGGAGCCTTCTAGTAAGGGAAGGGTGACCTTTTATTGAAGGACTGTGGCTCCTTGCAAGTATTCATGAGGTATGTGCTGAAACCCATTAAAGCAATTGCTTAGGCCTCCTTCTCATGAGGTCAGAAAAACAGAAGAGTGTTTTCCAGGACTGGTTTCCAGAAGGGACTCAGAAAAGGATATGGTAGGGTAAATGACTAAAGGGTCTATAGCAGTCGCAACGCAATCAAGAGACAGAAATCTTAGTAGCTCTTTTAACAGAGAGGATTTAATACTCAGAATTAATAAAGAATTATTACCTATATTAACTGAAAAGGCAAAGCAAATGAGAGAGAGGATGGCGGCAGCACACGCAGGAAGCAGCGAGGAGAGGAGAGGAGAGGGGCTGAAAACCGGACCTTCCAGGAAGGGACACTGGCCGCCGGCGGCCATGCTTCTGAGGCTGGATTTTCAAGCAATGGCCCCCACTCCAGTCCTCTGGCCTGGAAAACCCCATGGACGGAGGAGCCTGGAGGGCTGCAGTCCATGGGGTCGCCAAGAGTCGGACACGACTGAGCGACTTCACTTTCACTCTTCACTTTCATGCACTGGAGAAGGAAATGGCAGCCCACTCCAGTGTCCTTGCCTGGAGAGTCCCAGGGACAGCGGAGCCTGGTGGGCTGCCGTCTGTGGGGTCGCAGAGTCAGATTTTCAAGAGTTAACATATATTCCAAAATGGAGCTAATTGCTGCTGCTCCAAAGAAATGCTGCTGTTGGAGTGAAGAAAGAAGCCTGGGGGAATTGGGGAGATGTTATTTAATTAAGGGAGCCAACTCACAGCTAGGAGATAAATAAGGCCTGGAGTTCTAAGGCACAGCATGGTGATTATGGACGACTATCCTGTAACACAAGCTTCAAAACTGCTAAGAGACTAGATCTTAATTGTGCTCTTCACAAAAAGAGAAATGACAATTATGTGATGTAATACAGGATTCGCTAATCCTAGAGAGGCAATCATATTGTAATATATAAATGTGTCAAATCGACTCCTTGTACACCTTAAACTTACATAATGTTATATGTCAATTATATCTCAGTAAAAATAAATTTTTTTAAAAAAACAAGAAACAAACAGGAACAAGTCCCCTCTTCCTCTTTCAGCTTTGAAGTCTTCCTTTGACACCCTAACTGGCAGAGTCTTGTTGTTCTTTAGTCGCCAAGTCGTGTCCGACTCTTTGCAACCCCATGGACTGTAGCCCGCCAGGCTCCTCTGTCCGTAGGATTTATCAGAACACTGGAGCGGGTTTGCCGTTTCCTACTCCGGGGATCTTTCTGACCCAGGGATTGAACCTGTGTCTCCTGCATTGACAGGTGGACTCTTTTCCACTGTGCCTTACAAGATAACTGCAAAGCACAAATGCCGCCTGCAAAGCACCAGCTCCAGCAAGACAAATCTGAACACAGAAGGGTGGATTGGAGGCCAAAAGCCTATAGTCTAATAATTGGAATAGGTTAAAAATTTAAGGACAGCAATTTGTCAAATATATAGAAAATAAACCTATGGAAGTGTATATCCAAAAGATAAGAACAAAAGTACCAGATAATGCTTGAAATAGTAAATCCCTAACATTTATATGAAACTATCTTTTTTAAAAAAATTGAGATTTTTTTCTTTTGATGTGGACCATTTTTAAAGTCTTTATTGAATCTGTTACGATATTGCTTCTGTTTTATGTTTCGTATTTGGGCCACAAGGCATGGGGGATCTTAGCACCCTGTCTAGGGATCAAACACACACACCCCTTGCATTAGAAGGCTCCGTCTTAACCACTAGACCACCAGGGAAGTCTCTGAAATTGTCTTTGAAAGAATACAGGCACACCTCCTTTTATTGTGCTTTCCTTTATTACACTTCACAGATACCGTGTGTTTCACAAAACGGAGGTTAGTGGCCACCCTGAGTTGATCAGTGCCATCTTTGCAAAGGCGTTTGCTCACTCTGTCTCTCTGTGCCACATTTTTACATTATCGCGTTATGGACTATCCAGTCCATGGGATTCTCCAGGCCAGGATGCTGAAGTGGGGAGCCTTTCCCTTCTCCAGGGTATTTTCCCAACCCAGGGATCAAACCCAGGTCTCCCACATTGCAGGCAGATTCTCTATCAGATAAGCCACAAGAGAAGCTCAGTTGTCACATTATTTCATACTTTTTTCATTATTGCCATATTTCTTATGGTGATCTGTGATCAGTGATATTTGATGTTGGAAAAGATTATTATTGAAAACATTATAACTTGCCAAAGGCTCAGCTGATGGTGGTTTTTAGCAAGAGAGTATTTGTTAATGAAGGTCTGTACCTTTTCTCTATATAATGCTATTTCACACTTGGTAGACTACAATATGCATAACGTCATAGTAGACTACAATATAAATATAACTTTTATATGCACTGGAAAACCAAAACTGTGTGACTCATTTGTTAGGAAATTTGCTTTTTTGCAGTGGTCTAGAAATGAACCTGAAATGTCTCCGAAGGGATGCCTGTACGTAATTCTGGTGTATAAAAAGGTACAAGCTGCTGATGAGCAAACACAGCTTCTTTATATTTAATCAGAAAAATATGCTAATGTTGAGGGTGAAAATTCAGATGAGTGGGTTTAAAATATACTTGGGGCTCAAACGAGCTCCTACGGAAGGAAGGGAGAGTGACACTAATGCCATCTCAGCCTTGGTTCCCTAAGATGGTCTAGCTTGGGAGACAGTTTTCAGCACTAAACACGGTACAGAGAGTGGTGGAATGTCATGAGCCACTCAGCTTCTGTCAGCCTCAGAAGGTGACAGTCCAGCCTATAACTTAACCCGAGTGTTGCCCATGACTCCTGCAGCTGCACTGCGAACACAGTTCTCCTTAGCGATAACCCGACACCTGGGGGGGAAGAGAAGCCATACACACGGCATTTTGTGCTGATGATCTCCTTCACTTTTCTCTGTCGTTCACACCACAAACCACTTGCCAAAAAGGTTATAATCAAAACGAAGATCCAAACAGTGAAAAGAAAGCATGCTTTAAGAAAGGGCAAAGACATTCTTTTCAGGCTTATGAGGACGGTGAGAGTTAAAGAGTTAAGAAGAATCGTTCTCAAAATCATAGAACTAAAAACTCTGATAGAATTATAGAACCCTAATCCACTGACCCTTAAACCATAGTGATTTTCACTGCACAATGTCACCTCCCAAATATCAATATGAATGATTTTTGTGGTTCCGTGAGTCGTGCTGGAAACAGATCAGAATTATTCCTTAAAATAAGGCACAAGCTAAATTGGATATTGCTCTGACATGGGCCATTTCTACTTGGCCCCACACCCATGGCCAAAGAAGGCCTGTTTGGTAGACCACATCTGTTACCATCCCCAGAACCACATGCATCACTCGGATTCAATCAACAAAAATCGACTTAAAGAAGGTATATTATCAAATGTCATTTTCAGGATACGCAGGGAGTAGAAGAAATTTTAATTCATTTAGACAAACTATCACCAGGTCCTGGTGGGCTACATCCCATCAGGTTGCAAGGAGGCAGACACGGCTGAGCACGCACGCATGCACACGTCACCAGCTCCTAGAGTGCCAGGAATGAGCAGGGTCAAAAGGACTTGGTTCCTGTTACCCAAGAATCCACGTTCTAACTGAGCTGTGCCATCAGATGAAGGGGACTGAAAAGCGCCAATGGTCATGTCAAGATGGACACAGAGCGCTGTAAATTAGGAGCTGGACTCAGGAGATTTGTGTCATCCTTACACAGGGACACTCACCTTATTTTTTCCAGTTGTAACACATACCGAAGTCAGCATGCTTACCCCATAAGTAAGCACCATAAAACAACTCTCCAAATTATTAGGAACTTTTTTTTTTAATTGGATGACAGTTAATGCAACTCCCAAGCCAAGCAGAAGACTTTCACAGATAGATGAATATTCTCACACAAATCTTGGAATTAGGTTGGGTAAGCCACACACAATAGATTTCTCTTTCATTCACAAAGGCTTCTCCAATGTGTTTAATGGTACAAAATATACTGTAGCCTGCTCAGCCCTTGTGTGTGCATGTGTGGGAGAGAGAAAGAGAATCAACATAGGCGTCTAAGGCCCTGGCAAAGATTCAGGGACACGATGGGTTGTAAGAGAAAAGAGGTTTAGACAAAGAAAATGAGAGAGAAGATGGGAATAAGTGATCAGTCAGGAAAACGCATTTAATCTTATGTACTATTGTTTTTCTTCTGTTTGCTAGAATCCTATGAGACATATGAAAAAGTAAATGAATGACTGGGAAATTTTAAAATGTGTATGGTATACCTCAGAGTATATGTGTCTATATTTATTTATGTATATACTTATACATATACATACATATATACATACATATTAAAATAGCCACAGAAATTAATCATGTTAGGTAACTCTCTAAACCCCATCAACTGTTAATAGATATTCTGGATAGATAGGTATGGTATCACATCAAACTTTCATGTCCGTCTTCAGGGAGAAGCTTTGCTGCTAATCTGAGGGTATTCACAAACACCCCAGGTTGAGTCCTTGGCAACTGCCTTTTTCTTTCCAGCTCTCAATAGCTCTGATGATGATTTATCATTTGTTGATAAATGCAGTCCATTCAGTGCATCCTCTAATTAATTAATTTGCTTTCTGGGCTATTAATGGAAGCACAAGTATATCCATTCTTCCTGTGGGAGTTCTCTTGCATGCAGCCTTTAAAACGGCATGTTTCACCGTCCTGTAAGGTGGTGACTCTTGGAAGTGCTGTTTGGACTTCAGTAGGAAGTGGGGGATCTTCCCAGGCCATCAGGTATTCCTCTTGCCACCAAAAAAGAAAAATAAATATCTGCAGGACTGTGTGTCTCCTGAACTCACTATGGTTTCACTCCAGTTTCCATCTGAAGCGACATGCATTTTGTCAGGCTGAGGTTCAGCCATTAGGTTGCTAATTAAGTTAACAAGTGCTGTGTGCAGCTTAATTTGGCAACAAGCTAGCCTACAGATTGTTCAATAAGGAAAGCAACATTTTGGGGATGATTCTGTTTTTAAGCTTGGAATTAAACAAAACACTATAATGATCCCTATAAAGGGACATCTGATATATGTGTTCAAAATGCAGAATAGGAGAATATAGTGTTCTGCGTGTTGGAGACTCACTTCTTTTATTTACAGATTTACTCCACAGTGTAGCTGAAACAAGGGTAATTACCTGTGTGCATTTTTAATTCATCATAATTCAAATAAATTTTTTTTCTTTGCCCAATGCATTTCTTCTTGCAGCTGTCATTCTGCCCAGCTCCAAGCTGATTTACAGTAATGAGTTTCCACTGCAGTGGGCTAATTGTGGGAGTGATTTATCCTTTTGTTCCCTCTGTCGATCAACCTCTCCTCCAGTGTCTAAGGGCTAAGAAAAAGAATCTGATGGTTCATTTGAAAGTGAAAGTGAAGTCGCTCAGTCGTGTCCGACTCTGTGACCCCATGGACTGTAACCTATCAGGCTCCTCTGTCCATGGGATTTTCCAGGCAATAGCACTGGAGTGGATTGCCATTTCCTTCTCCAGCAGATCTTCCTGACCCAGGGATCAAACCCAGGTCTCCCGCATTGTAGACAGACGCTTTACTGTCTGAGCCACCATTCAATAAATACTTATTGAGCATCTATTGTGTGATAGACATTGCACTAGGCTCTAGGGACTCAGAGGAAAAGATGTGTCTAGTGGGATATGATAGAGGTTCCGAAAGAATAATCACGCATTTGTTCAATCAAAGAAAAAAAAATAGTGTTGGATGGAATATACGTGGAATACGATCTTAGAGACCACACTTAGGTACACGGTCTTTATGCCTGAACTCAGCTGAGAAACAAGGAAAGAAAATGAAATAAGCAACTTGTCTAATATCCCTGGGCCCCATTTGTTCATTTCTAAACTGGGGGGTTGTCTATCTGTTAAAATCCCTTTCAGTTGTTCTTTTGGATAATCCAAATTCTCTCTTGATCTAACTTCAACCAAATATTATTGGGTTAATCAAAAAGTTATTTTGATTTTTCCATATTATCTTAAGGAAAAACCTGAATGAATTTTTTGGCCAATTCAGTCCTCAACTAGAAGGCCTTTCTCCTTTCCTCCATTTCTGTAAATTAAAGGCTACTCAGTAAAGAATATAGTCTACTTATGAAGTTGGATCAATTTCCTAGTTTTCATTAGTGTATTAGCTATATAAGACGGTACCACTGGAGGAGGTTAGGTGATAAGTACATGGGATCTTTCCNATTTGTTCATTTCTAAACTGGAGGGTTGTCTATCTGTTAAAATCCCTTTCAGCTGTTCTTTTGGATAATCCAAATTCTCTCTTGATCTAACTTCAACCAAATATTATTGGGTTAATCAAAAAGTTATTTTGATTTTTCCACATTATCTTAAGGAAAAACCTGAATGAATTTTTTGGCCAATTCAGTCCTCAACTAGAAGGCCTTTCTCCTTTCCTCCATTTCTGTAAATTAAAGGCTACTCAGTAAAGAATATAGTCTACTTATGAAGTTGGATCAATTTCCTAGTTTTCATTAGTGTATTAGCTATATAAGACGGTACCACTGGAGGAGGTTAGGTGATAAGTACATGGGATCTTTCCATGGTATTTTTTGCAGCTTCTTATGAGTAATTATTTCTTCCAATGAGTAGTTTACTTCTTATAATGTAATTATCTTAAGACAAAATGTTTAAAAGACCTCAAAAATGAAATCAAAAGGGATACTAATGCCTTTTCCCTTTCCCTCTGTTGTAACGTTCTGACTACATCACAATTAGTTACAAACCTCCCTGCCTCCTGATTTTAGACTCAGAGACAGAACTGCACCGTGTTTATCCTTGTATCCTCCACAGACCTTAGAATATTTGCTTTTCTAACCCAGGTTAATTCAATTAAATTTAACAAACTGATTTCAAAACACTGGTTAAAACATTTCCTTCCTCTCTTATCTCATCAGGGAGGCTCTGCCTTGCTACCTGCTTCCCCTCCGGTGGCATTCAGCAGAATCTGCATGCAGAACGTGTAGGGGCATATGGTTCACATACTCATTTTCTCAAGGGGCCTACCAGTGAAATGTGACCAGCAGTGACACTCACCTGGACACCAAGGGCAAAGAGAGGTGATTAACCAGTGATGGTAGAATATAGTACATTAATAATGGAGCATGAGAAAAACGAGGGTTATGCTACATAAACATTCAGGTCTGGCAATATTCTCTTTTGGATTTGGTTTTCAAATGAAAGAGAATTCAAATCGAGTACACTCCTCTTTGGTTCTGAAGATGCTTTCGCTAGTTTTTTGAGATCTTGCAGCTCCACCTTTCATGTTTTTATACACTCATATATCACGTGAAATCAATACAAGACGGGGCGCTGAAAGTTTACTGCTACCCTCCTGCAATTTGTGAAAACTAGTGACAGTTGGGATCAGTCATCTCTAGCTGCTAAGGTAAAAATTACTATGTCTATATATTTACTTATTTGTTAAATATAGTTCATTGCAAATGATTAAAATGTAATTTCAGTAAAATTAAACTGAGACTAAATTTTAAAAATTAAGTCAGTGGCAACAACTAGTAGGTAAGCTATTGAAAGAAAAATAAATAATAATGTCTGGGATAAAAAATTGCAAAAGCTAGTAATTTTTAAGTGTTTTAAGTAATACTTTTTAAGTGTTTATTCTGTATTGTTACTCGATTTCCCTCCAGGAATAATTGGTGAATGTTTAAAAATACCCTGTGAGTGCCAGCTAAGTCACTTCAGTCATGTCCAACTCTTTGTGACCCCGTGGGCTGTAACCCACCAGGCTCCTTTGTCCGTGGGATTCTCCAGGCAAGAACACTGGGATGGGTTGCCATGCCCTCCTCCAGGGGGTCTTCCCAACCTAGGGATCAAACCCATGCCTCCTGTGGTTTTTGCATTGCAGGCCAATTCTTTACCACTGAACTACTGAGGTATCCCGATCATGTATAAATAAAAAGAGTGTAAATTTTAATGGTTATTTCCCCCCAATATTGATAAGTATAACTATAAGCAAATTTAATCAAAATTAAAAAATTTAAATAAAAACTATAAAAATATTCTGCTATTTATTTAATATACAAAAGGCAATTGTTTTCTAAATACAGCAATGAACAATTGGGATTTGAAATTAAAACACCATGCCATTTAAATGAGTAGCATCACTAATGTAAATCTTATAAAAGTGTTCATATATTACATTATAACTTAAGGAAAATGTTAAAGGATAAAAGACTTCTGTTCACCACAAATAGAAGGTGAATTCATTCCATCGACCTCTTTATAATAAAATTAAAGGTAGCATCCTGGTCCACACACAAATCCCAAGTTAAATGCCTGGTAAATAACCCTGGTTCCGTCTAAGGGAACCCACACCCCTCTACTGTCAGTGCTCGCAGCCACGTAGGGGCCACTCCAGTTTGGTGGACGGTTCACATTGCCCCATTCCAAGCCAACCCACAAACCACGTTCAACTCTCTGATAACCTTTGCCTCTCCAATCACAGTGAGTCTCAGAGGTTGCTGAGATCACAGGCCAACATCTGGGTATAAAGACTCGAAGGTCTAGACCCTCTCTATTTTGCTACCGTGCGCATAGCACACTTTCAGGTGCAAAAAGGAAGAGAGCTGGGAGACTACAGAAAGGAGGAGCCGGGGCTCAGGTGCCGTGACCGAAGTCTCTGGATCAGTCCGCAGCTGAAGCTCCTGACCGTTATCCGAACGAAGAAGTCCGTTTTGTGTTTGTCAGTGTACATTTGTTCTTATCTTACTTTTTATACGAAATTCCTTAACTGGCACTACCCTTCTATATAGTAGAAGAACTTTCCATTCCTAAGGCAAAAATATGTACAAGCAAAAAAGCACTTGCTTGCACAATTAGTAAAAAAAAAAAAATAATAAGACAAATGAAGAGTCTGTATCCCGGTAAAGACGCCTTTTAATACTGGTTGTCATCTAGGTTTCAGGCTCCCAAGACACACAGCCTTCTAAATGGCATAGTCTCCGCTCCTTGGTGCGCTGAAGCTTCATGAGAAGTGAGGGGATCTTGGTGCTTCTAGTGGGTGACCTTGATGATTAATATAACACTTCTGAAACTCAGCTCTCTCAACTCTACCATGAGAATAACATCATTTCCAGGCAGGGTTTTGGTGTGTTTTTTTTTTGAAGAATTAAATGAGATAAGAAGTGCGTGACATAGAATAGGTGTTCCATATGTCACAGAACGTGCAGTATGTTCATCGTCAGCAGCAGTGTGTCTTTCATCGTGTGAGCTGGAACGGCCCGTGACTTCGCTAGCCTGGGATATCCCACGTCACGAGTTGGACTTAAGATGCTTTTGCTGTTGGCTGCTTTCTCTTTCTGCGTTTCCCTCCTCTCTCAGAAGAGGCAGAGCTCGTGGAGCGTGCCTGGGCATGAGCGTGCCTGGGCATGAGCGTGCTGGGCGTGAGCGTGCCTGGGCGTGAGCGTGCCTGGGCGTGAGCGTGCCTGGGCGTGAGCGTGCCTGGGCGTGAGCGTGCCTGGGCATGCCCCGCGTGGCGGGGTGGCCGGGGTCCCTGCCTCCCTCTGCAGCCGGCCGGCCGGCCCTGCCCCAGGCCCCGGGAGCGGCCGCAGCGGGCTGTCCGCTGCCTCTGGGTCCGCAGCGTCACCTCGGGGTTTGTTCCGCACACCTGCTGGGCCTCACGGCCATCGTCCCTCCCGCTGCACCATCTCGGTCACTTCTCCCGTCTGTTTCCAGCTGCTGGCGTTGATTCCAGAGCCAGAGGCCCTGGTCTGCCCCTTTCCCCACCTCCACGCTGATTGATTCTACTCCATAGAACTGGATAAAACCCACGGCGCCATTTTCTCTGAGCCTACAGTCCAGGTTTCCATTCATGAAACACCAGTATGCAATTTTGACAGGAGCAGCTTACCACAGTCTCAGTCACTGAAATAGATCTAGGAAACATTTCTCTATTGGTATATTTCCATTCTGTATCACAGCTTTCTCCTCTAGTCTAATACATGGCTATAAAGTAGTGTGTACAAATGTGGTCCAGTTTATTTTTTCATGCAATAAATATAAATTTAATGTTTTATTATAAATTGTTGCTGGTGTAAAATTTTACCTCTTATAATAGCATACTGTATTATTTTTGAAGTTGCCAAGGTGATCTTTTTTCAATATAGTCAATAACTTCATTTTGCAATTGACAGAAATAATTTCAAACTATATAGTTTCTCCACAAAGCAAATAAATAGTATTTTCATGTGAGTAAAGAGAAAGAATAGGCCTCAGATAGAAGTGGAATAATAGAAAGGAACATGTTTCAATTTTATGTCTTTCTGTCCACGATACAACGTTTGACTTCTCACCTTTCTTTTATGCTCACCATCTGCATACTGCTCCAGCTCAGGAAACATGAGATGAGTCCAGCTCGTTTGGCTCTATATTATTAAGTATGAACATAACATCTCAATAGAATGAGTCTGGTCTGGGACAGTAGACTAGAAGTCATATAATTTCCATCTCCTAGTCACCATTCATTTGTTATGACCTTGAGCAAATCATTTAACCTTTCTATGCCTCAGACTTTTCTATGAAATAGGATAATACCTATTCCCATCACAAGTGCCTGTAGAAAAAGAATCAAAGCTGCCTGGCATTTTACATAAAAGGGCTTTAGAAAAAAATAATTCCTGGGCAGTAATTTGCAAACAAGCCCTATCTACCTTGGCCACCACCTTTTTATATGCAGATTCCTTGTTAATCTCCAGGGAGGGATACAGATACAGAACTCTAGCTAAGACCTCAGAATAATACAGCAACAACAGCATCCATCAAGCACTTCCCTATGTGTCAGGCTCTGCTTTAAGCGCTTTACAAATATCACCTTTGTTAATCCTCACACTAACTGTATGAGGCTGGCACTCTTGTTCGTTCACTTGAGAAAAGTTAGTCAGTTGAGAAAAACTAGGCATTAAGAGGTTAAATAAATTGCCCAAGGTTATACAGCCATCTTGGAGTGGAATTACCCCACATTTAATTCTGTGGTTAATCCAGAGCCTCAAAGCCCCAGGTCGCCTTTGGGGGCACAGTCATCCCCACTCTGTCTAACACTTTTCAGGATCACAATAGATCCTCGTCTTGCCTGGGGCTGGCACCTGAATGGGCTCTGTTTCCCTAAAAAGCTATAACCCACCCAGAGGGAAGACACAGCCCAAAGGAAGTGGTGGCCAAAGGACACAGATTTGGATAAACTCTCGATTTGGGAGACACAGATGATTTTTTTCAGCATCACGATGCCTGAAATTTGGACTGTTCTTTAAAGGCCAGCCATTCAGTTGCTCAAGGAATAATTACTAAGAGCTGAGCGCCTGCTGAGTTCCAGGTACTGCTGTTTTTGCCAATGAAGACATAATGAGCAGGAAGTACAGAGTCCCTGTCTTCGAAACAACTCGTCCTCACTGGGGCTCGTGAGGAGAGAGCAACACAGGACAAGCGGGCGAACAAATCAATGCCAGCGTCCTTTCAGATCGTAGATATTGTTATGGCAAAGACATGGAAAGGGCTTTTTTCTACAGAGGGCTTTTGTCCTATAAAGACAAGACGGTAAAATTAGAGGAACTGACTTTTGGAAAGCCATCAAACACTCTTGGAAGCAGATTTTGTAATTTTTATAATAGTGGTATAAATAGGAGGGTAACTTTCTTACCTTAGCTGCTATGGATGTGGGGCAGCAGAAACACAGGAGCCTAAGCCACAAGCTAGAACAACCTTCACATTTTCATCTTGACTGTAGAACTGACATTGTTCATTATTCTAACAGGAAAAGGGGTCAGCAACAGGAATGAGGAATCCACCAAAGAAATTAAACATAAAAAGTCACACTAACCCCTCTCCCCCAAAGAGGTGCTTGCGCTGAAATCCACCTGAGTTGAAGAGTACAAACACAGGGTATGGTTCTGAGGTAAATCAACCATGGGGTCAAAGCAAGATGACTGGACAGAGGGGGAAAAAAAGACCCAGAAGACTCAGTTCAGTTCAGTCGCTCAGTCGTGTCCAACTCTTTGTAAATCTATTGTCCAGCTCTGCACGCCAGGCCTCCCTGTCCATGACCAACTCCCAGAGTGTACCCAAACTCATGTCCATTGAGTCGGTGATGCCATCCAACCATCTTATCCTCTGCTGTCCCTTTCTCCTGTCGCTTTCAATCTTTCCCAGTGTCAGGGTCTTTTCAAATGAGTCAGATCTTCGCATCAGGTGGCCAGAGTAGTTTCAGCTTCAGCATCAGTCCTTCCAATGAACACCCAGAACTGATTTCCTTTAGGATGGATTCGTTGGGTTTTCTTGCAGTCCAAGGGACTCTCAAGAGTCTTCTCCAACACCACAGTTCAAAAGCATTAATTCTTCGGTGCTCAGGTTTCTTTATTGTCCAACTCTCACATGCATGCATTACCACTGGAAAAACCATAGCTTTGACTAGACATACCTTTACTGGCAAAGTAATGTCTCTGCTTTTGAATATGCTGTCTGGGTTGGTCATGGCTTTTCCTTCAATCTTTTAATTTCATGGCTGCAGTCACCATCTGGAGCCCAGAAAAATAAAGTCTATCACTGTTTCCACATATATTTGCAATGAAGTGATGGAACCAGATGCCATGATCTTAGTTTTCTGAATGCTGAGTTTTAAGCCTACTTTCTCACTCTCCACTTTCACTTTCACCAAGAGGTTCTTTAGTTCTTCTTCACTTTCTGCCATAAGGGTGGTGTCATCTGCATATCTAGGGTTATTGATATTTCTCCCAGCAATCTTGATTCCAGCTTGCGCTTCATGCAGCCCAGCATTTTGCATGATGTACTCTGCATATGTTAAATAAGCAGGGTAACAATATACAGCCTTGACATACTCCTTTCCTGATTTGGAACCTGTCTATTGTTCCATGTCCAGTTGTAACTGTTGTTTCCTGACCTGCATACAGATTTCTCAAGAGGCAGAAATGGTCTGGTATTCCCATCTCTTTAAGAATTTTCCACAGTTTGTTGTGATCCACACAGTCAAAGGCTTTGGCATAGTCAATAAAACAGAAGTAGATGTTTTTCTGGAATTCTCTTGCTTTTCTGGTGATCCAACAGATGTTGGCAATTTGATCTCTGGTTCCTCTGCCTTTTCTAAAACCAGCTCGAACATCTAGAAGTTCACAGTTCACATACTGTTGAAGCCTGGCTTGGAGAATTTTGAGCATTACTTTACTAGCGTGTGAAATGAGTGCAATGTTTGGTAGTTTGCACATTCTTTGGCATTGCTTTTCTTTAGGATTGGAATGAAAACTGACCTTTTCCAGTCCTGTGGCCACTGCTGAGTTTTCCAAATTTGCTGGCCTATTGAGTGCAGCACTTTCACAGCATCAACTTTCAGGATTTGAAATAGCTCAACTAGAATTCCATCACCTCCACTAGCTTTGTTCATAGTGATGCTTTCTAAGACCCACTTGACTTCACCTTCCAAGATGTCTGGCTCTAGGTGAGTGATCAAACCATCGTGATTATCTGGGTTGTGAAAATCTCTTTTGTATAGGTCTTCTGTGTATCCTTGCTACCTCTTCTTAATATCTTCTTCTCTTAGGTCCCTACCATTTCTGTCCTTTATCGAGCCCATCTTTGCATGAGATGTTCCCTTGGTATCTCTAATTTTCTTGAAGAGATCTCCAGTCTTTCCCATTCTGTTCTTTTCCTCTATTTCTTTGCATTGATCACTGAGGAAGGCTTTCCTATCTCTTCTTGCTATTCTTTGGAACTCTGCATTCAGATGCTTATATCTTTCCTTTTCTCCTTTGCTTTTCGCTTCTCTTCTTTTCACAGCTATTTGTAAGGCCTCCCCAGACAGCCATTTCGCTTGTTTGCATTTCTTTTCCATGGGGATGGTCTTGATCCCTGTCTCCTGCACAATGTCACAAACCTCATTCCATAGTTCTTCAGGCACTCTGTATATCAGATCTAGGCCCTTATATCTCTTTGTCACTTCCACTGTAGAGTCGTAAGGGATTTGATTTAGGTCATACCTTAATGGTCTAGTGGTTTTCCCTACTTTCTTCAATTTAAGTCTGAATTTGGCAATAAGGAGTTCATGATCTAAGCCACAGTCAGCTCCTGGTCTTGTTTTTGCTCACTGTATAGAGCTTTTCCATCTTTGGCTGCAAAGAATATAATCAATATGATTTTGGTGTTGACCATCTGATGATGTCCACATGTAGAGCCTTCTCTTGTGTTCGTGGAAGAGGGTGTTTACTATGACCAGTGCGTTCTCTTGGTAAAACTCTGTTAGCCTTTGCCCTGTTTCATTCCAAGGCCAAATTTACCTGCTACTCCAGGTATCTCTTGACTTCCTACTTTTGCATTCCAGTCCCCTATAATGAAAAGGACATCTTTGAGGGGCGTTAGTTCTAGAAGGTCTTATAGGTCTTCATAGAAACATTTAACTTCAGCTTCTTCAGCATTACTGGTTGGGGCAGACTTGGATTACTGTGATATTGAATGGTTTGCCTTGGAAACAGAGATCATTCTGTCATTATTGAGACTGTACCCAGTTACTGCATTTCAGACTCTTTTGTTGACTCTGAGGGCTACTCCATTTCTTCTAAGGGATTCTTGCCCACAGTAGTAGATATAATGGTCATCTGAGTTAAATTCACCCATTCCAGTCCATTTTAGTTCACTGATTCTTGAAATGTCAATGTTCACTCTTGCCATCTCGTGCTTACCACTTTCAATTTGCCTTGATTCATGGACCTAACATTCCAGGTCCCTATGCATATTGCTGTTTACAGCATTGAACTTTACTTCCATCACCAGTCACATCCACAACTGGGTGTTTGTTTTTTTTTGCTTTGGCTCCATCTCTTCAGTCTTTCTGGAGTTACTTCTCCACTAATCTCCAGCAGCATATTGGGCACCTACTTGACCTGGGGAGTTTATCTTTCAGCGTCATGTCTTTTTTGCCTTTTTGTACTGTTCATAGGTCAGGGCAAGAATACTGAAGTGGTTTGCCATTCCCTTCTCCAGTGGACGTTTTGTCAGAACTCTCCACCATGATCCATCCATCTTGGGTAGCCCTACACGACATGGCTCATAGTTTCACTGAGTCCGTGGTCCATGTGATCAGTTTGATTAGTTTTATGTGACTGTGGTTTTCAGTCTGTCTGCCCTCTGATGAAGAAGGATAAGAGGCTTATGGAAGTTTCCTGGTGGGAGAGACTGACTGAGGGGGAATCTGGGTCTTGTTCTGAGGGGCAGGGTCATGCTTTGTAAATCTTTAGTCCTATTTTCTGTTTATGGATGGGGCTGTGTTCCCTCCCTGTTATTTGACCTGAGGCCAAACTAAGGTGGAGGTAAAGAAGATAGTGGGGACCTCCCTCAAAAGGTCCTATGCAGGCACTGTTACACACATGCCCCTGACCTTGCAGCAGGTCACTGCCAACTCACGCCTCCGCCGGAGACTCCTGGACACTCACAGGCAAGTAGTCTGGGTCAGTCTCTTGTGGGACCACTGCTCCTCTCTGCTGGGTCCTGATGCCCATGAGAAAGTCCCAGAAGACTGCCTCCTTGTAAATGACTTAAACAGTTATCTTAAAGTGTTCACAGGAGACAAAGCCTAGCTATTTACCCTGGTCATGTTGTTATTTCCATCTCTGAAGTATAAGGTATACATACACTTGGAGGCTACTTATAAATATCTAACTTGGAGCCACCTACCTCTGTCTCAATGAGAAGCCACCATGGGGATTTAAGTGGACAAGTGATATGACCAGAAATAATGGTGAAAATGCAACTAAGGCTCTGCCTTCAAAAAACCAACATTCTAACAGGGGAAACAGATGTTTTCAAATGTAATTGGGGGAAGTATAAAATATTTTTTGAATAGTTCGGTAATATCTCTAAATCTGAAATACATTTGCATCCAGCAACACTTCATAGAAGTTATTGTATATGTATAATCATGTTAATGTTATTGAAAATTTGAATAAGCCTAAATGTCTATTAAAAGGATATCAAATTAGACAACATAATAAAACCATAAAATGAAATATAATGCAACTATTATAAAAGAATAAGCTGAATCTGCATATATTACCTTATAAGGATGTTTTTAAAACAGCGGATTTTGGGGTTATAGATATAATTAAATCTCTATTTTCTTAAACATATGTCAATAAATAAATGGTTGACCCTTGAACAGCATGGGTTTGAACTATGCAGGTGCACGGCTTTCTTTCAGCAGTAACCCTGTGGCCCTACATGATCTGCGGTTGGCTGACTCTACGGGGGCAGAGCTGGGAATACTGAGGAACCCAGTCACTCACGGGGGAACTGAGGATGGGGAGGGCTAACTTACACGTGGATTCTCAGCTGCTTTGGATCATTGGTGTCCCTAGCCAACCCTCCAGCCCTGACGCCATGGGACAATGGTCTATGGTATGCATACCTGAGTGCTTTGTAATTTAAACACTTCTATTTGCACTAGATTTCATTTTCATGATTATTCACTAAAGCGTAATAATTATCAGTGAAGATATCAAATGCATGCTAGATATATAGGAGATATTTTAAGGAGGTATGCATTTTTTACATGAAAATAATAGAAAAATATATTTTTCAAAATATAAGGGACGAGACAAAAAGTTCCATGCTTACTAGTTTTGGTCAGCACATTTTTCCTCCATTAAAAATGAATGACACCCAGTGGACAAAGAGTAACCAACCCAAGTTTACATGGGTGAAGAACGCATTTCAATGTTGTAANTCCCTAGCCAACCCTCCAGCCCTGACACCATGGGACAATGGTCTATGGTATGCATACCTGAGTGCTTTGTAATTTAAACACTTCTATTTGCACTAGATTTCATTTTCATGATTATTCACTAAAGCGTAATAATTATCAGTGAAGATATCAAATGCATGCTAGATATATAGGAGATATTTTAAGGAGGTATGCATTTTTTACATGAAAATAATAGAAAAATATATTTTTCAAAATATAAGGGACGAGACAAAAAGTTCCATGCTTACTAGTTTTGGTCAGCACATTTTTCCTCCATTAAAAATGAATGACACCCAGTGGACAAAGAGTAACCAACCCAAGTTTACATGGGTGAAGAACGCATTTCAATGTTGTAACAATGTGTTATTATTTATTAGTATTTATTCCAATATAGTATGAAATAATTGCAAGTGATATGTTTCTATTTGTTTTAGACGCTATGGACCTGAGGGCAATGATTGCCAGCATATAGTACATGATTGGTGAATCATAAGAGTCTCATAAAAGCTGACTTCTGATACTTTAAACTCAAGAAATCAGCCTAGAAAAGTGAAAAATGCCTGAGGACATATGAGAAAGAGGCAGTCCTATGTCTGAGAATCCCAGTTTGCCATCTAAAGAGGACATTTAAACTGACTGCTAACAAAGCTGATCATGGCTGCCACTCAATCTGATCTCTGAAACAGCATTTCTCCAGACATCACAGAAGACTTTCTTTAAGAATAAAATCACAGCCACCTAAGATCTCATCAAGGAACTCTAATGCCCATTAGAATCATTTAAAATGCTCTCCACTGAAGCCAGCAAAGCATCATTTAATTATGCAGGGCTTCTGATTACTTACCATCCGCTCTGTCCTCATTCCGCTCCTCACCCTGTGTGCCTGTCCTCGATGGAGAGTCCCCATCAGTCTGAAGAGCAGCTTTCGTAACGGAGGACGTGAGCGGGCAAAAGAGGGGGAAGAGCGGCTAGAATCTGACAAGAAAAGCTGGACAGCGAGCAGGCCTTTTCTCTGAAATTCTTATAACGTTGCCTTCGTCACCAACTCGTTTACGTAACAGTCAACAAGTTACAAAGTTTTAATCTCAATTCCTACCTTAACTGATACCAAATGTTACATTTCATGTGAGTAAGACATAAAATAGTTATATGTTTTGGGATTAAAAGGAAATGTACCAAAAATTATTGATTAAATAGGAATTTAGAGACACTCTGAAAAACAATTTCGTAGTCTTCTTTGCATAGACTAACATAGATGTTATTTTGTCCAGTTTTCCTAGGAAATATGCCTTATATTTTGACATTGAAAGGTGATAACGCCACTGTAGAACAAAAGCATAGCTTATTCTTTGGGGATAACCTTGAATCATGTGACTTACGAGCTCCCTGAGCTTCCCAGGCGGGGCTAGCGGTAAAGAACGCACCTGCTAATGCAGGCAACACGGTGTTCACGGGTTCGGTCCCCGGGCTGGGATTCTCTGATATTGCCAAATGAAAGCTATTAAACCGATATGCACCCACTCTGACTGTAGTGTTTCAGGATCTACAAGGATTCCAAATTTCAATACCCCCAGCATACTGAGATTAAATAACTTAGAAAGATATATATATGTTGTTCTTTAACTACATAAATGTTGTTCTTTAGCTATATATATAGAGAGAGAGTTCTTTAGATTGAGAAAGGAGCACAAGATGCATACAAATCCTCATTTTTATTTTTTTAAATTTTTGTGATATGGTGTATGTTTCCTCCCTATAAAGCAATTTAGGATAACTATGGACAAGTTAATTCAGGTAACTTTTCAAGGAAACACGGTAACTCTGTTGTCAGCACGGCTCCATTGGAGGTCAGCGGCGACTGATATTTGACAGCCTGAAAGCATGTCCTGATTTTGAGCAGGTGCAGCTTCGATAGGCGAACCCCACAGATGGAACAACAAAGCACCCCTTGGTGCGATTACACTTACTAGTCTGTGATTGCTACTTCCTGATCAGAGACACGTTCAGGAGTAGAAAAGTGAGGTGGAATTGCCATGGATTAGGCGTGGAATTGTGGGCGGGAGGGGAGGAGCACCGGAGAAGGCTCTCCATTTTCAGTGACATGGGGTGAATGACAACGGCAGGCGGAGCCCCACACAACAGAGGACTGTGATTAATACGTTGGCTCATTTAAACGGAAATGGGGCATGGAGTATAGAAGTGTATTTTTGAAGACATTGTTTGAGGGAAGGATAAATCGCTATAAAATATGAGGCCCTTGTTATTTGAATATGCATCGTTTGAAAGATAGAGGCTGAAAGAAAGAAGTGCAGTGAGGGTAATACTCAGTTTTTCTGTGAACTCACAACTCTTCTAAAAAGTAAGGTCTATTTTTAAAAAAAACATTAAGGTGATACAAAAAGTCACATTATAAAACAAGATGCCTCTGATCCCACTGTAAATAAACACACATATATACGTGATAAAGAAAACTGAGTTATAGACATCAAAACACAGAAGTGATAGGATTAGGAATAAACATGATTTTCTTCTCCTAATTTTCTAGAACACTTTCATTCATTTTAAAATAGGAAATTCATTAAATAAAAGTGCATTACCCCTGAAACTCTAAAACAAATGCCCTCATCGCCGCTGACTCCTTAGAGCTGGGACCTATGCCACACATGGCAGTCTTTCCCTCTTTCCTCTGATTTTTGCTCCCCACTGCTTCTTTCGTTTTATGAACAACCAATATTGTAAGCATTTAAATATTTACAGAGCCACTTAATACACTCTTGTCTCCAGAACACAAAAGAAAAAACAGAGAAATTTCTAGCATTATGGCGAGGAAGTTAGAAGTAGCAACTAAGTAAGGGGCAGTTCAGTCCATCCTCTTCATTGCAGTCGAGCAGCATCACCTGTAACAGCAATTTACCCTTGCATAAGCCTATGAGATAAATGTCATTGGTTTACAAGGGATGTCTCCCAGTGTGTCAGAGAACGGTACGGTGAGCCACAGGCCTGGAGCAGTGGCGGTCCACATGATTCTCCTCCTTTTCAACCAGAGGCATATTTATAACACCTTATTTTTCCAAATGGCTATTCTCTTTCTCATCTCTGAGCAGAGCACAGGCCAATATGTGTTACGGTCCTTCGAGGGCACATACTAGGTATTGGACCCTGAGGTTCCTCTATCTCTCTGGCAAATACTGAGGGGTCTGAATGTAGCCAGTGTGCCGTCTCGTGCATTAAGGGTCTTGGCTTCTGTTTTATGTTTATTTCATTTTCGATGCTTAGTCTTGTCCGGCTGTTTGTGACCCCATGGACTGCAGCACGCCAGGACCCCCTGTGTGTCACCGTCTCCAGGGGCTTGCTCAAACTCATGTTCGTTGGATCAGTGATGCCATCCAACCATCTCATCCTCTGTCATCCCCTTCTCCTCCTGCCTTCAATCTTCCCCAGCAGCAGGGTCTTTTCTAGTGAGACAGCTCTTTGCATCAGGCGGCCCCAGGATTGGAGCTTCAGCTTCAGCATCCAAAGAATATTCAAGCTTGATTTCCTCATATTTAGAGCTTCTCAATTGCCCATCATGGGAATGCTCAGTTGGTAAATCCAGATCAAACTACTAATTATTTCCTCAAATTCTTGAGATTTCTACTATAGTCTTTATCCCATGACCACCAATGAAATTCCACGTTCATCTTCTTGGTATTCAAATTGTTTTCTCCCTCCATCCAGAGTTCTTTTCCACCCAAATGTCCCACAGCTCCGCAATGAGGAAGTTCTGTTTTTGAACAGCTGGACTGTCTACTCTGTTGTCAACATGACATCCACAGCCCATCCTTTGCCTTTACTCATAGACAGGCCTCCTCTCTTGGCCATTTTGTACAGTGGAAGCTGAGCCTTGATCCCGACTCCCCATTAATATATCTCACCTTGCATCCCCGAACAGAACACATTGCTAAGGTCAGAGACAAAGATTAGACTAGAGGCATTTTGGTCACTGAATTTTCACACTTTGAGAAATGCATGAAAATGAACAACACTAAGATGAGCTCTTCGAGAATAAAGAGATCAAGGCATTCTAGATCATACACCACTCTTCTTTCTCTGACATGCGCATTTTGCATATTTAACCCCCCTAAATTGACCTTACAGTTTAAATGCATGCCACATGTTTCTTTTCCAAAAAAAATTGTAGACCAAGAGATACTTTGTGGTATGTTTCAAGAGATATTTAATAGGACTGTACAGTTATCTATTAATAGTAACTAATTCATAGCCAGGGGATAATATTCACACCTCTACTTGGAAGAAGTAATCCACTAAAAAAGGACAGTGAGTCTGTATTCTTCTCCATCAATCAAAAGAGAAATTAAGTAATGTCCAATTAAGCCTTTTTTGGGCTTTCTGCTAGGGTATCAGTTGAATAAGACTTTGGGAACCTATATGAAATTAGTGGTTGTAATATCAGAAGAGTAGACCCATTGCAGGTACTTATATTTAAATATAATTAAGTAGATTATACAACTAAGAGATTTGTCTGAAAAGTATTGGCAAGAAGCTACTTTTGATTTTCGAAGTGAACTAACTGAAAGTGTACTTGCACGTACACCCACAGCACAAAAGTACAGGGAGATATTTATAATTAGTAGGCAGGTTTGGTGTTAGCAGGTAATCTAGCCTATCCTGCAGTGTCTATAGTAAGGTGGAGCTGGGGCAGATTTCGGTCCAGTGTCTCCCTATTCTAAACTGTTACTACATACATATCAGTCTCTTGCTATATGCCAAGCACTGTTCTAAGCTTGGAATATTCTATGTTTGTCTACTCATTGAATTACCATATCAATTCTCCATTTTATAATAAGGAACCTCATCATTCTTGGTAGCCTAGAAGCTCTTCAACGTGCTTTTGTTCCACAGAAGGTTTATGGGGTCTCTCTTAGGCCTGTAAAACAAGACACTGATGTCTTTCCTTCCAGCTGTGCCACCTTGCTTGAGGGCGAAAACCCTGACCAGAATTTACTGCAACCTCTGCCTTCACCTGGGACAAGTCCATGCAAGTCTATCTAGCCCATTCCACCCCATCCACGTGACATATTAACTACTCAATTGCACTGTACTGAGCAAAAAAATTAACCAAATACATGTTAATTCAGGGTAGGATTAAATTTTCTGAATCCAAACTCAGTTTTCTGTGGTTTCCAGCTCACAAAAAAACTGAAAATGGTGATACTAAGGTCATCACTGAGAAAGCAAGTGCTTTAGAAGCAAATTTACCTATCCCTCACTTTTTTCCAGCATCACCTCACTTTTCTCTCCAGGGGCAGACTTTGGTAGAAATACTGAAAGGGAGTTGGCAGGAAGGAGTGTTTGTCAAACAGTTTCTATCGTGGACAGGTCAATCTCAAAGGATTTACAAAGTTTTAGTTGTTTATTGTACACAATCGCGTTATTTGAAGGAAGTTTCAGTCCAAGTGGATTTATTAGAGCCCTCCTTAGATTAGTTTGCTGGCAAGAAGAGGGTTAATTTCCCTGAGAAATGTTTTGATTGTACTCCACCCCAGAAGTCCTATACAGGGTATAAAAATTGAGGGGCAAACCACTTAGGACTAGCATATGAATGTTAATCTTTGCTATCAACAAACAAGCAAAATAAAGACAACCTGTGATTACATAGGTAATTATGAAATCTATCCAAAGATTAGAGAGTAGTCTTCTGAGAAAACAGGTCAAATTACACCTGAGCATAGCCTCAGAATTACTCCACAAAGAAAGCTGTTTTGTAATATTTTGTTTGTGTCCCTCAAGAAAATGGTGAGCCTTCACCCATTTCTAAATTTTTCCATGATCATAATTTCACACTAACACATCATTTGATTATAGAATTTTAGAACTGGCAAATTTATACAGAAAGAAATGGCTCAGTGACATCCTGTACAGTACCCAGCTGAGAGCAGAAATCCACCCTCTCCTCACGTATTATTTTCTCTGAAAATAAGGTCATCCCAATTAACACAGAAATGCTGAGACAGAAGGTCAGTTAAAAGAAAGCAAGCACACCTTGAGAGTGTATCAATGAGTATATTATTCTAATTAAAATAGATCCTTTCGTTTATCCGGTCTTGTCATACTTTTTCTAAATCATTGCATTGTTCACAGCTCATTAATCAGTATCAATGTATTATTATCTAATAATAATGGAAGCAAATCTAAGCATTTTAATGTTCAAGGATCAGGCTAATCCAGCACCCACAGTTTCTGTAATTGCTTCACTGATACTAAGAAGAGTGGTTGTGAATGTTTTATGATTATAATCTACTTTAATTGAATTGATTCCTTAAACTAATTATGTGACAATGTTCATTGTTACTTAGTATGTCCCTACACTGCTTTGCATAAGCAAATAAAAACTATTACGTTAGCAGAAAAGCCTTCTGATGTCATTTTTTAAATAAAACATTCCAAGTATGAACAAGCTGAAAACTTAGGAGTATTACAGACATTGGAACTAGCCTTGATTTCCCTTAGGGAAAATCAAGTTATATAAGTCTGTATACAGTTAAGTAGCAAAATTTACTATTATCAAATACTGATATTAAATGTGCAACCCAGCAACAGTGCGATTCTTAAAATCTGGAAAGGCAAAAAGAAAAGGTTGCTCCTTTTGTTTATCAGGCAGATATACAGGCAAATATATTTTACTTTTCAAAAAAAAATAAATAAGCACACCAATGTCTATAACAAAAATATAAGTAAACATACCCATATTCTCTGGGGGACTAGAATGAAAACATGCGCACTGCTAACACATGGAATGTTTCTCACAGACTGAATGTCTGTGCAAGCAAGTGGCACAGCAAAACGGCACACTGCACCNAAAAAAAATAAATAAGCACACCAATGTCTATAACAAAAATATAAGTAAACATACCCATATTCTCTGGGGGACTAGAATGAAAACATGCGCACTGCTAACACATGGAATGTTCCTCACAGACTGAATGTCTGTGCAAGCAAGTGGCACAGCAAAACGGCACACTGCACCTCAGAAAATAACCGAAATGCATCAAGGACTAAGGTGACTTAAAAGACAGTTATAATGAAGAAGGAATTCAAAGGGCCTGGACTCCGTCTTAGGCCTGTTCATGCTGATCATGCTCAGCACCTTTCCAATGGACTCTGAACTCTGTGTTGAGTGCCTACGAAAACAACAACGGAAGGATGAGACCCCCTCCAGACAGGGGAACCTTGAAGATCCTATCTAGGTTACTCATCGCCTAGGAGAAAACATACCCTAATCACCCCTTCCTCCAGACAGGTCATAAGTTTTTCTATATCAATCGGAGTGTCACCTTGGGCTTACTGATTACTGGCTAATTGTTTGACTGTTTGAGCACATGAGCACATAGCGAGTGAATCATGGGGTTATTGGGATTGTATTTTCCTTGGTTTATGTAAGTCTCAAGGAATTTGGGGTGGGGGGTTCAGACACGTACACATGGGGCCTAAAAGATTTTCACAGATGCTGGTCGGGGTCCTCGGCTAAGAGGAGACTCTGCCTTGGGCCCGCCGGTGTAACAGACTGCACCCCACTGTCTGCATTGTCCTTCTGAGTGAGTTTCTTTCCCGGAACGCGTGGCTACAACATAAACCTAAAAGCTGGAATTATGTTCCATTCAGTTTAGGCCTTCAAGCCCAGAGGATAGCATCTCGAGTAACCCTGCTCCTGAGACGGACACCAAGAGAGGAGCCAGGCTGTGGAGAAGGTTTGCGACAGAGGGCGATGAGACCGGTTCTTCCGAGTTGAGGAACTGCGCGCTCTCGCGTGCGTGGAAAGATGCGGGAGTCTGGGCTCGCTGCACTCAGCCCTTCCGCGTGCACCTCTGCTGTGCAGGCCGGTTTCCCGTGCTTTCACATCCCGAGCTCCCCTGGGGCTGCCTGGAGGGAGAGGCTGCGGTCTGAGGACCTCTAGGTTGCAGGCACTCGCCTCCTCCCTGAGCGCCCCCCAGCTCACAGTGCAGGGCTGCAGCGGCGGATGGCCGGGACACCCTTGCTTACTGACATGGCAGGAAATACCCCATTTCTCAACTATAATGTAGCTCAATCATCTCACTTTCGGAAAATTTATATTAAGAAAGTAATTATACAAATCATACAAAATAAAGCTACATAAGAATGCCAATTGCAATGCTAACTACAATTTTGAAAGAAATTGAAACAATCTCCAGTAAATGAGCAGTTTAATCCATTTTGGCATAGAAGATCCGTTGATGTAATATTATTTACCCATTCTAATTATAATTATAATGTCGATGTGAAAACAGAAAACTTTAATAGTTAATATGAATTGAAAAATGCAAGATATATAAAAGGATTATAGTGATATTAATTTTTTTTACCTGGAAAACTTGTGAGAAGAATTTTACATAAATAGTACATTTGATTACGGCAGTAAGAGTAATGAGGACTTCGTTTATCCACAAAACAATCCTATATTATCAAAGGGTAAAGGAAAATAGTTGGAGTATAAATTCCAGAGNTAATATGAATTGAAAAATGCAAGATATATAAAAGGATTATAGTGATATTAATTTTTTTTACCTGGAAAACTTGTGAGAAGAATTTTACATAAATAGTACATTTGATTACGGCAGTAAGAGTAATGAGGACTTCGTTTATCCACAAAACAATCCTATATTATCAAAGGGTAAAGGAAAATAGTTGGAGTATAAATTCCAGAGTAAGGATACATTAATTAAAAACAAGAATTTCATAATTTAGAGAAGAAAAAGGTGTAACAAACACAAGCAATGTGCTTTTAGCTTCAGTTCAGTCAGGTAACCTGGAATTATTTGGGGAACTATTTATACAAGGAGGAAAATGGGAAGATAGCCTTCTGCATAGGATCACCTGTTAAAGAGACTGCTCAGGGCATCACTATGTATTCTGAAAATAATAGGTAGTACAGAGAAGGCAATGGCACCCCACTCCAGTACTCTTGCTGGAAAATCCCATGGACCTAGGAGGAGCCTGGTAGGCTGCAGTCCATGGGGTTGACAAGAGTTGGACACGACTGAGTGACTTCACTTTCACTTTTTACTTTCATGCATTGGAAAAGGAAATGGCAACCCACTCCAGTGTTCTTGCCTGGAGAATCCCAGGGACGAGGGAGCCTGGTGGGCTGCCATCTATGGTATCGTAGAATTGGACACGACTGAAGCGACTTAGCAGCAGCAACTATTGAACTCAGAACAGCATCTCTCGCTATGAAACATGCTAAATTGCCCATTCTTTATTGAAGTGTGGCATTTGATATATCATTATCTTTCACTCATCTGTTAATCTCCTTATACTTGCTTTATCAAATGTGACTATAAAATACCCTTCCATTTGTTGGCAAATGCGAAGTATGAATCGTTACTTACACTAGCAAAAACCAAAAGGCCACTGTGAACTTACAGTTACAATAAAATAATGCATCTAATGTAAAATGTTAGTACTTTGTGGTGTCCCTCTAATACTGAGTGCTAATTACGCCCTTGGGCTGTTTCATGAGGTATTTGTTTACCTACAGAGTAGATAAACCAGAAGAATGCAAGTTAGAAATTTCATCCTGTTGGGAGACTTGTGTTATAACTTAGGAAAAGTGCCACAGAGGGCATGACATATGCTTCATATAGACACAATTTTCTGCACGTGCTATCACTGTCCACTAAATTAAAAATTACTGGAAAATGAGTATTGCTTAAAAACACGATAAAAAAAATACAGGAAGAAAGTTCCAGTTGAAAAATGAATCCCAAGTGAATCGTAAAGAACAAATATATAACTCGTTTGTAACTGAGGTGCTATGCTGTGCTGAGTTGCTCAGTCGTGTCCGACTCTTTGCCATCACATGGACTATAACCATCCAGGCTCCTCTGTCCATGGAATTTTCCAGGGAACAATACTGGAGTGGGTTGACATCCCCTCCTCCAAGGGATCCTCCCAACCTAGTTCTCCTGCATGGCAGGCGGATTCTTTACCATCTGAGCCACCAGGGAAGCCCAAGAATACTGAAGAGGGTAGCCTGTCCTTTCTCCAGGGGATCTTCCTGACCCAGGAATCGAACTAGAGTCTCCTGCATTGCATGCAGATTCTTTACCAACTGAGCTACCAGGGAAGTCCTTGGAATTGAGAGTGCCTGTCAAATTTAACAGTGTTAATGATGGATTTCCTTTCCTCTGTAGGTTTAATCCTGCCGTTTTATAGTCCATACTTAATCAGTTACAAGAAATATGAGATCATCCTGAATGCTCCTTANAACCATCCAGGCTCCTCTGTCCATGGGATTTTCCAGGGAACAATACTGGAGTGGGTTGACATCCCCTCCCCCAAGGGATCCTCCCAACCTAGTTCTCCTGCATTGCATGCAGATTCTTTACCAACTGAGCTACCAGGGAAGTCCTTGGAATTGAGAGTGCCTGTCAAATTTAACAGTGTTAACTGATGGATTTCCTTTCCTCTGTAGGTTTAATCCTGCCGTTTTATAGTCCATACTTAATCAGTTACAAGAAATATGAGATCATCCTGAATGCTCCTTAGAATAAGCAGCAACTAGATCAACACTTGTATAAACCATATGCCAACGGTTTGATTCTGTAGTGTGGTTAGAATTTCACACAAATTGGCTCTTCACTAAAAGTTTCACTAAAATAAACTTCACTAAAATTCTCATCTGGAAGTTTCAGAAAGGAACACAGCATGCCAAGGATAACACCAGTCATAATTACTTTTGAATTAACTTTGTATTTAAATTTACAGAGAAGTTGCAAAGATAGTACTGAGAGCCCCCATACGGCCTTCACCGGTTTCCTCCGTCATTAGCATCTCAGCATCATAAGTTTGTCAACACTGAGACCAGTTNATATGAGATCATCCTGAATGCTCCTTAGAATAAGCAGCAACTAGATCAACACTTGTATAAACCATATGCCAACGGTTTGATTCTGTAGTGTGGTTAGAATTTCACACAAATTGGCTCTTCACTAAAAGTTTCACTAAAATAAACTTCACTAAAATTCTCATCTGGAAGTTTCAGAAAGGAACACAGCATGCCAAGGATAACACCAGTCATAATTACTTTTGAATTAACTTTGTATTTAAATTTACAGAGAAGTTGCAAAGATAGTACTGAGAGCCCCCATACGGCCTTCACCGGTTTCCTCCGTCATTAGCATCTCAGCATCATAAGTTTGTCAACACTGAGACCAGTTCTTCCACGCAAGCTGTTCTTCTGTTTCAGGAACTGATCCATCTTACCACACTGCATTTAGTAAGCACCTTAATATTCCTTTTCAGTCAGCTCAGCAGAGGGGAGGAAAAGACAAGTCAGAATTACAAGGCCTAACTCCTTCATCCTGGGATCCATGCCTCCGGAATGAGGAGAGGGGGCCCGGGGCCGTGCCTCCATTTCGCGAGTAATGCCTAACGCGGCTCCCAACAGGTGCATATATATTATTTAATTACAAAGCAAAATCCTCACACCACTGATTTTCCTGCTTCATTTTGCCTCTTTCTAACTGAGCATGTAGGAAACTCACACTGTAAAATTTCAATGGCAAAATGAACAATGTAGCACTCAAATTATACACAGATCATATTTTCAGAGCCCATTTGCNTATATTATTTAATTACAAAGCAAAATCCTCACACCACTGATTTTCCTGCTTCATTTTGCCTCTTTCTAACTGAGCATGTAGGAAACTCACACTGTAAAATTTCAATGGCAAAATGAACAATGTAGCACTCAAATTATACACACATCATATTTTCAGAGCCCATTTGCCCTCTCTAGAATACTAGGAAAAAAATTTAATACTTTTTTTTTCCCCCAAATCAGAACCGCTAAGTTCCTACCTGCAGGACTAGTTGGCATAGCATGCTATCAGGTATAAGCAGGTGCAACCTGGTAATACCAGGCATTACCAGATATATACCAGGTATGAACAACTCTCCTCCTTGAATGCTCCTCCAGAACACACTTCCAGCTGAGGTCCAGTCCAATGAAGAAAAGAATTGGTTGGATTTTCATGGTTAAGAGACAGCAAAAGGAGGGAGATCAGACCTCAGTGCAAAAAAAAAAAAGGAAGTCAGTCTATTTCAGGAACATCCAATGATGACTATTATTATATGTGAATAGATAGGTTTCTAATTAATATGTGTGTGTGCATTAATATGTGTGTGTACATGCTAAGTCACTTTAGGAGTGACTCTTTACGACTTTATGGACTGTAGCCCACCAGGCTCCCCTGTCCATGGGATCATCCAGGCAAGAATACTGGAATGGGTTGCCGTGTCCTCATCCAGGGAATCTTCCTGACAGGGATCTAGCCCGCGTCTCTTACATCTCCTGCATTGGCAGGCGGTTTCTTTACCACTAGTGCCACCTGGGAAGCCATATATTCNTGTAGAGTCTTCTCTTGTGTTGTTGGAAAAGGGTGTTTGCTATGACCAGTGCATTTTCTTGGCAAAACTCTATTAGTTTTTGCCCTGCTTCATTCTGTATTCAAAGGCCAAATTTGCCTGTTACTCTAGGTGTTTCTTGACTTCCTACTAACACCCAAAAAAGATGCTCTTTTCATTATAGGTGCATTGTAAACTGGTATTAAACTACCCACTATATCAAGGAAGACACATACTATACTATGAAATGATAGATACTGCAAGTTAGTTACAATGGTGTTAATAAGCATCTAAGTATAGCTTTTTGTTCAAAGAAAAAAAAGGAAAAAGAAGGAGTCATCTCACAAAGCACTCAAAAATTGTTTCTCTTCAGTGTTACAGGTTATGAAACTATATGGTCTTTCTTAGGCTTAGAATTATTTTACCTGTTAGAAGAGCATGGCAGTAGAGACTGGCAGTATTTAGCCCTGTGTACCCAAAGCCCAGTGCTCCATGTTACTATTAAAAATAATTCAAAGCAAGAAGCTTCTTGGCCAAGTGGCCAATGGAATAACTTCCTTCAAGAGTAGGAAGGAGGGTCAACTGCTAATTGACAGAGTCCCCCCGGGTGTAAAAGGGGAAATTATAATATTATCTTTTGTTGCTTTTCAAAGATACATCACAGTAAAAATGACTGTCATTTTTGTTTCACAGATCTCAAGATAAGAACAATGTAAGCTGAAGGAACTTCTAAATATTTATAGTAAATACCTTAAAATAAAAAAAATGGAAATAGGATTGGTATGTTCAAAACAGGCAGAATAACAGGGAAGCTCAGAGGATAGGCTCAGGGAACCCAAATCTCACTTAGCATCTTGCCCTTATCCCATCACAGTGTGCTGAGGACAAAAAGTCACCCTTCTATATATTAGTTTTGTCACCTAAAAATGTGGCTATTTATAGGCTTGTTCTAGGTTAAATAAGCCTACCCATGTGAATTTATTTGGACAGTTCTATGAAAATGTTAACTACTCAATGAATCATAATTGTCAGTATCATCGTCATCACTACAATTCTTCATCAACAACCACTAAAATTTTTCCTTAATTAAAATTTTAAAACAAAAAGTTTAAAATATGAAGCAAATATCCCCTCATAGAGCTACACCTAGGAAGGCATTTCAGGCTCATATAAAAACAGAACAAATATTATATCTATATCTGTCCCGTATTCCCTCAGAGTAATCATTTTGGAATCCATAACTCACTCTAAACTTAAATACCTAGGCTCACAAAGTGCCAGTTATAAATGATAGTTAAATGTCTCTTAAAATTAAACACTGATCTGTTTGACCTCTCTCAAAGGGCACCAATAGCAAAGAAAGAAATAAGGAAAGAGGAAGAGTCCTCATTCCTTGGCTGAGGTTTTACTCTTTGAGACTAAAATATAGTAAGAGCTAAGGTCTTAAACTATATTTTTAAATATTATTATGCAATATTCTAGAGTTGCCTGNGGAAGGCATTTCAGGCTCATATAAAACAGAACAAATATTATATCTATATCTGTCCCGTATTCCCTCAGAGTAATCATTTTGGAATCCATAACTCACTCTAAACTTAAATACCTAGGCTCACAAAGTGCCAGTTATAAATGATAGTTAAATGTCTCTTAAAATTAAACACTGTGATCTGTTTGACCTCTCTCAAAGGGCACCAATAGCAAAGAAAGAAATAAGGAAAGAGGAAGAGTCCTCATTCCTTGGCTGAGGTTTTACTCTTTGAGAATAAAATATAGTAAGAGCTAAGGTCTTAAACTATATTTTTAAATATTATTATGCAATATTCTAGAGTTGCCTGCAGAAATATAAACAAACAAGTACATAAAAAGTCACATTGAGACACATGTCTTTTTCTTTATTTTTAGTCTCTCAGTCGTGTCGGACTCTGTGACCCCATGGACTGTAGCCGGCCAGGCTCCTCTCCATTGAGTTCTCCAGGCAAGAAGACTGGAATGGGTAGCCTATTCCTTGTCCAGGGGATCTTCTGGACCCAAGGATCGAACCTGAGTCTTCTGTAATGCAGGCAGATTCTTTGCTATCTGAGCCACCAGGGAAGCCCCTTTCCTTAGAAATGAAGCGTGTACATCCCACGAGACTTCCTTCTTTCCACCCATGCTTGCTCTGTCAAGTGTTATACACCATCCTTTATCACCCTCCAATCCATTCAGACAAAACACGGTGATATATTGTAAGTCACAAGTCATACGGATATTGCATGCTTCAGGATTCCTACAGAGCTCTGTCACTTGGTTTTTCTGCCCTGTGTGTGGCGTGTGTTGCACACCCACACTCTTTATTGTGTTTCTCTGAATTCCTAAAGGCCTTTGCTGAGTCTAGCCTTTAAGACTCAAAGGTCATTTTCTTCCTCAAGAGGTTACTAATCCCTTCTCAGTCTTCCCTAGATGAATCTACCCTCAGAATATGCTGTACCTTTTTCATTATGGCACTTAGCTCTTGAGCTATATTATTTACTTACATACTAGATTCCAACTAGACTCTGAACTGTTTGGAGACAGTAACTTTATTCATCTAAATATCTACAGGACCAAGCAGGGTAAAACGATACGTACATTAAAAACTGCTTATTCGATGAACAAATTAGCAAATGACCTTTTTCTTCTTAAGGTTCTGGAAAAGGAAACTCACATTCAGTATTGTTTCTCCTAACTGAATATTCTCTTTTAGCATTTTCCCATTTTCTAATTCTCTTGGTCATCATGTAGCATCAAGTATGAAGGCGAGAGCACTTGTGTGTCAGGAGACCGTGGCAAACTGTTGAGATATGAGGAACCTTAATAAAATCAATCACACAGGAAAGAAAGAGAATATTAAATTGAAGATGCATTTTTAACATCTAACTCTCTCACACAGAAATAAACTCTAATAAGGTAACAGGCATGAAGTATGCTTTATTTCTTTGTTCATTGTGTGTACATCTGGAATACAATATCTATTTTTAACCATATCTGTATTCATCTTCAGAATTTTATGTGAACCAGAGGATGAGCTGAGAATTCCTGAAATAAGAATTATAGTAAATCTAAGCATCAATTATATACAAGAACAACTACAACTATGTAGTTCCAATGCTGTGCTCTGTCACTCAAGTGTGTTCACCTCTTTGTGACCCCATAGACTGTAGCCCACTAGGCTCCTCTGTCCATGGAATTCTCCAGGCAAGACTACTGGAGTGGGTTGCTAAGCTTTCCTCCAGAGTATCTTCCCAATCCAGGAACTGAACCCAGGTCTCCCGCATTGCAGGTGGATTCTTTATCATCTGAGCCAAGAATATGGCTATCCTTTCTCCAGGGGGTCATCTCAACCCAGAAATCGAACCGGGGTCTCCTGCACTGCAGGCAGATTCTTTACCAAATGAGCTACCAGGGAGGCCCATATAGTTTCAATATCTATCTACAGTTCTAGCTGAAGAGCAGGTTAATGACAGGAGGTAGGCATAGTCAAGAAATTATCACTTCTGTTTGCTATGTTCTGAGTTGTTCTTATTTTAATCTTGTTGGTCCTTCATATCCTTCTTATTTCACGTGGTTCTGTACAGGATTAATTGCTTCCTTATGTCAAGCTCTTTATTACAGAAAATCCTTGTTCTCTTTGCAATAGCCCGAAGTTAAGATTTTTTTGGTGCATGCTTTTCATTAATTTTATTTTAAAGAGTTTGTCTACAACACTGGCTAAGTACCTGCCATCGTGTACTTTTAGCTCAGTGATAATGTCTTTTTCCATTTGCTTTGCCCTGGAACTCAACTTCTCATCTATTTGTTTCTTGTCATAAACTTTTTCATTCTTATGCAATAGAAACAAGAAATCACTTTCTTTTTGTCAGAAAAATTAAATTTCAGATTTTATCAGTAACGTGGACGCCACAATGGTTTTTGTAAAAAGTCGAGTAAATGAAAATATCATGCCCATTAGATACGCCAACTACATCAGACCAAGCAGGTCTACTAATTTGATGTTTGCCTTTTGAGATTAACTAGTTGACTTCACTGGTCTGACACCATAATTTGAAAATTTTAACCAGTAAAAAAGAATGTATATATAATTCACTATAAAACAGGACACCAGCAACAGAATCTGGGGGACATTACAGAACAAGAGCTACCTGTCTTAGAAATCACATCTAGCAGGGATGTACAGACAAGCACAAAACTAAGAAAACCCTAAAGGTTAGAAAACTAGTTTTTAAGATCTGTAGCCAGAAAGGATGGTTGCACCATGGTATCTGTGTTGATGGGATTTGCCTGGCTTCTGAATGTCTATCTTTTAACACTCCTTGGAGAGCACAGTTTATAGTGGCATGTTGAGTTCCCATACTAGTCACACTGGTGATGACTTACAGGATTCAAAAAGCCTAACCAAGCACAGCCTTCATTTTCCCTCTTGCCATGCTTCCATGATCTCATTTTAGGCTTTTCTTTAGAAGACCACGCTCACAATAACTCCAAATCAGCAGGTAACCTACATGTAAAATAAAACTTCTAAATTTGAGATCTGAGATGATTTCTTTTTTAAAAGGCAAAATGGAAAACTCCACAGTCCTGTCATTCCTCTCTTAATGAGCACTGGATTCATAGCTCCAGGTTCCGTAAACCTCTTTTAGATATGTCAGCAAGAGCCAGCGCCGTATTAAAGGTCTGAACAGGAACAATAATTAGGAAGGCTCAATGCCAATTCCTTTTCATCTTTAACTGCCGCTACGGTTCATACACAACAAATACTAAAAGGTCATCAGAACTCATTTTATAATGACGGCATATTTATATTTCCTTTTTTTTTTCCTTTATAACAAAGGTAGTGACAATAGCCTGAAAAAAATTGGATTTGGCCATGGGAAATACAGAACCTGGAGAAGGAAGCGGCAGCCCACTCCAGTGTTCTTGCCTGGAGAGTCCCACGGGCAGGGGGACTAGGCGGGTTACAGTCCTGGAGGTTGCAAGAGTCAGACACACTTGCCAACTAAACCACCAGCAGCAGCACAGAACTAGCCCAGGACAGAAAAGTGAAAGCCCCACGGCAGGCCAGTCAGGGCCGCCTACTCTTTGAAAATCCCTCTAGAGCCCTACAAGAGGCAATTTATACATCCTTTAGATGGAAAGCTCTAAATATCAGGAAATAATGCTGATATCTCCCCTGATGTGTTTCTAGCTTGGAAACGTGACAGAGGCCTTACTGTCCTGGTGGCTCAGTGGTAAAGAATCCGTCTGCCCATGACAGAGATGCAGGAGACATGGTTCGATCCCTGGGTTGGGAAGATCCCCTGGAGAAGGAAATGGCACCACACTCCAGTATTCTGGCCTGGGAAACCCCAAGGATGGAGGAGCCTGGTGGGCTCTGGTCCATGGTGATCCCAGAAGAGTCTGCCATGATTGAGCATGCCCACACACATGCATGATCGCAGAGCACTGATTTTCTCCTCTACGAAACAGGAGAACAGTATCCAGTCATCTTTGCTGTAGGACTTATCTCCTAGGATTACTGTGATGATCGTATGAATTAACTCATGTTGAAGTGTTTTAAAGAGTTCAGTTCAGTTCAGTCACTCAGTCGTGTCTGACTCTTTGCAACCCCATGAATCGCAGCATACCAGGCCTCCCTGTCTATCACCAACTCCCAGAGTTCACTCAAACTCACTTCCATGGAGTTGGTGACACCATCCAGCCATCTCATCCTCTGTCGTCCTCTTCTTCTCCTGCCCCCAATCCCTCCCAGAATCCAGTGAGTCAACTCTTCGCATGAGGTGGCCAAAGTACTGGAGTTTCAGCTTCAGTATCATTTCTTCGAACACTCAGGACTGATCTCCTTTAGAATGGACTGGTTGGATCTCCTTGCAGTCCAAGGGACTCTCAAGAGTCTTCTCCCACACTAAAGGATAACATGTGTTATTATTTAACCCTCTTCAAATTTTCATTTTCTTTCTCATAAAAAGATTTCTATCCCATAGTAAAGGATATATTTGACATTTGTTCTTTGGTGGAGAAGAAGACTTAGGCTAATTCATCCATGCCCCTCTTGTGATGAATGAAAAATGATGAATGAAATCATTAAGACAAACTGAGTTACTAGTAACTAGTGAGTTATTACTACTGTTAGTACTAGCCTCAAACACAGAAAAGGTGCATTACCACGTCACTGAAGTTAATGAATAGTGTATAGCTTTTGTCTATTTGGCAGTCAGGATAGTCTTCTCTGAACTGGGTGCATCCTCTTCCAACAGTTTCCCAGCTGGACTAGTTTCAGCCTTGAGTTTGACATGGCATTCCCACTCAGCATCCAGGGGGCTGTTTCCAAGCCCTGTATCGCTGTGTCCCCACTCCCAACCCCCCAGGAATGGCCAGGTCGCCGTCCCATGTCTCCCCTCATCTCCTGCACGCGCCTCCTCTTTCACTTGGCTTCATGCCCAACAGCCTTGCTTTTCCTTTGATGCTCAGCCAGTGTCGACACAAGGGCCTTTGCACTTACTGTTCCTTCTTCCCGAAACCCTCTTTCCTGATCTCAAGGCAAAAGCCAGCTCCTCAGAACGATGGCCATCACTGCATCACTGTGTCTAAGGGAACGCTCTTCAGCTACTGCTCCTTATCAATTCCCTGTGTATCCCCTTCCCAGAAACCATCATTCAGCCAGTGCTGTGTATATTTATGTATTTTCTTTCTCATACACTGGAAGGCATCGTGCCCACATTCTTCACTATGGCCTCGAATATGACCAGAGTGTAACAGGAGCATCGTGACTATTTGTCCCAAGAGTTCTAACATAAGAAGTGAGAAAATTTGCTTACCGTTGTAAAGTCTGTATCAGTGTCAATGAGAAAATAAATACTCCCCTATACAAACTCTATCTGAGGAAAGATTAAGAGAGTTGAGTATTCCGCAGTCATTAATATATTTCTGTGTTTTATATATAGCTGTTGCTCAGTCGTTAAGTCGTGTCTGACTCTCTGTGACCCCATGAACTACAGCATGCCAGGCTTATAGATGTCTATATAAAAGAAACATAACTGGGCGAAATGAAATGTGAAGGTAGATGATCTCAATTTGAAGTGGGAAAAAGAGTCAACTCATACAAGCACATCCATCACTATTGCTACTATTACGTAGAAACAGCACTGATCGTCCCGCATGTGCGAAGGGAGCTTTACACCGTCATCACCGTCACCATTAGCAGTCCTTCTACAAGCATTTGCTGCTGTTGTTGCCGAAGCCGTTCATTACAAGTTTTACAGAAACACCCCAGGAAAATGGTGTTTTATGAAAAGAGTGCCACAGACTTCCTTTGGCCAGTAAGTGACAGCACCTAGACTCAGGCCCGGTTGGTCTTAAAGATCGCCCTCTTAACCAAGCTGAGAAATTCCCTGAGTGTGAAAAAAGCACCAGGACGATGCTGTGGAGCTGTCCTTGACCTTCTCACGATGTGAAATGGGGACCTGGTTTAACTCTCTGCACATGTATACAGTGTAGTGAATTATACGTAGAAGTTCTCAGTATCTGCGAATAATGATGTCTGCAAAGTGATCCCTTTAGGTAAAGAAATGGATAGGCCACAAACAAAATCATGCCCCATGCCTCCCAAGGACAATTTCAGTTCCCCAAATGTAATGCTTCTAGGTTAAAAATAAGTTTCCATTTCATTTTGACAACAAAAACAGTATTGAATGAAAAATGCCTCCTAATAATGCTATTACTTTAATTATTTTATTTTAGGATGGAATTGTATGTTTCCACTGATACAGATGGGTATTTACTTACTTGGTAGTGAAAATCTTAACAAAACATAAAATTCTGGCTTCTAAGAAAGGTGGTAAGATTTCCCAAATGGGCCCTTAAACTTGCCCTGTGTCTGTTTCATTTGGTTCTGAATACTTTCAGATTTTCTACTTTTCCTTCATTAACGTGTACATTGGCTCCCTCCTGGTAAAAAGACTAAGCCTTTGAAAGGCAAGTGTCGGCTTAAGAAGGACTTGCGGCGCATTTTTAGTTAGAACCACAGCACCACTGAGATATTCTCACAGTCACTGGATTCACCATTGAAGCAGATCTTGATGGAGTTGTTAAGTGATTTGCAGAACCTGTATTTTTCAAAACTGTTTCATTGAAGCATAACAAACACATGGAAGATGCATGCGTGATGAATGTGCGCCTTGATGGATGCTTCACGAGGTGAGCACACCTAAGCAAAATTAGCATTCAGGCCAAGATGCAGAGCTTCCTCTGGACCTTCAGATGCCACTCTTTTGTACCCTTCCNGCTTAAGAAGGACTTGCGGCGCATTTTTAGTTAGAACCACAGCACCACTGAGATATTCTCACAGTCACTGGATTCACCATTGAAGCAGATCTTGATGGAGTTGTTAAGTGATTTGCAGAACCTGTATTTTTCAAAACTGTTTCATTGAAGCATAACAGACACATGGGAGATGCATGCGTGATGAATGTGCGCCTTGATGGATGCTTCACGAGGTGAGCACACCTAAGCAAAATTAGCATTCAGGCCAAGATGCAGAGCTTCCTCTGGACCTTCAGATGCCACTCTTTTGTACCCTTCCAGGGCTTCCCGGGGCTCAGCCGGTAAAGAATCCGCCTGCAGTGCAGGAGACCTGGGTCCGATCCCTGGCTTGGGAAGATCCCCTGGAGAAGAGAAAGGCTCCCCACTCCAGTGTTCTGGCCTGGAGAATTCCATGGACTGGAATAGTCCACTGGGTGTTGCAAAGAGTCAGACACGACTGAGTGACTGGCACTTGTGCTTTCAGTCTTCTCTAACTTTTAAGAGTAACCACTTTTTCTAACTTCTCACATCTTGGGTTAGTTTTCCACTGCTTTTGAATTTCCTGTGTAATACATATTCTTTTGTACTGAGACCTCAGAATTGTGTCTGGGTGTGACAGCCACACGTTGTGGCACAGAGTTGCATTCAAAGTCAGGGATTTGCAAGTGCTTCATGGTGGACAACGAAGAATGGGGGTTCTACAGATGACTCATTTCATTGCCACAAACTCAGCTGATTATCTTTAGTCAAGAAAAATCTAGACCACTTTCCCTGTCCATTATAGATTAATGACTTCTCCTGCCCTTGTTAACCTATGCATGTGTATTTTTTTCAGTGTATGCTAACATTTTTGACATTGTGTCCCTTCAAATTCATGTTTTGAAATCCTAACCCCCAAAGTGTTGGAATTAGGAGGTGGCCTTTGGGAGTGATTAGATCATGAGGGTGGAGCCCTTGTGAATGAGATGAGTGATCTTATTAAAAAAAAAAAACCCTCAGCTTCCCAGTGGCTCAGTGGTAAAGAATCCACGTGCCAATGCAGGAGTAGACATGGATTCTTTTATCCCTGGATTGAGAAGATAACATGGAAAAGGAAATGGCAACCCATTCCAGTATTCTTGCCTGGGAAATCCCATAGACAGAGGAGCCTGGGAGGCTACAGTTCATGGGGCTGCAGAAAATCAGACATGACTGGGTGACTAAACTACAGCAACAACAAAAGAAACTCTAGGTCTCCTTGCCCCTTCTGCCACGCTGGGTCCCCTTGCCCCTCCTGCCACGCTGGGTCCCCTTGCCCCTCCTGCCACGCTGGGTCCCCTTGCCCCTCCTGCCACGCTGGGTCTCCTTGCCCCTCCTGCCACGCTGGGTCCCCTTGCCCCTTCTGCCACGCTGGGTCCCCTTGCCCCTTCTGCCATGCTGGGTCCCCTTGCCCCTTCTACCATGCTGGGAAGCACCGTGAAGGTGGCCCTCTGCACACCAGAGAGCCCACTCTCATCAGAAGCTGACCATGCTTCACTCTGATCTCAAATTTCCAGCCTCCAGAACAGGGAGAAGTAAATTTCTGTTGTTTATAAGCTAGCCGGAGAAGGCAATGGCACCCCACTCCAGTACTCTTGCCTGGAAAATCCCACAGACGGAGGAGCCTGGTGGGCTGCAGTCCATGGGGTCGCTAAGAGTCGGACAGGACNCTTGCCCCTCCTGCCACGCTGGGTCCCCTTGCCCCTTCTGCCACGCTGGGTCCCCTTGCCCCTTCTGCCATGCTGGGTCCCCTTGCCCCTTCTACCATGCTGGGAAGCACCGTGAAGGTGGCCCTCTGCACACCAGAGAGCCCACTCTCATCAGAAGCTGACCATGCTTCACTCTGATCTCAAATTTCCAGCCTCCAGAACAGGGAGAAGTAAATATCTGTTGTTTATAAGCTAGCCGGAGAAGGCAATGGCACCCCACTCCAGTACTCTTGCCTGGAAAATCCCACAGACGGAGGAGCCTGGTGGGCTGCAGTCCATGGGGTCGCTAAGAGTCGGACAGGACGGGGTGACTTCACTTTGACTTTTCACTTCCGTGCATTGGAGAAGGAAATGGCAGCCCACTCCAGTGTTCTTGCCTGGAGAATCCCAGGGACGGGGGAGCCTGGTGGGCTTCCGTCTATGGGGTCACACAGAGTCGGACACGACTGAAGCGACTTAGCAGCATCAGCAGCAGCATAAGCCAGCAGTGTCTAGTATTGTCTGAGCATCCCAAACTGACTAACACAATGGCAAAAGATGTATTGAGATCTGTATTCATTTCTCTTGCTCTCCTAGCCGACAAGTGACAAGAAAAAACATAGACCAGGGAATTCCTCGGCAGTCCAGTGCTTAAGACTCCACACTTCCAATGCAGAGGACAAGACTTTGACAGCTCATCAGGAAACTAGGTGCCCACATGCCTCATGGCATGGCCAAAAGAGAAAATAATAATAATAATTAACAGTTAAAAGGTTTTTTTTAATAGCCCAAATGTTGACATTTACTAGAGATGTCACTTATATTTCTCTGTTTTCAAGGATTGCTAAAAATAAAAACGTGTGCAATTTTCCCTCAAATGTCAATAATCTTATTATTGAAATAACGTATTTTTCTGCCTAAGTCATTTGCTAATGCATAAATCTAGAGTCCTTTGAGGAGATCAGAAATGCATGCTCTGCCCCTCGGTGACCCGTTTCTATACATGGATCTCTGAACTGAAATGAACCAGGGGTCAGGGCAAGAGAAACACAGTCAGCTATAGCAGGCTGTGGTGATTTCACAGCTGCAGATGCTCGAGAGCACAAAGATTCCAGCTAAGGCTGGCGCTGATCTAATCTCAAAATCCTTGCTTCGGTTCCACCTATTTACAAGAGCACCACAGTTCCAAGATTTGCTTTTAGCCAATTTGCCCCACTTAGTGAAAAACCATGTCCCCTTTTGGGGGATCTGTTCCACCTGAAATTCAGAAGGCACGCTCATCGAAAGACCCTCATTTTGGAATGCACTAAGCTTATCTGCAGCTTTGCAAATCTATGCAGAGGATTTGGGGCAGCTCTTTCAACCAGATATAAAGCTGTGTTTTGGAAATAAATATAGCAGCCTTCACAAATGTTCACTGTCCCTTGATACAAACAAGTGAAAAAATGATTATTCTTTGAAGTCAAGTGATATTTTGATGTAGATTTTCACTCTGATTTGTGAGAAGCAGACAGACCTTGGTAATACAAAAGAGGTTGCATTTACATACTGCTTCCAGCAAATTCTTGAGAATGAAAAATCACCACAAAAATATAAAGCGTGTAGGCCATAGACTCACCAGACGCACTGCAATTGACTGACTGCCCAGCAATCCATGTAGAAGTGAAATACCATAACGCAGTTCAGAGAAAGATCTCTGGCCATGTTTCCAAACAGCCAAAGGAACCAAACTGCTTGACATTTTCCACACAAATTCCACTTTGACATCTTTTCCAAAGTTTCTTTCTCTAGGTAGATTTCCCTTCTGTAGGAGTCTATATCTTACCATAATCTGAGAATGGCCTCATATTCCACACACTCTCTCTGAGTCTTACTAAATGATCACATTATTTAATAATCTTTTCAACAATTATAACAACAACTGCTATGGTCTGAATGTTTTTGATCCCATAAAATCAACATACAGCAAGGAGATCAAACCAGTCAATCCTACAGGAAATCAACCCTGAATAGTCATTGGAAGGACTGATGCTACAGAGAAAGCTCTGATACTCTGATGACCTGATGCGATGAGCCTACTCAATGGGTAAGACTCTGACTTGGGAGAGATTAAAGGCCAAAGGAGAAGTGGGTGGGAGAGGATGAAATGGTTAGATAGCATCACTGACTCAATGGACATGAACTTGAGCAAACTCTAGGAGATAGTCAGGGACGGGGGAGTCCAACATGCTACTGTCCACAGGGTTGCAAAGAGATGGACATGACTTAGTGACTGAATGACAACAAAATTAATAGGCTGAAATCCTAATGCCCAGTGTGATGGTATTAGGAGGTGAGGGCCTCTGGGAACAGCTTAGGTCATGAGAATAGAATCCTCATGAATAGAATCGGTACTCTTATAAAAAAGACCTCACAGAGTACCCTAGAACCTACTGCCAGGTGAGGAGACAAGCAGTCTGAAACTTAGAGGCGAGTCCTCCCTTGACCATGCTGGCATCCTGATCTCAGACCCCCAGACTGTACAACTAGAAATAGATTCCTGTGGCTTATAAGCTACTCTGTCTGTTGAATTTTGTTACAGCAACAGAGTAAGACAATAGCTAAAAGAACAGCACTCACCATCGATGCCTCCACTTTTTTGAGCTTCTTGTATGTCTCAGAATTTTACGTGTTATATATAGTAGTACTTACATCCCCTGGGCTTGAACAGGAAAGAATCTGCCTGCAGTATGGGAGTCCCGGGTTCGATCCCTGCTTCAGAAAGATCCCCTATAGAAGGGAATGGCTACCTGCTCCAGCATCCTTACCTGGAGAAGCCCATGGACAGAGGAGCCTGGAGGGCCACAGTCCATGACTATAGATAGCTAATTTCTGAATAAAGATGTAAAGTCCAAGCTGTTCCTGGATAAGGCCCTTCTTAAGTTGGAAACATCGAGTAGACTTGCTCCCTTTAACCTCGTTAAAGCCGTGCATTCCTTTTAAAAGGAAATATCGCAAACTATGCACTCTATTACTGTGTTAACAAATAGTTTCACATCACAAGCCCATCATACCAGGGGGTGTCTCGTGTTGTCCACCAGCCCTAGTCTTGCAGGATGCCATCTGATCAGCACCTCGGTACTTCCGTATCTGTGGTCTCCTTCGGTTCCCCTCCTGCCCCTTTGTGTCACGTGCTCGTGTGTGGATGTATGTGTGGGATTCTTTTCTTCAGTGGCCTAACAGCCAGGAATTTCAGTTTTTATCTGAGCTTTGATTTGCACTGTGACATTTCTTCCAGGGCTCTCTTATTCCTGCTATCAGCCTCTCTTTACTGTGTTTTCATTTTTTGCTCCTACGTATTTTCCTCTATTCTCATGTACATATTCCTTCTTTTTCTTTTTTCCTTTCTCTAGGAGGAAGAGACAGGCCCTTCCACTGCTGCTTCCACCGCTCTTGATGCCTCCGGTGTGGCGTCACGTGCTCCTCTGCATCGTAAATTATCCGCGCTTGGCACTGGTTCAGCAGCAGCTGTTCATCCCCAGGTCTCCTCCGGTGCCCTCCTTTCCCAGCCCTTTCTCAATCCATTAGTTGACTTGAAGGAGTCACACTAAAAGCACTCCCTTGGAGCGTGCAGCGGTTCTGAGTTCACCTTTTAACCAGCTCTCAAAGCAATACAGTTTTTCTATTCATTTTCTGACCAGAAATCAAGTTATTTTAGAGAAAAAAAAAAACTGGTTTTCTGGCAGAGGACTCCTTTGACTATTCTTTCCAAAAATTAAACAAACCCAGATTCCAATTTGTGTCCTAATCTCCTTACCTTCAGGATTATCGGGCCCCTAGGGGTCCCCACACTGTCCTTGAAAGGTGTTGGTGAGTCGTTTCTGAGGATGTAGCAATTGGTCTTTAACTCTGCTATAGAATCATGTATTAGGGAACATCATGAAAAAGACTGAATTGGTCAGGTTAGCCAAACTTTAGGTCAGACAANCCCCTAGGGGTCCCCACACTGTCCTTGAAAGGTGTTGGTGAGTCGTTTCTGAGGATGTAGCAATTGGTCTTTAACTCTGCTATAGAATCATGTATTAGGGAACATCATGAAAAAGACTGAATTGGTCAGGTTAGCCAAACTTTAGGTCAGACAAAGGTTTGTTTTGGTTTTTTTTTTCCCCTGAATTGTTAGGACATTACAAAGGTGCTGATCTAAATAACAATGGACTGAATATGCCCATTTTAAATGCATGAATGATTAGCCATCAAGAAGCATAACCTAACTCAGGATGATATAAATAGTATTCTGAATGAAAAATCACCTTGTATCTTCAGGAACTTGAAAAACAAAATTGTCATATGGTAACAAACAGAACTGAAGAGCAAACTCAGTGAAAGCAAAGAACAAGTTTGGCTTCTAATTCAGGCACTAGATTTCTCAGTAGGTGCTGTTAGAACAATCCACACCCAGCCAGGGAAAAGGAGAAAGCATAGGTCTTATCATTTGGAACTTAGTTAAGTGCAGAGATTCAATTATTACAGACAGACCTTCCACGTTTCAGACGATGAAAAACAATTTTGAGGCTCAATGAACAATGTGAATAACTTTACAAAAGAGAATATCATTTCGAATATAATAAAGGATTCAATGAATTCAATGATTTTGGACAAAACATCATTTTTGATGATTAGTGGAGCATGAACTATTCATGAAAGAAAAAAAAATTTACCTAATTCATCCAAAATATGTTTCTTAGACATTTATTGCTTTCTATCACTTAAAAGCAAAGAAAGTATTATTTGGACAATCCTTGTGGTTAAAAATGGCCATTCAGCTTGTTAGAATGACCATTGTTATTACTGAGAAAACAACTTTCCTGAAAATAGATTCACACTGAGAACAAAATGATGCAGAATTTTGAAATGGGTTGCCTCCACTCTGGATATGTTAGCTGAGCAACCGTCTACAGTAACAGAATTTTTTTTCCCCATTTGAAAATTGTTAATTTTCTTGACAATGTTGTAATGATCAACACTTTATTCTGTGCATAGCCACTTTTTAACTAGGACTTTGTGTGGCTTGACTTTCTCAACTGCATTGCATTACACCTTAATCAATTGAATTGTGGCCGGGACAAAAGAAATCAGTTTGTTTCCTCAATTAATTTTGCATGTGCCTGGCTTCCTAAGGAAAACAAACTGTCCCCCAGCTTATCTAAATAAAGACCAGTCAACACTACATTGTACTCAACACTGAATACGGAGGAAAATAAAGAGTTTGTGCATCTTAACACATAAGAAAACCCTATCAAACAGATGTCTGACAGTTTCAAAGGAATGTTTCTAAGATATTCACAAGCTCCGTGATATACTCTTAAGAAATTTGATGGACCTACTCATTGTGTCCACAGATGTGGATCCCACCTCTGCTGCTGCAATTATGTGATCTACAAAGTTTATATTTAAAACTATGGTTTTATATTTTATCAGTAAAACCCCAAAGGTGTAGGATAAATTTTAAATTTAAAAAAAGACCTATATATTCACTAAACTGACAGCATCTCCATTTTTTAAACAAACATCAGCAGGATTTGCTAGAATAAGACAACATTTTTAATACATGAGAGGATGTAATTAATAACTTTCAATGTGATTAACCAAAATCTCTTGCATTTATAAACATCAGATGCCACTATGGAAATTAATTGCTCTCTAAAAGGAAAATTATTGTTATATGCATATCAAAGAGAAAAACTTTAAATAAATTTTCTCAGTGAAATTACTTGAATTTCAACCTCATTGTCATTGTACGTTAAAAAAAACAAAGCTAGCATGTTATCAATGCTTAGATTCTCTTTACCAAAAGGTATTTTGCAATAAAAGAAAAATATTTTACAGTAATATAATTTACTGAAATAAATTATTCTCCTCCTTTTAAAAAAGCAATTCTATGCCATCTACATATCTCATCAATTTTACAAAGTAAATAAGTAAGCCTAGAAACTGTTGGGGGGAAAAAGAGAAAGTTTAAGCTTATCAAAAATATCCTTTTTCCAAGAACAGATAACCATAAAGTTGATATATTCTCTTTGTAATATATTATGTATGTAACACCCTGTTCAGTTGGTTTTTATTTCAGTGTCCTTATCTTTATAATTACATAGTATCACTGAATGGTTCTAGTGGTCTTTTCTAATATTCTCTTATCTTTGTAAAACTCTGAAAGATTTTCAAATACAGCAACTATATCTTATTGAAACTATAACAGTAAAATGTAGTTTGGTATAAACTAATATAGATTTTATCACCTTCCCTCTTGAAATCACAAATGAGCGAAATAGAAAACAATTATTCTTTTTCAGTGTCAAAGTTCACAAAACTGTTGTCTGAATTAAATGAAATGTTTTCAAGCACTTAGTAAAGCCCTACTGCTGCTACTGCTAAGTCACTTCAATCATGTCCGACTCTGTGCGACCCCATAGACGGCAGCCCACCAGGCTCCCCCGTCCCTGGGATTCTCCAGGCAAGAGCACTGGAAAACAGTAAATAGTCCAGATGCCATAGTTTCTCTCATTCTTCTTCTCTTTATAGGCAGAAATCAAGTCCCTTTTTATGACCCTACATTCATACTTCATACAGAGCATAATGCACAAAGTGTCCTGAACAAATATCTGTCACTACCAAACTTCAGTCGCTATCCAAAATTCCAGGAATGGAGACAGGAAACAAAAACTATGTCTGGTTTTAGTAAGCCTTGCTTCTTGCCTTAATTTGGGTGTGGATACCATTCAGTGATGCCACAAATCTAAGAGGCAAGGTACTATCAGATCACATCAGAGTTAGAATGCCACCTCTATCACTTCCTTGGTGGCGTAGAGGGGAAAGCATCTGCCTGCAGTGCAGGAGACCCGGGTTCAGTCCCTGGGTTGGGAAGATCCCCCGGAGAAGGAAATGGCAACCCACTCCAGTATTCTTGCCTGGAAAATCCCATGGACAGAGGAGCCTGGTAGGCTACAGTCTATGGGGCTGCAAAGAGTCGGAGAGGACTGAGCGACTTCAGTATTCAGGTTTTTGTTTTTTTTTTTAATGAACTAGAATAATACATACATAAGTTAATTTCAATCTGATTAATCAATAAGACTGATTATGAGGAAACTGGGGTAAATATAGCTACCTAAGGAAATAGTACAATTTTAGGTGGCCTTGACAAAATGCTTGTAACCTTATTACAATTATTTAAAGTTACTGGTCAATATTGCATTGAAAATTATTGGCCAATATTGCATTGAAACATCTTTGGAATTTTTCATACCACTCTCAAAAGACTTTATTCAAGTCAGAAATACACCTTTAAGGTGTTCAATACTTGAATTCAAAATCTTGACACTCAAAAGGCAGTGTTTTAGGTTTCCATGGAGGAAAAGAATGTGAGTGTGTGTGTGTGTGTGTGTGTGTGTGTGTGTGTGCAGAAAGAGATAAAGAGAGAGGGATTTACTGTAAAGAATTGGTTCATATGATTATGGAAGTTAAGACAATATCTATAGTCAGCAAGTTGGAGTACCCAGTATGGTCAAAGGTATAGTTTCATTATAAACACTGGCAAGATCAAGAATCAGATCAAGAATCAAGAAGAGCTGATATTTTAATTCCAAGTTTGATGACAAGGAAAAAACACTGTACCAGCTTGATGGCAATGTGGCAGGAGGTACTCATGGAAGGGTTAACTTTTTGTTTTAGGCCTTCAGTTGTGTGGATGAGGCCACCCATGTTAAGGAAGATAATTTGCTTTACTCAGCTTATTAAACAGATTTGTCTCATCCAAGAACACCCACTGTGATGCCCAAGTTGCAAAATCTCCTAATGACCACCAGGGAGCCAATATCTGATGCAAAAGCAGGAGAGTTTTTATTACCAAGCTCGAGCTGGGGCTCCCACCGATACCGATGCAGCAGCTATAGGGAGGAGCCCCGGCTTTTGGGTTACATTGCTTATGTAGGGAGTATGCATGGAAGAAAAGGATTTCTAGGTAGGGGAACATCTGATTGGTCACTTTCTTTCGAAGTGTTGTGTGTTGGTTCTTGATTGGTCCCTATCTAGGTAGACCACAGTTCCTGAGCGTTAAGTCAGGAGATTTTGGTCTGGGGTCTGGCTCATGGGCAGTGGGATGAGGTCAGGGGATTTCCAAAGGCTCTTGGATTTCCAAAGGCTCTCTTCCCAGAACCTTACAAAATGGAGGTTTTCTGTTAACAAAATGGAATAGCTTAGATTCTTCACCACCAGGCACACTCAGAGTAATCTATAACTAAACGTCTGACATTCCTTGGCCTAGTCAAGTTGGCGCATTATATTAGTCATTGCAAGCAACCTCTTATTCTATTTCTCAAGTGCCATTCTTCAGCTTTTCCCTTACTCTCTCACTTCTAAGAAGAAATCAGCCTTTTAAATTTTTGAAGATGGAGGCTCCATAATTTCTATTTGTCTCTATCTGAGGTCTGAAGCTAGCAAAGATTTCAATGTGTCTAGTTGAATGCCTGGGGCATATTTGGGATGGACTTTTATGTCATTTCTAGTCCTTGAAATAATTTCATATGAAATGCATTAAAATAATTGTCATTAAATACCAAATACTGAACTAAAATATGTTTATAACCTATTCATGAAGGTTTCCAGGTTTTAACACAAGAGTTTCTGCTGGGAGCCAACGTGAGGAACTCCGCCCATGGCAAAGGTCATGAGGAAGGAGGCTCGGCATACACAAAGGCGGGATCGAGCCTCAGGAAACCCCCTGTTCCTGAGCATCTACCCCCAAAACCAGGGTCTCCCTACTTTACTGTTTTATGCTCTCACCTACCTATACCTCTGACTTTACGGGGGGGCTGACCCCCATTACCTCTCTCNTACTGAACTAAAATATGTTTATAACCTATTCATGAAGGTTTCCAGGTTTTAACACAAGAGTTTCTGCTGGGAGCCAACGTGAGGAACTCTGCCCATGGCAAAGGTCATGAGGAAGGAGGCTCGGCATACGCAAAGGCGGGATCGAGCCTCAGGAAACCCCCTGCTCCTGAGCATCTACCCCCAAAACCAGGGTCTGCCTACTTTACTGTTTTATGCTCTCACCTACCTATACCTCTGACTTTACGGGGGGCTGACCCCCATTACCTCTCTCGGAGAAGGAGTTAACTTACAGCTCCAAGTCAATAAAAATTCCTGGGCATGACAAGAGTGTTTCAACTTACGAACTCCTCTGAAGGTTATCTAGCTTGCCTGTACAGCTTCGTCCGGCCACATGTGATTGTTTACAGCCTCCCAACTGTGAGAGGCACGAGATGTTTTAGACTTACTAAAGGCAGATTCTTTTGGGAAGTTAGAAATCATTAGTATAGTGGGTTGGTTAGGAATTATATTGGTGAAGGGTTTTTCATTTGTTGTGCCAATAATTGCTGCTAATTCCCTGCGCTGGGTGTGACAAGGGTGTCTCAGGTTGAACCTCTCTGCTGACAGACTAGCTTGTGTGACAACCCCTCAAACATAAACAGCACAGAGAGTCTGGAGTATTTTGAAAGTCTTACTTAGCACAGGGCTTTCTCATTGTTGAGTCAATGATTGCCACCAGGCCTCCATATCCTCAGGCACCTGGGAATATATTAATGCATTTGGAATACAGAAAAGGAAATATAGTAGTTTTTGATGTTAGCAATACTAGACTTTTTGAGTTAGTGAATTTTCTCTTTTGTTACTGTACTTTGTTATAAATCACTATGTCCTTGCTATGTAAAAATGTAACTTTATCACTATCTTACGACTAAATAGATCTTAAGGAGAACATTGGTGAAGGGTTTTCATTTGTTGGGCTGATGTTTGCTGCTAAATCTCCATATTCCCTGCCCTTATAATGAATATAACTAGCATTTAGGAGAAATAAGTATTAACCTTTAAGATTAATCATGTTAACCTTAGGTTAAATAAATTCCTTTCTTAGTTGTAACCCACTACACCTTCACCCTATAAGAATGCAACTTTATCTGCTACCTTCAGAGGGTGGCACCTGGTTTAAGAAAAAACACCCTTGGAAAAAATAAGTTTTTTGGTTATCAGAAAGAAAGAATCATAAAATGTCAGCAANGAACATTGGTGAAGGGTTTTCATTTGTTGGGCTGATGTTTGCTGCTAAATCTCCATATTCTCTGCCCTTATAATGAATATAACTAGCATTTAGGAGAAATAAGTATTAACCTTTAAGATTAATCATGTTAACCTTAGGTTAAATAAATTCCTTTCTTAGTTGTAACCCACTACACCTTCACCCTATAAGAATGCAACTTTATCTGCTACCTTCAGAGGGTGGCACCTGGTTTAAGAAAAAACACCCTTGGAAAAAATAAGTTTTTTGGTTATCAGAAAGAAAGAATCATAAAATGTCAGCAAGCCTCATGGTCAGAAGATGATGTAAAACCCCTAAGACCTTCTTTTTTATACATTTATGTGAAGTGCCTGGTTCTGATAAAGGTCAGGACTGCTGACCCCTGCGTGACTTTAAAATTTCCATTTGTCTCTATGTGTAACAAAAGGTATATAAGCAAACCTAAAAAATAAAGAAATCGGATCAGTTTCTGGAAAGACTGATTCCCCCATATCGTTCTTTCTTGTTCTCCATTTTTCTGGCTGAATTTCCATCTGGAGCGTGGGTGCTCGCCATTTCTACTTACTTGCCCTGGCTTCTAAGACCCGTGAGAGAGGGAGCCCAAGGCGGGGCATCCTCTGATACTCAAACGGGTGCCGGTGGCCCACCATAGATGGTGCAAACTCCTTGTCTTGGAATTTTATTGGTATCCCATGTAAACCAAGTTATTCAGCATCTTTTTCTCCACTAACTTTCCTACTACACTATTTCTTTCTAATCTCCCTCTATATCTTTAATTAAGCAATTAATTCCTAGGACGCTGACTCCTTCCCCGCTTCGAATTACCCTGGATCCACCTGGGCTGGACCCCGGGAAGTTTCATCAGTGGGTGAGAAAAAGGTCAGACAAGTTCTCAAAGAAATTCTGGGAGGTGAATATAATGGGGCCCATCCAGCTCTAATTCAGTGCTATAGGACCTGGCCTATACACACATCAATTCTGAAGGGTAAACTTCATAGCTGTTTATATTTCACATGAATCCTTTGTACTTCTATAATCACATCACATTGAATCAATGAAATTTAATCTACTAACTTGTCAGCAGCCAATCATATTCTTTCTTGAGAATTTTAACTAAGAGGACTTCNCACACATCAATTCTGAAGGGTAAACTTCATAGCTGTTTATATTTCACATGAATCCTTTGTACTTCTATAATCACATCACATTGAATCAATGAAATTTAATCTACTAACTTGTCAGCAGCCAATCATATTCTTTCTTGAGAATTTTAACTAAGAGGACTTCCCTGATAGTTCAGCTGGTAAAGAATCCGCCTGCAGTGTGGGAGACCTGGGTTCGATCCCTGGGTTGGGAAGATCCACGGGGGAAGGGAAAGGCTCCCCACTCCAGTATTCTGGCCTGGAGAACTCCATGGAGCGTATAGTCCATGGGGTCGCGAAGAGTCAGACACGACTGAGCGACTTTCACTTTTGCTTTTTCAAGAGTAGAAAGCTATGGGTCCTGAAAGCTCTTGAAGACTGGGAACTAAGTGGTTTTTCATAATCAATAGCAAAGAAATGGCCATTTTCTTGCAGGGGTCTCTAAGTTCCAGTCTCCTGGATTATTCCTGGTAATTCTAGATTAGTACTAGGACCTTGCTGTGTGCTTATGTAGCATATGTCCCCATAAACATGTATAACCTCTTTAGTGAATTATTTAATGTTCTTGTTTTTTCTTGTTTATGACTATCTCCATCTAGCCCTAAACTGAGAGCAATAGTAATGGCATACAAATATGTGATAAACGGACGAGTGAGTGAAGAAATAACAAATAATAGGCTGACTGATAGGCATGAAAAAAAAAGAAAAACAGAAACAAGATGCAATGTGAAGCCGTACGCACTGACCTTTAATTTATCAATGAGTTTACTGGTTTCCTGGGCATCCGTTTCTACCAAGCCTGGTGCATTTCATCTGATTGACATGTTGTTCTATAGTCACATACGGCTTCCCTGATAGCTCAGATGGTAAAGAATCTACCTGCAGTGCAGGAGACCAAGGTTTGATCCCTGAGTCGGGACAATCTCATGGAGGAAGGGATGGCTACCCACTCCAGTATTCTTGCTGGGAAATCCCATGGACAGAGGAGCCTGGCAGGCTAAGAGTCAGCCATGATTGAGCAACTAACACTTTCACTTTCTATAGTCACTAAATTAAGAATAAGATTTGTCCACAGTTTGGGTTTGTGTCTGTACCTTAAACCAATATTCCATGGCCAAGATGGAAAGGTATCAGGGGGCAGAATGGCCAATTATTACAGAATCCTCATTTTCCCCTACAAGAAAAAATAAGCAGTTGGAAAGGACCAAAATTCAGCCTTTCCTTTAGGATAATCTGCCATGTGCTAAAGATAATTGATCTTTTTTCACTATCAAAGCAGAATACTATTTGGATAGTACATGTTATGCAAATAAAGAAAACAGAAATGAACCTCTGAACACTCACTCACTGTCTTCTAGTAGCATGGTTGCAAGGCAGCCATGAAAGTCTTTCTCCATGAGAAGTCACAAGAATCAAGACACAGTGAAGAGTTATTTTAGAAACGTTTATGCTAGAAATTCACTTTCTAGATATAGATGTACCAAAAGCGGTCATTTACACAGGCAAGCAGGGGCTTCCCTAGTGGCTCAAGGTCAAGAAGATCCCCTGGAGAAGAAAATGGCTACCCACTCCAGTGTTCTTGCCTGGAGAATTCCACGGACAGAGAAGGCTGGCGCGCCACCGTCCATAGGGTCTCAAAGGGTACACGACCGAGCGACCAACACCAAGACACACAGGTCAGCTTTCCTTCTTTTATTATGCAGTGCATGCTTGTGGAGTCAGAGTTCACAACTACGAAAGAAGGCACACTGGCATGGGACAGGGACAACTGCAGATCTTCACAAATGTAAGAAAATGGGGTCAACATCAGAACAACGGCAAGAGGCAGCTAGGAAAAACAATAACTCTGTACTCCACTTCTACATACAGACCCCTAAAATGTGATGCGATAAAAGTGAAAATAGCTGACAATACAGCTTCCTGGAAGTGAATTAAAAATTCCCCAACACTACTTAGATGCAACAGAACCTCAGAAAACTCAGTATCCCATTGAGAAAATCAGCTTTAGTTCAATTTTTCAAGTAATTTTAATTAGTACGATTTTTTTTTTACTTTCAAAGAATGGCAAGTAAATTTTCTGTTAACATATATATACCCTTTTTTAAGCAATAAATTAATTTATTCTTAGAGGTGTCTAGAGAAAAAAAACAATGAAAAAGTCTATTCAAAGAATATCTACTCTCATATTTAAGCAAGGATAACAATATTTTCAAAAATGAACTATATTTTTCCAGGGAGTGACCCTGAGTATGCTATACAAATATATCAATTGCGCATGTTTTTGTGTCCTATTAGCCTGCATTATGTTGTCTTAAATACCTAAGCATCTTAAAAGCCCATTTTAGAAGCGTCTTAATGCAATGCTAAATGCATGAAGCCCATTATTAATATTTTCAAATTTNAACAATGAAAAAGTCTATTCAAAGAATATCTACTCTCATATTTAAGCAAGGATAACAATATTTTCAAAAATGAACTATATTTTTCCAGGGAGTGACCCTGAGTATGCTATACAAATATATCAATTATGCATGTTTTTGTGTCCTATAAGCCTGCATTATGTTGTCTTAAATACCTAAGCATCTTAAAAGCCCATTTTAGAAGTGTCTTAATGCAATGCTAAATGCATGAAGCCCATTATTAATATTTTCAAATTTAATTTACAACAACAAGCATATACGCATTGTAGATTACTTAGTTCAGCACTTCACATAGTTCCATTAAAATTAGTTACCAATAAAATATAGTATATTGAGTTTCAAAAGCTATTAAGAAAACATTCATAGACCCTAGAAGCATTCAGTTATTTCTCTTCTTTAGCATTATTCTATGCACAGTTAAGACAAAGAGCTATTAGAATTGTTACTCCACCACCACAGTATATTAGGTTTAAGTATTACAGTGAAAGATCTGAGGTCTAACATGTTCTGGGAAATTCACAAATCCTGCTCTAACAGTAATGTGGTACATGAGGGAACTATAAATGCATGATATGTGGAATATTCAAATGAGAAATATGTCAAGCTTATCTAGGTCCATCCTTAAAAGAGGCTCAGCAGGTATCAAAAGCAGTTGGTGCCATATTCTCCCAGCATGCAAGATATTCACTAAAGATCATTAAGACTTTCATTGGGATGGCATTTAGTACACTACAGCCTTAATATTGCAAGGGGGTACTAATGTGGGCTTCTCAGGTAGCTCAGTGGGTAAAGAATCCAGCTGTGATGTAGGAGACACAGGATACCCGGGTTCAATCCCTGGGTCAGGAAGATCCCCTGAAAGAGGGCATGGCTACCCACTCCAGTATCCTTGCCTGGAGAATCCCATGGACAGAGGAGCCAGGTGGGCTACAGTCTATGGGGTCACNAAGGGGGTACTAATGTGGGCTTCTCAGGTAGCTCAGTGGGTAAAGAATCCAGCTGTGATGTAGGAGACACAGGATACCCGGGTTCAATCCCTGGGTCAGGAAGATCCCCTGAAAGAGGGCATGGCTACCCACTCCAGTATCCTTGCCTGGAGAATCCCATGGACAGAGGAGCCAGGTGGGCTACAGTCTATGGGGTCACAGAGAATCAGCCGTGACTGAGTGACTAACACTCTAATGTACGGAAACAGTTAACATACCTTTCAAGTGTATTTTTGTTTTGTTTCAGTTTGTTTGTTTTTTTTTTAAATAAAAAGATACTTTATAAACCAGAAGAATCTGATCAATATCGTTAAAATTTTTATATTATCCAAAGCCTCTTCTAGAGTGGCAATAACAAAAATATTAATTTTCTTGTCTCATATTCTCTATGCAATTTAATTTAAATTCATTAATTTTTTGTTAATTTTACTTTAATTTTATAATCATTTTCAGCCTATCATGGTGGATTTTCAGCTATTAAAATATGTAATCTCTATTTTTCTTTGTCTCTAAAGTTGATACTAAGACTGACAACACATTTTTCAACCTGTATCATGACATATTATGTTCCCAGTACATGAATGTATACATTTCTTATTGCAAAATCATACTTAACAGAGTCAGTTTGCAAAATGAGCATTTTCTCTAACATATGCATAGTTAATTTCCCTACAGTGATATGTGTGTGTGCTCAGTCACTTGAGTCGTGTCTGACTCTGTGCAACACTATGGACGGTAGCCCACCAGGCTCCTCTGTCTATGGGACTCTCCAGGCAAGGATACTGGAGTGGGTTGCCATTTCCTCCTTCAGGGGACACTCCCACCCCAGGGACTGAACCCATGTCTTTTACATCTCCTGCACTGGCAGGTGGGTTCTCTGCCACTAGTGCCACCCAATGATACATGCTAAAGGAAAATTAAAAAAGCTAGGCTTAACCCACAGAATGACTGTAGATGAACCAGTCAAGGATGATAAACTAATTTAAGTAATGAAAATTATTAAGTTACATAAAAGTTAATTTTTAGAAACATTATTCTTGATATTTATGTGGTATTTATTTTACCCTGAAGAGTTTGACCAAGAATTGTTTTTTACTTAAATTCAACAATTTTTGAACATGGCTTTAGCCATATTTCAAAAGAGAACGCAGGGCAAAATTATAGCCTTTCTACTATAATAATTTAATATGAATATGTAATCTCAGTAGTCCTAAATGTATTAATTGCCAGACTGGATAACAGGTCAACTGAATTTTGCAATGACTCTCTGTTTACATGTTCAAGCTTTTTCACTGAAACAACTAACAGGAAAAAAAGAAACTTTTTTGTAGAATTTATAACTAGACGAAAATTTCTAGAAAGAATGTAGAAACAGACATAGGCACCTCAAAGCTCATGAAAAAAATTTTTTTCACACTTGGGCATTTTGGAAAAATTCACCACTATAAATCTAA
>SJYB01004884.1:245281-257410 GCA_006408585.1 Antidorcas marsupialis
GTAAAGGACAAGAAAGCCTGGCATGCTGCAGTCCATGGGGTTGCAGAGTCAGACTGAGCTACTGAACAACAGTGTTACCTTCTAGGGACTTTATAGCTTTGTGTTTTACATCGAGGTCTGTTATTCATTTTGAGTTACTTTGTAAGGAGTGTAAGTTCTGTGTAAGTTAATCTTTTTGCACGCAGATGTCTGGTTGTTCAAATATCATTTGCTGTCAAGAGTGTCTTTTCTACAGTTTGCTGACTTTGCTTCTTTATCAAAGATCAGTCTTCTCTAATTACATGGGTCTGCTTCTGGTTCTTTGTTCTGCTCCTAGATCTATTTGTCCAGCATTTCGCCAGTGCCGCACTGTCTTGGTTATCAGCTTTACGGTAATTCTTGGCGTTGGGTGGTGTTGATTCTCCAACTTTGATTTTCTTCAGTATTGCGTTGTCTACTCTGGGTGTCTTGCCTCTTCGTATAAACTTCAGACTTAGTTTCTTTCTTTCTTTCTTTTTATACAGCATTGTACAAGCATTGTTTTTTTCTCTTGACAACCTTTGTTTTATTTTTAAATGAACTGTAATGTAATTAACCAAACTTCTGAAGATGAATAGTTTTGAACTCTTTTTAGGATTTTAATATATACATTTAACTTTTCTTATTCTTCCCCATATCTTTCCAACTTCTTGTATGAACAAACGTGGACAAGAATCAAGGAAGTTACATGTTCCCCCCAAATAATTTTGAGTGTTTTCAGTGGTTGCCCACTGTTGCTTATGAATCAGCTGGTTTCTGTTTGGTGCTATCTTGCTTGTTGCACTCTTCCACGACAGCATTTCTGTGGAGCCTTCTCAGTGCACTTGATACCGATGGAGCACTGAGCACTCCATGAGCCTAATCCAGGTGAGGCCTGAGAAACAGTGAGGGAGACGTTTTACTGTGTCCTTTGGTGTATTCTTTTTGAACTGGTTATGAGACAGTGCTATTATTGTTGACACAGTCGTTTTATGTCCATCGCCTTGAAACTGTGTTTTTTTTTTCTTTCATTTTTTTATTCCGAGGGGTCAGATGTGCAATTTTGAGAAGTATTCTCTAAGAGATTTCTCATAGGTGATGAATGGCTCTGGCAGCCTATGCCATCAACCAGCGACCTGAAGCTTAGGTTTGCTCTCTTTTCGGTATATCTTCATCTGCTTGGTGAAACTTGTCCAGCATCCCGGTTTTAAATACCATCCCTACACTAACAACTCTGAAGTTTGTATCTCTAACTAACATTTAGATACAGCCACCAGCCTAAGGCACACCGGCATGCTCAGCTGGCCTGGGGCATCTGAACAGGACCCAGTCATGTTTCTAAGCTTCTGCCTTCATACCGGCTCTGCTCATTTCAGAAAGAATTCAAGCGCGTCTCACTATCTCATGGCCACCAGCTTGGTTCAAGTCGCCATCATCTTTGACCTGGACCGAAGGTGTGGTCTCCTGGCTGGCTTTATTGCCTCTTCTCTCGCCTCTCTTTAAGCTTTTCTCAACAGACCAGCCAGAGGGATCCTGTTCAAATGAAACTCCTATCNATACCATCCCTACACTAACAACTCTGAAGTTTGTATCTCTAACTAACATTTAGATACAGCCAACAGCCTAAGACACACCAGCATGTTCAGCTGGTCTGGGGCATCTGAACGGGACCCAGTCATGTTTCTAAGCTTCTGCCTTCATACTGGCTCCGCTCATTTCAGAAAGAATTCAAGCGCGTCTCACTATCTCACGGCCACCAGCTTGGTTCAAGTCGCCATCGTCTTTGACCTGGACCGTAGGTGTGGTCTCCTGGCTGGCTTTATTGCCTCTTCTCTCACCTCTCTTTAAGCTTTTCTCAACAGACCAGCCAGAGGGATCCTGTTCAAATGAAACTCCTATCACGTTGCTCCCTGCTCAGTCCTTTCCAAAGGTTTCTCGCCTCAGGCAGAGTAAGATCATGCACGAACCGTCAGCTCAGCCACTCAGCCACGTCCGACTCTTTACGACCCCTTGGACTGCAGCACGCCATCGGCCGTGATATAATATAACATGCATGAGCCACAGGGCCTCGTATCATTTCAACTTGTTTCACGTGAAACAAGTTGAAAGAGTAATGGAAAGAGAGGATGGTGGCAATCGTAAATATGCTGTTAGTATAAACATCATTGAAAAGAGTAAGAATAGGAGGTGAGGGAGGTAACCTTGGGAATACACAGGAAGATGTAATTCTGCAGAAGCATCATCAATTCAGATAATTCCAGGCTGCATTATAAGCCTGGGTACTTGTGGGATTGCAGGAAGCCAGGGTAGGGGAGCAGAAGGAGAGTGCGAAGAGCAGAAGCTGGTTGGGTCCAGATGATACGAGGCCCTGTGGCTCATGCATGTTATATTACATCATGGCCGATGGCATGCTGCAGTCCAAGGGGTCGTAAAGAGTCAGACATGGCTGAGTGGCTGAGCTGACGGCTCGTGCATGATCTTACTCTGCCTGAGGTGAGAAACCTTTGGAAAGGACTGAGCAGGGAGCAACGTGATAGGAGTTTCATTTGAACAGGATCCCTCTGGCTGGTCTGTTGAGAAAAGCTTAAAGAGAGGTGAGAGAAGAGGCAATAAAGCCAGCCAGGAGACCACACCTACGGTCCAGGTCAAAGACGATGGCGACTTGAACCAAGCTGGTGGCCGTGAGATAGTGAGACGCGCTTGAATTCTTTCTGAAANGATAGGAGTTTCATTTGAACAGGATCCCTCTGGCTGGTCTGTTGAGAAAAGCTTAAAGAGAGGTGAGAGAAGAGGCAATAAAGCCAGCCAGGAGATGCCTACAGTCCAGGTCAAAGATGATGGCGACTTGAACCAAGATGGTGGTCGTTGATGACCATTTAATATATATATAGTTTGTATATTAATATAGACATACACCAATATATAATGGTATTGTGTCTTTCCTTGGTATTCTGTCTCTCCTTGTTAGAATGTACGTTCCAAGAGACCAGCATCCTTGCCCATTTTGTCCACTGGTGCATCTCACACATCTGCAGTAGTGTCTAATTCATTAATGCTCACATTTGACAAGTAAACAAGTGAATCGCCTGACATCCATTCATTCCCAGGTCTGCCACAGCTCATGTGACATTCGCTAAATATAGACCCCTTCTGTGCTTGTGCATCTTTTTAACATTAATATAAAATTGTGAGCTGAGNTATATTAATATAGATATACACCAATATAATGGTATTGTGTCTTTCCTTGGTATTCTGTCTCTCCTTGTTAGAATGTACGTTCCAAGAGACCAGCATCCTTGCCCATTTTGTCCACTGGTGCATCTCACACATCTGCAGTAGTGTCTAATTCATTAATGCTCACATTTGACAAGTAAACAAGTGAATCGCCTGACATCCATTCATTCCCAGGTCTGCCACAGCTAATGTGACATTCGCTAAATATAGACCCCTTCTGTGCTTGTGCATCTTTTTAACATTAATATAAAATTGTGAGCTGAGACTATTTGTTGTTCAGTCACTCAGTCGTGTCCAACTCTGTGTGACCCCATGGACTACAGCACACCAGGCTTCCCTGTCCTTCACTATCTCCCGGAGTTTGCTCAAACTCATGTCCATTGAGTCAATGAGGCCATCCAACCATCTCATCCTCTGCCATCCCCTTCTCCTCCTGCCTTCAATCTTTCCTAGTATTAGGGTCTTTTCCAGTGAGTCATCTCTTCACATTAGGTGGACAAAATATTGAAGCTTCAGACTCAGTGTTTCCAATGAATATTTAGGACTGATTTTCTTTAGGATTGACTGGTTTTATCTCCTTGCTGTCCAAGGGACTCTCAAGAGTCTTTTCCAGCATCACAGTTCGAAAGCATCAGTTCTTCAGTGCTCAGCCTTTTCTATGGTCCAACTCTGATTTCTGTACATGACTACTGGAAAAACCACAGCTTTGACTATTTAGACCTTTGTTGGCCAAGTGATGTCTCTGTTTTTTAATATGCTGTCTAGGTTTTTCATAGCTGTTCTTCCAAGGAGCAAGCATCGTTTAATTTTATGGCTGTAGTCACCATCCACAGAGATTTTGGAGCCCAAGAAAATAAAATCTATTTTATCATTACTCTTTCTTAAGACCAAGCTTTGTAAAATTTTCTGTTTCCTGGAATTATGAAATTTAGAGAAATAATACATTTCCGAATGTTATATTTGGCATAGAAATCTATACCTTAGTGAACTGAAAAAAGTGAACTGTATTATTTTTGGTGTATAATGGAGAAATGAAATCTGCTTCTTTAACTCCTGAAAAATAAGCTTTGAATAAAGGTTTTGGGCTACTTTGCAGAAAAAAAGCATGCTTGATAAAATGCAATTTTGAAATAATTTAAAATACATTTTTAAGTATTAGCAAATTTTCCACTGTCTTCTATTGAAACAGTAANCTTTGGAAAGGACTGAGCAGGGAGCAACGTGATAGGAGTTTCATTTGAACAGGATCCCTCTGGCTGGTCTGTTGAGAAAAGCTTAAAGAGAGGTGAGAGAAGAGGCAATAAAGCCAGCCAGGAGACCACACCTACGGTCCAGGTCAAAGACGATGGCGACTTGAACCAAGCTGGTGGCCGTGAGATAGTGAGACGCGCTTGAATTCTTTCTGAAATGAGCGGAGCCAGTATGAAGGCAGAAGCTTAGAAACATGACTGGGTCCCGTTCAGATGCCCCAGACCAGCTGAACATGCTGGTGTGTCTTAGGCTGTTGGCTGTATCTAAATGTTAGTTAGAGATACAAACTTCAGAGTTGTTAGTGTAGGGATGGTATTTAAAACTGGGATGCTGGACAAGTTTCACCAAGCAGATGAAGATATATAGAAAAGAGAGCAAACCTAAGCTTCAGTTCGCTGGTTGATGGCATAGGCTGCCAGAGCCATTCATCACATATGAGAAATCTCTTAGAGAATACTTCTCAAAATTGCACATCTGATCCCTCTGAATAAAAAAATGAAAGAGAAAAAAACACAGTTTCAAGGCAATGGACATAAAACGACTGTGTCAACAATAACAGCACTGTCTCATAACCAGTTCAAAAAGAAGACACCGAAGGACACAGTGAAACGTCTCCCTCACTGTTTCTCAGGCCTCACCTGGATTAGGCTCGTGGAGTGCTCAGTGCTCCATCGGTATCAAGTGCACTGAGAAGGCTCCACGGAAATGCGGTCGTGGAAGAGTGCAACAAGCAAGATAGCACCAAACAGAAACCAGCTGATTCATAAGCAACAGTGGGCAACCACTAAAAACACCCAAAATTATTTGGGGGGAACATGTAACTTCCTTGATTCTTGTCCACGTTTGTTCATACAAGAAGTTGGAAAGATACGGGGAAGAATAAAAAAAGTTAAATGTATATATTAAAATCCTAAAAAGATTTCAAAACTATTCATCTTCAGAAGTTTGGTTAATTACATTATAGTTCATTTAAAAATAAAACAAAGGTTGTCAAGAGAAAAAAGCAATGCTTGTACAATGCTGTATAAAAAGAAAGAAAGAAAGAAACTAAGTCTGAAGTTTATACGAAGAGGCAAGACACCCAGAGTAGACAACGCAATACTGAAGAAAATCAAAGTTGGAGAATCAACACCACCCAACGCCAAGAATTACCGTAAAGCTGATAACCAAGACNAATGCTTGTACAATGCTGTATAAAAAGAAAGAAAGAAAGAAACTAAGTCTGAAGTTTATACGAAGAGGCAAGACACCCAGAGTAGACAACGCAATACTGAAGAAAATCAAAGTTGGAGAATCAACACCACCCAACGCCAAGAATTACCGTAAAGCTGATAACCAAGACAGTGCGGCACTGGCGAAATGCTGGACAAATAGATCTAGGAGCAGAACAAAGAACCAGAAGCAGACCCATGTAATTAGAGTCGACTGATCTTTGATAAAGAAGCAAAGTCAGCAAACTGTAGAAAAGACACTCTTGACAGCAAATGATATTTGAACAACCAGACATCTGCGTGCAAAAAGATTAACTTACACAGAACTTACACTCCTTACAAAGTAACTCAAAATGAATAACAGACCTCGATGTAAAACACAAAGCTATAAAGTCCCTAGAAGGTAACACTGTTGTTCAGTAGCTCAGTCTGACTCTGCAACCCCATGGACTGCAGCATGCCAGGCTTTCTTGTCCTTTACCGTCTCCTGTCCTCTACCAGCTCCTTGCTCAGACTTATGTTCATTGAGTTGTGATTCCATCCAACCAACTCACCCTGTAAAAATTTATATGACCTTGAGTATGGTGATAATATTTTAGATATAACACTAAAGACATGATCCATGGTGGAAAGAACTGATAAACTGGACTTCAATAAAATTAAAAACATCTGCTCTGCAAAAAGTGTGAAGAAAACGAAAAGACAAGCCACTAGGGGGAAATACTTGCAAAAGACACATCTTAGAAAAGACTATTATCCAAAATATATAAAGAATTCTGAAAAGCAACACTAAGAAAACAAACCACCCAATGAACAAACAGAACCAAGAACTTCATAGACATGTCACCAAAGAAGATATACAGATGGCAAATAAGCCTATGAAAAGAGGCTCCAAATCATGTGCCATCAGAGGAGTGAAATAAAAACACCAGAAATCCCACTACACACCTATTAGAATGGCACTCCCCCCAAAAACAACACTGACTATAGTAAATGCTAGCAAGCATGTAGAACAACAGGGATTCTCATACACTGCTGGGGGGGATGCAAAATGGTGCAGCAACTTTGAAAATCAATTTAGTGGTCTCTCACGAAGTTAAACATATCTGGCCATACAATCCAGAAATCATATTCCACAGAACTGAAAATGTCTGTCCACACAAAAACCTGCATGGATATTTATGGCAGTTTTATTCATAACTTCCAAAAATTCAAGATACACAAATGTCCTTTAGTAGGTAAATGGATAAGCAAACTATGGTATTTCCAGAAAATAGAATATCATTGAGCACCAAAAAATGTGAGCTGTCAAGCCATGAAAATACATGGAAGAACTTTAAATGCATATTTCTACTTGCATTTGAAATTCGAAAAGACTCCATACTGTATGATTTCAACTACATCACGTAGTTGAAAAGGCAGAGCTATGGCAGCAGGAAGATCGGTGGTTGCAGGGAATATGGANACTGAAAATGTCTGTCCACACAAAAACCTGCATGGATATTTATGGCAGTTTTATTCATAACTTCCAAAAATTCAAGATACACAAATGTCCTTTAGTAGGTAAATGGATAAGCAAACTATGGTATTTCCAGAAAATAGAATATCATTGAGCACCAAAAAATGTGAGCTGTCAAGCCATGAAAATACATGGAAGAACTTTAAATGCATATTTCTACTTGCATTTGAAATTCGAAAAGACTCCATACTGTATGATTTCAACTACATCACGTAGTTGAAAAGGCAGAGCTATGGCAGCAGGAAGATCGGTGGTTGCAGGGAATATGGAGGAGGAATAACCAGGCAGAGCATGAAGAATGTTTCACGCAGTGAAAATACTCTGCATGACATTATAAACGTGAATATTATGCATTTATCCAAACCTACAGAAGGCACAACACTTAGAGTGAACCCTAATGTAAACCATGGACTTTGGGCAATAACGGTATATCAATATAGGTTCATCACTTATAACAAATGTACCACTCTGGAGACGATACATGTAAGGACAGGGGCTTATGGGAAATCTCTGTACCTTTCTCTAAATTTTGCTGAAAAACCNATTTGAAATTCGAAAAGACTCCATACTGTATGATTTCAACTACATCACGTAGTTGAAAAGGCAGAGCTATGGCAGCAGGAAGATCGGTGGTTGCAGGGAATATGGAGGAGGAATAACCAGGCAGAGCATGAAGAATGTTTCACGCAGTGAAAATACTCTGCATGACATTATAAACATGAATATTATCCATTTATCCAAACCTACAGAAGGCACAACACTTAGAGTGAACCCTAATGTGAACCATGGACTTTGGGCAATAACAGTATATCAATATAGGTTCATCACTTATAACAGATGTACCACTCTGGTGACGATACATGTAAGGACAGGGGCTTATGGGAAATCTCTGTACCTTTCTCTAAATTTTGCTGAAAAACCCAAAACTGCTCTAAAATTCGTTCTTTACAAAAAAAGAAAAAAATCAAATATATCTGTTAATAAATTACTTATACATGTATGTATAAATTATACATTGATATAAAATATCGGAAGGGAAGTATTACATTAAAATGAAAACACAATTAAATCTGAAGGATGTTAAATTCAAATTTAATTCTTACTCACTGCTACTTTTCCATCACAGGTCAGCAGAGGCACTCTACTCTTCACAGAGACTAGAAATTACCAAGCCAGAAAAACATTAAATTAGTCAATATCAAGGAAGGTGCAATTAGGCCAATGTTCTCTTATGTTGTTAATGTAAATGTGGCTTGGGAAAAAGCAATTTGTCTCAGAGAAGCAAACAGAGGGAAGAGCCACCATCTGTTCCAGAAAGAAAGGGCGTGCCCTGGAGGATCACACATCAGCAGTCAGGCGCCCCAGCCCGGAAGTGGCACCCAACTTCCACTCAGCACTCCTTGCTCTGGACCTGCCCCATGGCCCCACCTAACCCAAGGGGCCAGGAAGCATAATCCTACCTCGTTCTCAGCAAACTGAGAACTGATGACTGTCTCATGTCTTTCACACTGATATATAAGAGCTTCCAAATTATTACTTTGATAAATAGAAAATATAAAGTTTTTTTTTTAATCTAAGTAAACTCTCAGAACCCGTAGCATGAGACTCATCTGACAGAAACTTGTCTTCCCCTGTCGTATCCTCTCTGCTTCTCTCTCCTCCTCCCCTCACTTTCTTTTCTCCCACCCTTCTTCCCCATCTTCTCTTTCTACCATTTCTTATTACAGGTAACCTATAGCCAGAAGATATTGTGATCATATACAGAACAGAAGCTACTGCCTTCTTCATTAACTGAATTCCATGTTGCCTGTATTTAGTGATTCTTCTCATTGTCAGCTGAATCTGGCTCCCGTCATTCATCAGAAGAGAAAATGAGAAGTGAATGTCACTGCTGACAGTGGAATCACAGTCTCAAGTGTAGTTCTCAGAGTTGCTATGTGACGTCTAAAGGAAAAAGGAATTTCAAAGATATATTACCAGATGTGACAAAGGTGTCTCTACCTCCTGTATTTTGTCTCTGTCTTTCATTCTACAAAGCACTACAAAATTAATCTTCTAAAAGCACAGTCCTGATCATGTCATCACTGTACTGAAAATATTTCAACGTATCCACATCCCCTGCAGACTAAATTTGATTTCTCGGTTTGACATTTAGTGTTCACCGTAACTCGGTCGTAACTCAGTTGTTCAGTTCATCTTTCTACCGTTTTCCTGTTAACATTCCAAGTTCTTAATAACTGGATGCTCCCAAATACGGCTGACATTTTCTTATCTCCATGGCTTTATTTATGCAATTCTCCCTTATCAAATCCCCTTGTCTCCAAACTCATACCAATTCTTGAAGACTCAGCTAGAGGTTTGCCAATCCCATGAAATCTCCCAAAATCTCTAGGAAGAAAACATCCCATCTCCCATAACTTTCACAAACCCTTATATTTACAACTATAATATAGGGGAAAACCAAATTTTTGAAATGTTTATGAAAAATTTCTCATTAATCACAATTAGCTTCAGAAATTCTTGGTAATGAGGTTTTAGCAAAGCGATGAATAATGACTAGTGTTTTAGGAGTCCTCCATCCATGGGATTTTCCAGGCAAGAGTACTGGAGTGGGGTGCCATTGCCTTCTCCAAAGCTGAGTTTACAAGAGCACAAATGTTTCATTTATTTGGGGAAACTTGGTAGGAAGATATTAAAGGGGGAAAAGACCAAAGTCATCAAAAATTCCTACTTGTGGCATCACTGCCTCTATAAGAACAAGGAGAAAAGGTTTTGCTTGACTTGCTTTTCAATCCCTCAATGAAGTATTCTTTGAATACACACACATGATCATATCAAGAATTGCAGAAAAAACATTTGACAAAATCTAATAGAAGGCTGAGCGCCGAAGAATTGATGCTTTTGAACTGTGGTGCTGGAGAAGACTCTTAAGAGTCCCTTGGACTGCAAGGAGATCCAACCAGTCCATTCTGAAGGAGATCAGCCCTGGGATTTCTTTGGAAGGAATGATGCTAAAGCTGAAACTCCAGTACTTTGGCCACCTCATGGGAAGAGCTGACTCATTGGAAAAGACTCTGACGCTGGGAGGGACTGGGGGCAGGAAGAGAAGGGGACAACCGAGGATGAGATGGCTGGATGGCATCACAGACTCGATGAACATGAGTCTGAGTGAACTCCGGGAGTTGGTGATGGACAGGGAGGCCTAGTGTGCTGCAATTCACGGGGTCGCAAAGAGTCGGACACGACTGAGCGACTGAACTGAACTGAACTGAACTGAACTCATTCATGATAAACACTCTCATTAAACTAGAAATAGGAACTTTTTGAACTTGATAAAGCCTATCTGAAAAGAATCTACAACTAATATCATATTTAATAATGGAAAAATTAAAGCTTTCTACTAAGATGAGTTACAAGGAAAGAAAACTCCCTGTCACCACCCCTTTCAACATCATACTTGCTAATGCAATAAGAGGAAAAAAATTGTATACTGACTCACAAACTGTCCCCACCCCCCAACCCTGCCACAGGTGATATGATCATCCAAGTAGAAAATTGAAAGAATTGACAAAAACACTCCTGAAGCTAAGTGACGGCAGCAAGTTTGTAGTATACAAGGTTAGTATGCATTTGCTTACCTAGATACCAACAATGAACAAGAGAATTTGAAATGAGAAGCACAATACAATTTACGTTAAAATCTCCCCAAATAAAATACTTAGATACAAATTTACAAAATGTATAAAATAGCTATACGAATAAAACAACAAAACTCGGATGGGCAAAATCAAAGAATGAAATAAGTGGAGAGATATTCCATGTTCATGGATAGGAACACTCAGTATTGTTCAGTGGTTAATTCTTCCCAACTTGACTGACAGATTCAGTAAATCCAAACACAAATTCAGCAAATTATTTTATGGATATCGTCAAACTGATTCTAAATTTTATATGGAGAACCAAAAGATGCAACCAACACAATACTGAAAGAAATGGACAAAGTTGGTGCATTGAAGCTACTCAAGTTCAAGACTTACTGTAAAGCTTGTACATATATATAAAGTGTCCAGTAAGAGTCTGTGATAGAAAAGAAAAGCTCAACCTACTCTGGCAAAAAACAGGAACATATAGGCTCATGTATTAGGAAACAAAACGAGTACAGGACCCAAGAAGTCAAATCCTGTCACTGTATCCGTCCTTATTTCTTGACATTTCTTTCCTCTGTGAGGACTTCATTCTTAAAAGAAGCACCACTTTACACGGTAGCTGAGATGCTTATACAGCTACCAGCAGTTCCAGATATACAATATTCTGTTCTCCACCTACTACATTTGCAGTTCACTTTCTACTCTGGCCTTGGAAAGTCCTAACCTGGCACATCCTTTGGGTCAGAGGCCACACTCACACACTTGGCAAGGCCCCTGGGACCACATTCTGACTTTGAGTTGAGGGGGTGAGGCAAGGTGCCCATAAAGATCAGGGTTTGCTTGATAGGTGGCAGGAGTAAGACCTCTTGCTGACAAGTCTGGGATGAGGGGCCTCTGCACTTGGGGCTTGCAGGTCTTTCTCATCCCAGTCCTCCCGTGCTAGACCTCCTAGAATTCCTGAGATCTCACAAAATTGGTCATAGCAACAGAGCTTTGAGCCTGATTCTTCCATTGTCTAGACACCTCTAACCCTGCTGCTGCTGCTAAGTTGGTTCGTTCAAGTCCGACTCTGTGCGACCCCATAGACGGCAGCCCATCAGGCTCCCTGATCCCTGAGATTCTCCAGACAAGAACACCGGAGTGGGTTGCCATTTCCTTCTCCAATGTATGAAAGTGAAAAGTGAAAGTGAAGTCGCTCAGTTGTGTCCAACTCTTTGCGACCCCATGGACTGCAGCCCACCAGGCTCCTCCATCCATGGGATTTTCCAGG
>SJYB01004884.1:265100-327919 GCA_006408585.1 Antidorcas marsupialis
GGGGGGGGGGAACACCTCTAGACAAAGAAAGAATCCCCCCCTCCCTTAATAGCTATAGCAGACAAATCTCAGAGAAGGATTTGATTGGTCGAGCTTGTTCATGCAAAACAATAATTTTATTATGGATGGGAAGATCCCAAGGAAGATTTCGATTAACCAAGATTGGGTCAAGGGAATGGAAGATAGATAGGTACAGAATGGATAACCATTAAGGACAGAAATTTTGTTATCAGAAAAATGGGGAAGTGATTTGGGGCAAACAAAAAATTACATTTGTACAAAATATCTGTATGTTAACGTACACGACACATTAGTACACACATTTTATTATTTTTATCTTAGGTGTATATGCATGTGTGAAAGTGTGTTATGTATTTAGTTTTCTTGTTTTTCTAGTTGTTTGAGTGAGTGTTACATATTTGGTTTTAGGCAGTTAGTTACCCAGAGTTAACCCAAACCGGAAGGTCAAAGGAAACATGCTCCACAAGCCTGCCTTCAGTCTGACACTAACTGCAAGCTTGCGGTGCTGGGCTTACTCACTCAGTCGTGCCAGGCTCTTTGTGATCCCAAGGACTGTCTTCAAAGTCAAGAGGGTCTTGAGTACATACATCAAGTGGCTGACCGTTAGCCTCCAGTCTTCCCAGAGTTCAGGCTAACACCTTTCATCTGCCGTTGCTGCTGTTTAGTAGCTAAGTTGTGTCCCACTTTTTACGACGCCGTGGACTGCAGCCTGCCAGGCTCCTCTGCCCATGGGATTGTCCAGGCAGGAATACTGGAGCAGGTAGGGGACCTTCCTGACCCAAGGATCAAACCTGTGACTCCCTCACTGGCAGGTGCATTCTTTACCATTCAGCTACATGGGAAACTCCTAGAAAGTGAAAGTTGCTGAGTCATGGCCAACTCTTTGCAACCCCATGGACAGTGCATGGAATTCTCCAGGCCAGAATACTGGAGTGGGTAGCCTTTCCCTTTCTGCAGGAGATCTTCCCAACCCAGGGACTGAACCCAGGTCTCCTGCATTGCAGGTGGATACTTTACCAATTCAGCTGTCAGGAAGCCCTTCTTCTCCTGACTAAATACCTAATTTCCAAAGAGAATGATATGATGTGGCCGAAACCGCTCATCGTGAACCACTGTCTGTCCCGTGACCAAAGCCTTAGGCCAAAAAAGATATTCCTACACGCAGGAAACCAGAGGTCACCTGGGGTGAGCAGCCTAGGGCAAAGGCCAGAACTCTCTTTGGGTAAGGTGAATTCTATATAACATGGCAGTATTTTAACATGCCAAGTCCAGACAATGCCAATGGACTTTACTGAAGTAGCAATTTCATTTATTCTCCTAAATTATTAATGAAAAATTATACTTTAAAAAGCTTCTCTACTCACATCTCTGGTTATTATACAATGAATCTTTCTTGCTTTACTCCAATTTTTCTGGTGTGTAAAGAACTAATGAGGCACAGCTCACAGATTGATGTTCATAGTTATTAGTTTTTGTTCTTTTGCTAAACATGTCCTGTGTAATCTTTGATAATCGCTCAAGTTATTGAAAAAGAGTTTGCATAACCTTAATATTATTTGCTTATTAATCTGTGACAAACCATAAAATTTGATATTTTCACCATGACTACCTCACGAAATTTGCTCACTTTGTCTCTGATTAAAGTAGCAGCACAATGCCAGTGCCGACAACTTTTAGAAGTGTTTTAGGGGGAGTCATATGAACGTCACCTTTGTTTCCATTTGAGAGATCCGAAAGACCTGGGAACGCTCCTCCACATCTCAGTCACGTTATCTGATCTGAGATCTATGTCTGTGCATATTCAGCCCCATCCTGCTGAGATGAAACACACCTGACACCCACCAGTAAGAATCTTTTTGAGATTAGCATCTATGCTGGAGATCTAAACTGTCTCCAACGGATGCTGAAACTTCCTTTAAAATTAATACTTTAGCAAGCTTGAGTGTATAAATCCTCAATTTGATCAAGTCTGGTGGTACTTTGGCTACTCTGAATTTGACCAAATGAGACTGCAGTGCACCCTGGATCCACAGAACGAATCATTCAAAGATCAACCAAATTTTCTTCTCCAGTCTACCTCGAATTATCTGCCATTTCCACAGTGCTCTCCTAGAAAACAACAGAAACTTCGTGGCTTAGAGTTCTTCTGGTTTTTAACCACTTTTGGGTCACAGACGCTTTAGACTATAACAAAGCCATAGAACTAATTCTAGAACAATGAGGAAACAACAACTCAAGAGCAAAAACAACAAAATGTAATATAGTTCCAGGAGGATTCGCGGGGCATAGTTTAAACATCCTGCCCTAGAATTTTCTGGCCATCGGCCATTGCTACATTAGTCTCAGATGACATCCATCTAAGTACATTAGGGAGACAAACACGAACTTCATGGTTACTGGGAACCCTTCTCCCCTCTTATGTTGTGGTTATTCCATTGCTATCCCCTTCTTTAGTCCTCCCATGTCCTCTACACACCTTTTTAAGTTGAAACCCATCGCATCTCCCTTAACAAAAATCTGTGGTCACATGTGTAAAAGTTACTCTCATCTGTACAAGTATCACATAGCTCAGGAAGTAAAGCCTAAAGGGACAAGGAGAGAAAGCAAGGAGAAAAAATTCCAGCACACACTATCTGAAGAAGCCTGCTCCAACACCAGAACATTCCAGAACTGGTCAGAATTAAGAACCACTATCATCTGTTCAGTTCTGTTCAGTCGCTCAGTCGTGTCCGACTCTTTGCGACCCCATGAACCGAAGCACACCAGGCCTCCCTGTCCATCCCCAACTCCCTGCGTCCACCCAAACAAAAGTCCATCGAGTCGGTGATGCCATCCAGCAGTCTCATCCTCTGCCGTCCCCTTCTCCTCCCGCCTTCAGTCTTTCCCAGCATCGGGGTCTTTTCAGATGGGTCGGCTCTTCGCATCCGGTGGCCACAGTATTGGAGTTTCCGCTTCAGCACGTGTCCTTCCACTATCACTGAGTCTCCCTTATTTTGCCCCAGCTTATTCTTTGCTTGTAATAGTAGCACGTTTTCTTATTTAAAATAATAAGAATCAAACAGATTAATACTTTAGATCTGAACAACATACTTCAGTGAAAGTCTAATGCCCTCTGGATTTCTGTGTTTCAGTTTGTTTTTAAAATCTTAGCCCGCATCCAGTCCATATTGAGGAAAATACATTGCAACTCTTGTTACTTTCTTCATAGTGGAAAGTAACTGAAGGTCTGGCAATAGTTATTGCTGGACTCATTATTTAGAGCCCCAAACACTAAAGTCTGGTTCCCTTTATTCAGTCATTGTACCTCATATACAGTCAGGTCTTAAAACTCCACTTTAAGAATAACATTTGCAATTTTGAAAGGAACTTCTAAGGGGAATGATATATCTATGTAAAAATTCCCCAGTCCAGTTGCCCCACACACTCTAAAACTGAGAGATTATATTACTAGATCTTTATTGAATAGGAAAAGGCATTTTTCCCTCTTTGTCTTCTTTTACTGAAAACAGGACTTCTCTAAGCATGGTTATCATAATATGGGTGAGCACAGCTGTGCGTCTCGGCGTGTGACACCCCAGGGTGTGCTTATCCGCACTCTGCTTTTATGGCTCACAGACTCCAGGGTGCGGCAAGCACCTAATGGCTCTAGAAAGCATTGCCAGTAATTTTTTACCACTTAAGACAGCTACTATCCTAGACGATGATTCCAAGTTAGATGGTATTCTGTCCTTCCCCTCCATGGCTTATCCTGGTTTGTTTAATCATTGTATGTAGTATCACAGTCCTGAGACATGTACTTTCTGACCAAAGATGGCAATTTTTATACATGCGAATATACCATATGTTCATGTTTCATATTCAAATTTCATAGTTCACTCAAGGTAAGTCAGATCCCAAGATCTAAAGACAAAAGGTAATGAAATACTTCTCTCAAGATCTCAGTGGAAGTAACAATAATGCTTAAAGTATAACAACAATAAAAAATAAGCTTTCTTAGGCTGGAAGCAATGGCATCCCACTCTAGTACTCTTGCCTGGAAAATCCCATGGACAGAGGAGCCTGGTAGGTTGCAGTCCATGGGGTCGCGAAGGGTTGGACATGACTGAGCGGCTTTACTTTTACGTTTCACTTTCACGCAGTGGAGCATGAAATGGCAACCCACTCCAGTGTTCTTGGCTGGAGAATCCCAGGGACGGGGAGCCTGGTGGGCTGCTGTCTATGGGGTCACACAGAGTCGGACACGACTGAAGCGACTCAGCAGCAGCAGCAGGCTAGAAAGGAAGCATCAGCTCAAATCAGTGTTCAAGACTGACAGCATGACAATGATTTCTTTTGTGTTTTAATATTATTGCATTGTTCTATAGGGCAACTTCTATGGACCACCCCCTGGATTTATTAGATAAAATTATATATATATGCTATGTATATGGATATATAGAGAGCTATTGGTATAGTGTATGTATATATGCTATATATGTAAGCAAGTATAATTGCTATTTTTTAGGCAGTATTTCTAACTTCATAGTAACAAAGCAGCAGTAAATTATAATGGCATCTCATACAATTGAAAGAATTATTTAGGAATTGAATTAGATTGTTTCACCAAAATCTCCTCAGTCAAAATGGTGTGTCCTATGCCCTGGAGATAAGTAATTACTTTCAACCTTAAATTTCAGTGATTCAGGCTTTAAGGTATAATATTTTTTTTCAATGTATGATTTAAAAGAAAAGATGATGTCCAACTTTCCAAAATCTCTATCTTCTCTTCTGCAGTAATTGAATTAACAGTTTCTTTAATTTCACATTATTTAACCTAAATGTCCATTTTAATAAATGCCCAGTCTACCATTTATAAGTACACATTTAAAGTGAAAGTGTTAATTGTTCATTTGTGTCCAACTACTTGCTACCACATGGACTGTATCCCACCAGGCTCCTCTGTCCATGGGATTCTTCAGGCAAGAACACCGGAGTGGGCTGCCATTCCCTTCTCCAAAGGATCTTCCTGACCAGGAGGTAGAACTTGGTCACCTGCAGTGAAGTGGATTCTTTACCGCTGAGCNGTGTGTCCTATGCCCTGGAGATAACTAATTACTTTCAACCTTAAATTTCAGTGATTCAGGCTTTAAGGTATAATATGTTTTTTCAATGTATAATTTAAAAGAAAAGATGATGTCCAACTTTCCAAAATCTCTATCTTCTCTTCTGCAGTAATTGAATTAACAGTTTCTTAAATTTCACATTATTTAACCTAAATGTCCATTTTAATAAAGCCCAGTCTACCATTTATAAGTACACATTTAAAGTGAAAGTGTTAATTGTTCATTCGTGTCCAACTACTTGCTACCACATGGACTGTATCCCACCAGGCTCCTCTGTCCATGGGATTCTTCAGGCAAGAACACCGGAGTGGGCTGCCATTCCCTTCTCCAAAGGATCTTCCTGACCAGGAGGTAGAACTCAGTCATCTGCAGTGAAGTGGATTCTTTACTGCTGAGCCACCATTGATGACCAATGAACGAAAAATTAAAATGTAAATTAAGTACTACTACGGGGCATATTTCAGCCACTGAGCCCAAATGCTTAGTTTTTCAGTCATTTCTTAATCCTCATAGTGTACACTTTAGGGATGTGCATAGCGTCTGATGGTTGTGAATTTCTATTATAACACTCAGGATTTACAGAGAATCAACTCTGTGGCTGGGTTAGTGTCAGTTGTGGTACCATGTCCATTAAAAACCAAAACAGTGTTAGATTTTCCTGAATTTCATTACAGCTCCTAGTATTAGACATGTATTAGCAGTAAAGATATAATTTTTAATCTGATTGATTGAGGGATTAGTTCAATAATGGAAATTGACTGTGGTTGAGAACAGCCGGCAAATAAATGAATACTAACAAATGAGTGAATTTGACTGTTTCAAACATTATATTAGATGGCCGAAAGGAAAAATGTCCTTGGAATCTATGATATCTCTAGCGGTTTGTAGGCCAAAGAAGCAAAAAGAGACTAGCTAATGGCTAAAGAGAGACCAAAGGACATTATTGCTCATGTTTGGAAACAATTTTGTGGAAGGATCCCAGAATAATAATATCCAACATCTTATTCACCAAAGTACATTCTTTATCTAATACAGGGATTAAATAAGATTTAAGAAAGTGGACATATTCCCCAAAAGAAAAATGAAAAAAGTTTACCTGCCTATCTCATGGTTGGCAGCCAACTAAAGGAGAACGTTCTTGGCAACTTTCAGATATTTTAGAACTGGAAGCAATGCTGAGATGACCCAGTTAAATCCAGTATGCAGGTGACCACTTGTCAGATTTAATTTATATATTGTTCTTGTTATCTATGTCCACGAGCTTTGACTCTCTCCCTCTTCTATCCTTTTTACTCTTCTTTCCTGACCATCAGTCTCAATGGTGCTCTATTTGACATATATTAAGTTTCAAAAAACAGGAAGTCAGCAAGAAAAGGAGAAACAGGTGACTCCAGCCACTTACAATGCTGGAACTCACAGGCTGTTCCTCCAAGGAAAAGGTGAGTAGTTGGTGCTAAAAAAAAAGAAAAATAAAAATTGAAAACTGGATCAGACCATTGATAGGACTGTATGTTTTCCAGTTTGCTGACATACAACTTACTGGTCTTCCGCTGACCTGCAGCAGCGGCCTGGTGGGGTCGAGGGTGCGCAGGTCCCGCCCCGGCGTCGCGTGGGCCCATGCGCTATGCGAAGGCAGACTGAGGCCCGAGCAGAGCGTCTCCTCTCTTGGGGGTGTAACATCCCTGCACAAACAGCCAGTGGCTCCATGAAAGTGATGCATAAGAATGGGTAACGTGCTCATTAGAGATTCTCCTGAACTGGTTCATCCCAAAAGAGCGCCCAGGAGAGCTTGTCGATGGTGCCGTGCGCGGGGTGTAATAATTCAGCCCAAGTCGCTTCGTGGCTCTTTCGCTAGAGCACTTCCCCTTTATGATCACTACATTGCATAGCACTGGGTGTTTTTACTTAGGGGACTTTTCCCAGTGAGGGAGATTCTGTTCTTATCACCTCCTTTTATGTGTGTACATAGAGAGATGTTTGTGAGTCTATAAAAAGTGCCCTTGATCTTGTTCGATAGACTGTGTCCTCCTTGGAGTGAATAGCCTGTCAAGGGGCGACTTGGCATTTGCAAATGAATGGCAGTGTGTGTGCCAAATTCCCTCCCCAGCCACAACAGTAACAGGAGGAGAATTTTATTTCTGGAAGAGGATTTCACAACAGGTCAGTTCTCATTCACTCCTCAGCGGGTGCTGCTGAAAACCAGAAAAAATAAGACATGGCCATTAAACACAGCGGACAAAACAAGACGTACATATCAATCAGTGCCTAGAAATAGACTTTGAAATGTTATTTATTACCCGTTTTCATCAAATATGCATTACTTTAATGATCAGCATATTATGAAGACAGGCATTTTAGAGACAAATTATAAGATGGACTAAAAAAGATTGCTATCATCTTGGCAAAGAAGGGCAGTTTAATTTTTAAAAATCATTTAATTGTTATGGAAAAGAATCTGTATAAATCAGACCCTTCAGAGAGACAAGGTTTTGATCAATCATGGCAACCCTCTAGAACTTTCCACTCAAAACCATATAAAGATGCAAAATAAAGTTAAATTTTAGACTGTTACCGTCAAGAGCATGCTTTATCACTGAAGTTCTGCTCTATTTACTTGGATGATATTGGTGTGAATAGAGTAAAAGAACCAATATGAAAGAGACTCTCACCTCTTGTTTTCAAAAATATTGATAGGTTGGCACCTGGAGGCTTGCAGCTGTTCCTGAAAAGTCAATACCGAAGTGTAGCGCAGGTTCTTCTGTTCTTTATCAGAGAAACTGACAGCTGAGAGGAGCCCTCTGGTTGTCTGACACCAGGACAAGCCATGTTAACAAACAGTTCTCGCTGAGGCCGCCGCGAGCAACCCAGCAGCAACACAGCCTGAAACTCTGGCGGCCACTTGCTGCGCTGCGGCTGCACCTCGGTCCGCTTCTGCCGCCCGTCAAACCTCACACCCCGTCCTCCGTCCTACATCCACTTTTGGGGCTTAGCATCATCTACATCAAATCTCGTTCTTTGGCGGCGGCCAAGTATGTGATCCTGTTCAGAATCCTGCTGTTGATGTTCATTTTGTCCCATCAGCTGAGACTGAGAACAAACTGTTGAGAAAAAACAGGTATTGTGCCTTCAGTGTGGATCTTCACACTCCTGCTTAGGCATGGAGTTTCTGACCCCTGAGTGAGCAGACAGTCTCCAGCTGTAGGACAGGAAGATGCCTAAGACAGGGAGACAGTAGAACAGCTATCAAGAGTTCATGTGGGGTAATTTTGCTGGAGGAGCGAAGCATCTGCTGGGGGAAATTTCAGGACTGGACTCAAATAAAGAAAGGGAATAAAGAGAATTAGCACTGGAACATCCAGTGACCAGAGGGCTATGACAAAGAAGCAGAGAAAGACAAGAGGAGAAAAAGAACAGCTAATGGGGTCATCTGGATGTTACGCTTCAAAAGAGCCATGACGTGCACACAGGAAGTGAAGAGGAGCGGAGCTAGCAAAAATAAAGTCAGCGCTTTTCCTTTCTTGCTATTATTATTTAGTAGACAAGTTTTAATTTCTAATTCAAGGTATTTTGAGTTTCTGTATCTTCAAGGATCACTTGTTGATGATTGATCTGTAGACTAGTCAAAACCCCATTTGCTTGTTCCTTCTGATGTCCTCTGTGTTCTATTTTTCATCATAATTTTCTTTTACTTAATTAAACCTTCCATGAAGCCCAAAGTAAATTGGAAGGATTGCTGAAATTGGGTCATTAACGTAACTTCTAAGCAGAGACAGTCTGCCAGAATTTTTTTTTTAATCTAAGATAAAAATTAAAAGGAGAAGAAAATTGATGCTAGGCTTTTGGGAAAAAAAGAGAGTACGCTTTCCCCTAAGAGGAAAAGAAAAAAAAAAAAGACAACTAAGTGAGGGAAAGTAAAAGGTATCTAACTACTTAGAAGGCTGAGGGAGGATTAATATAAAATGAACCAAAGTAAATAAGTAAATAAATAATAAAATGAACAGAACCTAGTCATAAATTAACCATGGAGCTCAGAGGATTCAAAGCAATTATAGTAAAATACATAGCCAGATTCTAAGCGCCCCTGTGACACAGGATAATTGAGCATGAACACAGTTATATTTACAGTGAAGTAATTAATGAAAGACATATAAGGCAATTAGAGTAGTCAGGACACGTTTGTACTCCCATTCCATAACGTCAAATGCAGAGGACAAACAGCAAGGATTAGTCCCCCAGGAAACACCCCTGAAACCGAGGCAGTGTGCACGAGGTCTGGACGCTAGGCTAGTTGCATCTGGCAGACGTTTGGGTTGTACGACCACATGCCTTGGAAAGACTTAAGCAGTGCAAAAGATGGGCTCTTTTAAAACCTACTGATAAGTCGCTCTAGAACCAAAAGAAGCGAAGGATAAAGCATCTTCCTCACCACCCAGATATTGATTTGATCAGATGTTTCAATGCCTCATGATACAACGTGCCTTCTCAGTCATGTCCAGCTCTTCACAACACAGTGGACTGTAACCCTCCAGGCTCCTCTGTCCATGGGATTCTCCAGGCAAGAATTCTGGAGTGGTCGCCGTCTCCTTCTCCAGGGGATTTTCCCAACCCAGGGATCGGACCTCTGTCTCCAGCATCTCCTACACTGGCAGGCAGATTCTTTACCACTGTACCACCTGGTAAGTCCCATGATACAATAAAAGCACAAAAATTTTCTTAACAACAACAACAAAAAGAAATAAAACCAACAAATATTATCTCATTAAAAGTTAATAGAATTTTACTTCTGGAGATGGCAGAGTAGCTAGTATTGGATGAAAACTCCTGCAGATGAGATTATAAACACTGTATAAAATGAGAGAAAAGAAATGGTTAGAAGCAAGAAGAAAATGAAAGAGTCAACCTTTAGAATAGAAGCATTCATGCTGTAGCTTCAGCTTTATCAGACGTTTCGTGTGCCAAAGTCCTCACTCTGCACAGTGTGAGATGTTTGGACCTTAGGCAGAAAGCATAGGTCTTACTGGCTGGGTTTCAAGACTGTCATAGCACCTAGAATCTATTAAAGGGAATCCTGGAAAAGAGTCATCGTATGAGGAAGTCCAGGATTCTGTGTGTAAAATCGTCCAAAACCTTGGTTGACCTCTGCTCTATAAACAGCTCAGACTCCTAAGTGTCTTACAAAACCTGACAAACTGTTTGAGATTTTAGCTGCTGCCAACCGTAAGGGAACTAGCTTTTAGAGTTTGAGTCCAGACAAATTCACTCTTGATACAACAATTACAAACGTTCTCCAGGAGAAGATAACATAATTACTCTCTAGAATGTTTTATACACAGTTTTCTGTTTATAAGACAAAAATTCTTAGATAAGAAAAACATAGAAAAATATGATTCTCAGTGAAGTGAGACATTGGCTATCAGATGCCAACTGAAATATACAGGGAGGTCAGAATATAAAGCAGATATTATAAATCTTTTGAGGACTCAGGAAAATATAGAGTGAAAAAACAGAGAATTTCACCAGAGAAATAAAAACTGCAAACAATGGAAACCCAATAGTACAATATGAGAAATGTTAAAGATCAGAGGATGAAGACAGCCACATTCAGAAGAATGAAACTAGGCCCCGTCTTACACCATGCACAGCCAGCAACTCAAAACCGATTACATGCTTGAATGTAAGACCTGAAACCAAAAATTTCCTAAAAGAAAATATGGATAGTTAGCTCACTGACTTAAGGTCTTGGCAATCTTTTTTTTTTTTAATTTGATACCAAAAGCAAAGACAATGAAAGCGAAAATGAAACGTTAGACTATTGAAAACTAACAAGCTTCCACACAGCAAAGGAAACCATTGGCAGCACACAGAGGAGCTCCCTGAATGGGAGAAAATCATTTGCAAACCATATTTATGATTAAATTAATATCTAAAATATAAAAAGAATTCATGCAGCTCGGTAGCAAAACAAACAAACAATCCAATTAAAGCACGGGCGGTGTATCTAAATAGACATCTTTTCAAAGAAAATATACAGATGGCCAACAGGGACATGAAAAGATGTTCAATGTCACTAATTATCAGGGAAAGGCAAATCCAAATCACCATGAAATATCATCTCACACTTGTTAGGATGGCAATAAATAACAGTTGTTGGCAAGGGTGTGGAGGAAAGGGAACGCTTGTGCACTACTGGAGGGAATGTAAATTGGTGCAGGCACCATGAAAAACAGAATGGAAGTACCTCAAAAATTAGAAAATAGAACTACCTTGCTGCTGCTGCTGCTGCTGAGTCGCTTCAGTCATGTCTAAATCTGTGCGACCCCGTAGACGGCAGCCCACCAGGCTCCCCCGTCCCTGGGATTTACCATATGATCTAGCAATTTCACATTTGGGTATTTGTCTGAAACAAACAAACAAACATTAATTCAAAAAGGTAAAGGCACCCCTGTGCTCATCACAGCATTATTTACAGCAGTCAGGATAGGGAGGCAGCCGAAGCGCCACTCAGCAGATGTGGCTCACGTTAAAAATGGAACAGTGGCCACTGAAAAGGAAATCTGGCCATCTGGGAAAAAAATAGATGAATCTTGAGGTATTTTAAATAAAATCAGACAGATGAAGACAAATACCGTGAGACCACATTTATCAGTTCAGTTCAGTCGCTCAGTCATCTCCGACTCTTTGAGACTCCATGAATCGCAGCACACCAGGCCTCCCTGTCCATCACCAACTCCCGGAGCTCACTCAAACTCATGTCCATTGAGTCAGTGATGCCATCCAGCCATCTCATCCTCTGTCGTTCCCTTCTCCTCCTGCCCAGTCTTTCCCAACATCAGTGTTTTATCAAATGAGTCAGCTCTTCTCATCAGATGGCCAAAGTATTGGAGTTTCAGCTTTAGCATCATTCCTTCCACTGAGCATTCAGGACCAATTTCCTCTAGGATGGACTGGCTGGATCTCCTTACAGTCCAAGGGACTCTCAAGAGTCTTCTCCAACACCACAGTTCAAAAGCATCAATTCTTTGGCACTCAACTATCTTTATAGTCCAACTCTCACATCCATACATGACCACTGGAAAAACCATAGCCTTGACTAGACGGACCTTTGCTGGCTTTTGCATTTTAATGTACTGTCTAGGTTGGTCATAACTTTTCTTCCAAGGGGTAAGCATCTTTTTATTTCATGGCTGCAGTCACCATCTGCAGTGATTTTGGAGCCCAAAAGAGTAAAGTCTGACACTGTTTCCACTGTTTCCCCGTCTATTTCCCATGAAGTGATGGGACCAGATGCCATGATCTTTTGTTTTCTGAATGTTGAGCTTTAAGCCAACTTTTTCACTCTCCTCTTTCACTTTCATCAAGAGGCTCTTTAGCTCTTCTTCACTTTCTGCCATAACGGTGGTGTCATCTGCATATCTGAGGTGATTGATATTTCTCCCAGCAATCTTGATTCCAGCTTGTGCTTCCTCCAGCCCAGCATTTCTCATGATGGACTTTGCATATAAGTTAAATAAGCAGGGTGACAATACACAGCCTTGACGTACTCCTTTTCCTATTTGGAACTAGTCTGTTGTTCCATGTCCAGTTCTAACTGTTGCTTCCTGACCTGCATACAGGTTTCTCAAGAGGCAGGTTAGGTAATCTGGTATTCCCATCTCTTGAAGAATTTTCCACATTTTGTTGTGATCCACACAGTCAAAGGCTTTGGCATAGTCAAGAAAGCAGAAATAGATGTTTTTCTGGAACTTTCTTGCTTTTTCCATGATCCACTGGATGTTGGCAATTTGATCTCTGGTTCCTCTATACATACAATCTAAAAACCAAATGAACAAACAAAACAAATTTCAAAGGTACAGAACACAGACTGGTGATTTCCAGAAAGGAAGTGGGTAGAAGGGATAAGAAAGGAGCAGAGGAGGTCAGGGGATACAACCTTCCAGTTATAAAATAAATAAGCCTCAAGGATATATGTAATCATGGAAATGACAGTCAATGCTNGCAGAAATAGATGTTTTTCTGGAACTTTCTTGCTTTTTCCATGATCCACTGGATGTTGGCAATTTGATCTCTGGTTCCTCTATACATACAATCTAAAAACCAAATGAACAAACAAAACAAATTTCAAAGGTACAGAACACAGACTGGTGATTTCCAGAAAGGAAGTGGGTAGAAGGGATAAGAAAGGAGCAGAGGAGGTCAGGGGATACAACCTTCCAGTTATAAAATAAATAAGCCTCAAGGATATATGTAATCATGGAAATGACAGTCAATGCTATTGGAGTATTTCATATTTAAAAATTGCCAAGAGAGTAAACCTTAAAAGTTCTTGTCACAAGCAAAAAGAAAAAAAAAGTAACTTTGGTACAGTGACAGATGGTAACCAGACAGACTTACCGTGGCGGTTTCTTCGCAGTGTACACAAATACGAATGCTCACGCTGCACACCGGAAAGCAGTATTATGTCACATGTCAATTTCATCTCAATCATAATGAAATCAGTGGATGNCACAAGCAAAAAGAAAAAAAAAGTAACTTTGGTACAGTGACAGATGGTAACCAGACAGACTTACCGTGGCGGTTTCTTCGCAGTGTACACAAATACGAATGCTCACGCTGCACACCGGAAAGCAGTATTATGTCACATGTCAATTTCATCTCAATCATAATGAAATCAGTGGATGAGATTAGCAGAACGCTTGATACGGAAAACATAGGGTCAGTGAATCTGGAGACAGATCAGTAGAAATCATCTAATCTGAAGAGGAGAGAAAAGAATTTATCCTCAGTGACAAGAGGAACAATATCAAGTGGTCTAACATATGAGTCATTAGAGTCACAGAAGGAGGGAAAAGGGGACAAACATATTTGAGGAAATAGTGGCAAAAAAGTTCTCAAATTTGTTGAAACACAAAGCATAAGAATGATGAATATAGAGAAAACCACACTTAAACTTACAAACTGCAAGCAGTCAGGAAAAAAGCTTGGGGACCATGATATGGATGACAGTTTTATGTGCAAAAAGAGCAAGGGGTATTGGTACATTCATCACAACTGACTGAATTATACACGGAGATGTATGCATGCCATTCTGTGCACCAGGCTAAAACACTAAGCAGACACTGAGTTACAGTTTGTGGGTCTGCCTTTTTTTCACAGTGGTATGAGTTGGAAACTTAAAACCTGTGTTACATATACTCTAGCTTGAACAAAAGTGTAACTATATTGAAGATAGTGAAAGCTAGGTTTCTCATTATTGGAGAAGGAGTTACAAACATGGAAAGACGGGTGAGCAGAATGCACTCTGCAGTGCTGGACTGGAACTGGAGATATCAGCATAAGCCAATAAATATATATATACACACACACAGAGAAATACAAATCTTTCTGTATGTAATATGTGTGCACACATGTACGTGTGTGTGTATATATATGGGTGTCTATGTATCTGATATGTCTGACATATGTGAGTGTGTGTACAAATACACACCTGTACACATCTACTTCCTAGGCTCTCTGATGAAGGGGCTAGAAGCAGTGGTCCATTAGCAGCGCTCGACCTATCCAGCCCCCAAATCTTGGTCTCAAAGGGCCATTCTCTGATGAAATAAAACAGAGATATCTTTTTCAGAAAAGCCTGGAACCTCTCACTGCACCATGAAGTAAGGAAGTGCTGAAGGAACGCTGGAGGCGTACTGAAAGAATACAGGCCAGTTTGAAAGAGATTCCACTGGACACATTTAGGACATTTGAATGTTAAATATTGATTGAAATGGCGTGTATCCCATTGAATAAAATAAAGATTCATACATTCATTTAGATATAAATAGAGTACATAAATCGGAGAAGGCAATGGCACCCCACTCCAGTACTCTTGCCTGGAAAACCCCATGGACGGAGGAGCCTGATGGGCTGCAGTCCATGGGGTCGCTAAGAGTCGGACACGACTGAGCGACTTCACTTTCACTTTTCATTTCCCTGCATTGGAGAAGAAAATGGCAACCTCCTCCAGTGTTCTTGCCTGGAGAATCCCAGGGACGGGGGAGCCTGGTGGGCTGCTGTCTATGGGGTCGCACAGAGTCGGACACGACTGAAGTGACTTAGCAGCAGCAGCGTACATAAATAGATCGAGAAGTTCTTCCTTGGAGTAGAACATGTATATANGCCTGGAGAATCCCAGGGACGGGGGAGCCTGGTGGGCTGCTGTCTATGGGGTCGCACAGAGTCGGACACGACTGAAGTGACTTAGCAGCAGCAGCGTACATAAATAGATCGAGAAGTTCTTCCTTGGAGTAGAACATGTATATATATATTCACATAGGATGCTTAAACTAGTGTGTAAAAGTTTAATGAGAACCAGGATGTTTATGCAGCTTCAAAGTATCTTCCTCTCCATTAATTGCTTGTTAATTTCAAAGGGAAAATGGTAGAAAAACTTGGCATACAGCACCTTAACCAAGAGCTAACCCACGGTAGCACGCACCTCTGAGATGGCGCCCTGAGAAGGGTAGAGTGCGATAGCTCTACTAAAACGCATCATGCCGACTTCATTATGGAGACACCAAACAAGCCCAATAGAGGAACATTGTACAAAACAACTGTTTAAAAATGTCAATGTCAAAAGGCACAAATACAAAGAAACTGTTTTACAGGACGAGAGAGCCATGGAGATGAAAGGAGACACATCCTGCTTCCTGTACTGAACTCCAGACCGGGGGAGACAGAAAACAGCTGCAGAGGACGTAATGGGGGCAGCTGGTAGACTTTCAATATGGAAAACAGACTGTATTTTATCACTATGAAATTTTCTGACTTTGATCACTGCACTGGTTTTATAAGAGAATGCCTCATTTATGGGTAGATAGCTATGTCTCCAACTTACTCTCATATGGTTAAAACAAAGACATGGATATATAAATAAATATAAGGGTCAAACATATACGCAGCTAATCCCCATTATTCTCAGAATCCAGTTCCGTGAATTTGCCTCCTCACTATATTTATTCGTAACTCAAAAAATCAATGATCGCCGTACTTTAGCCATCATTCATAAGCATAGGCAAAGTGGCAAAAAATCTGAGTCTCCTGACTTGCCTGTTCCCAGAGGAGGCAGAACAAGGATACACTTGGCCTTGCTTCAGCCCTCATGTTGTAAACACATGTCCTTTGCCAGCTCTATCGAGTGCCCCTTTTGGGGGGCATTTTTTTTACTTTTTGTTGGTGATTTTGATGTTTAAAATGACCTCCAGTCACCGTGCAGAAGTGGTGTTTAGTGTTCCCAAGTTCAAGGAGGCTGTAATGTGCCCTATAGAGAAAGGACGTGCGGAAGTGAGCTTCTTTCTGGCATGAGTTATAGTGCACTTGGTCAAAAGTTCAATGTTAATGAATCGACATTGTTGATTATATTGATTGCACTGTTAATAAATCAATAAATGTTTTAAATAAACATATTTATATATCAAATAAGCTGTCTTTAAACAGTACACACATAATACAAAGTTATGTGTTGCTCACTTAATTGAAAATAGTTGTGACCAGAGATTCAGAGGAATATAATCCTGTATTTCTTCTAAGATCAAATATGCAGTATTCACTAATTCAGTGCTCCTGCCAGAGTTATAAAATATAACTACTGCAAATAACAAGAATCCACTACTGACTGGTATATGATACACACAGGCATACAGATAGAGATGCATGACTGACTACATAGATGTGTAAACAGACACAGCAGACAGAGCAAAAAGTAAAAATTGCTGCTGAATCTGGGGAAAAGGTATATAGGAATTCCTCTCACTAATCTCGCAACTTTTGTGCAAGTGAAAAACGGTACCAAAATAAAAAGCTGCCAAAATATATAATGGATAATAAATTATCACAAGATGCTCTTGCTTACAAGAGACACAAATTGGTTTCTTTTCCTCAGAAATCAGAAATCTTATAGGAATGCAGCCATCCATGTGGTGTCCTATGGACAATTAGAGGGAGACACACTGCTTTAGTCAAGCCGAGGCACCAGGAGACGTAGGCCCGTTCATGGAGTAAAGATGAAGCAACAAAAAGACACGGAAGAGAAACCAGGATTCAGAGTGGCTGCCGGAGCTCAGGAAATGTGCAGCCTGGCCAAGACGCGGTGAGCCGCACGGCAGAAGGCGACATTAACCCCAAGAAACTGTGTTTTTGTTGGGGACCTACTAGAGAAAGGGGGAGTCACTCACAGGAAGAAGGCCCACATTCTGGGAGATGGGGCTCCTTTCCAGTAAAGTCGGCTTGGCCTGTTCAGGTCCACTGGCTGAGGCTGGAGGAGCTCAGTTATGCTGAAAGGGCTCTCTTCACTTGCTCCTGCTCCTGGGCGGCAACCATTAAAGGACTAATCTCAAACAGGCTGCGGATTTTACTTTTAATTAAAATATGTTCCTTATATTATGGAGCCATTAGTTCCTGATATTAGATTCTACCACTCATTTCTAATATTAATGGATCTGGGCTCTTAGCCCTTTCAGCTATAATTTTAACATTAAGGCCCATATTTTTAAACATGAAATACCTGTCCTTAAGAAAATGTAGTTTTATAGTTACACACACACACATATATATTAATATATATATAGCTTCTATGATGTCAAATACCTGACTTAAAAGAAGAAACCTAATACCGATATTGTTTTCAATGTTTTTATTTGTTGTTTTTATTTTTATTATTTTAATGGCTATAACTCAGATAATTACATATTGATTTACCCATCAAATTTTTGGAGAAAAAAATAACAGGTAAAATACAAAAATTAATAAAGTCATTCAACTTCTCTATTTAAATAAGAAGTAATTTTATTGACTACAGTGTTAATAATATAACTGAAGGAAAGACGTAGAATTAGGACTTAATTCAACGTAACAAATGTTTACTGAGACTCATCGTGTGCTGGAAGGCTCCTAGCTTCAAGAAGCTCACACAAAATACACACATATGCACGCAATCCCACACATTCGTGACCAGTTATATCACAGTTGACGGAGGTTGCAGTAAATATTGGAGAAGGAAGTGGCAACCCACTCCAGTCTTCTTGCCTGGAGAATCCCAGGGACCAGGGAGCCTAGTGGGCTGCCATCTATGGGGTCTCACAGAGTCGGACACAACTGAAGCGACTTAGCAGCAGCAGCAGTAAATATTGGGAAGAAAACAAATATTTATTGATCGCTGATAATATGCTCACCACTATGCTGGCTCATTCCATCTTTACAAAAACCTCCTGGGTCTATATTTTACAGGTAGCTTTCGAGGCTCAGAGAAGTTATATCACTTGCTTACGGGTAGGTGGCAGAGCTAAGATTCAAGCTCCGGTTTCCAATGACTGTTCGCATCTTTGTTTTAATATTTTAATATGCTAGTATATGAAAATAAAAGTGCAAATGAAGGAGTAAATAATTCCACTTTAATGGCTTAGAGAAGGTTTTTGAAAAGTGGCAGGGAGACGGGCTTTAAAAATTATGGTAGAGACTTTCCTGGTGGTGCAGAGGTGATGCCTTCACCCTGTCAATGCGGGGGGTGTGGTTTTGATCCCGAGTTGCGGAACTAAGGCCCCACATGATGTGCACAGCCAAAACAGTAAGAAATAAAGTTTTAAAACAAAAACAATAGATATTGGTGTCTGTTGCAAGACATTGGTAAGTTCAGTGGCGGTGGTGGTATTAGATACATATCCCCAAGGCAGGATCAACTTGCCAGTGTGTTGGGAGACTATGGGTAATTCTGGGTGGATTCTAAGGTTTCTAGCTTCAGTGATATTATTTATTAAAGTAGGAACCACAAAAGTAAAACAGGTTTGTGGAGCAAGATAGCTCACTGAAATGACTAATTCACAGCCAATTATTACATCAAGATATTACTTTTACCCGACTTTCATGGTAAAGGAGAAGATAATTGGGCAAAGAGGAAAAGAAGAAAACTGAGCTTTTGCAGCCTGAAATATGTGCAAACCCTTGGGAATATTTGAAAACGCTATAATGAAACGCTTTCGACCTAAAGGTGAAAAACAGTGTTTTTCAACAGCGCAATTATTTAGCCAAACTTGTCTTATCTTTTGTTTGTTCATTTTCTCCCACTGCATGCTGGTAGAACTGTCAGCAATTAATTACTGTCTTTTGAAGTTTCCATCTTCACAGGCTGCAAGAAAACATACTGCGAAAGATTCTGAGCCAAATAGCACCGTGATGTGCCCCCAGATTTCAAACTCATGATTGTGTAAAATGCTTGGAGTTGTCCCACTGGGGTGTTCAGATTTCTGTAGATGCTCTCAAAACAATCCCTGCAGACCCTGAGTTAACTGTCCATCTTCTGAGGCTGGCTCTTGATCAAAAGCACTGGGGACTTGGGAGCAGAGGCCCCCGCCTGGGGTTCATTCAGCAGAGGCTGCTGAGCTGGGGTCCAGCGCATCTGCAGGTGTCTGCCCAGCTCCTGACGCCCGTGGAGCCACCCAACTGATGACTGGAAGCAAGGCTTCCCAGGTGACGCTAGTGGTAAAGAACCTATCTGTCAGTGCAGGAGACGTAAGCGAACGTGGGTTCAATCCCTGAGTTGGAAGATCCCCTGGAGAAGTGCATGGCAGCCCACTCCAATATTCTTGCCTAGAGCATCCCATGAACAGAGGAGCCTGGCGGCTACAGTCCATGGCATCACAAAGACTTGGACATGACTGAAGCGACTTAACACACGCACACGGAGGAGAAAGTTTTTAAAAAGTGGAAAATAAAACTTACTAAGGCAAGAATGATATAAGATTACTATTCTAAACCCATCTAATATTTTGTTTAAGCCATCATTCTTTAACCTATCAAGTAATATGTGCGGCAGGGGAGATATATTCTTTCCCTCCTCCCCAAAGAACAATCTTACCTGGTTAGGTCAGGTTTCTAGACACCTCTGGAGCTTCCCAAGGTAATAAATTCCCTGGATTTCCTGCCCACTGTGTAAAGCAGTACTTTCTTGTCATTTTTTATAACTCACTCTTCTAGGCTTCAAGAGATATCTCTTATATTTAATATTCCAGGAACTATCAAAGCCTGAATTCACCTGACGCTTGGACTTCAGTTATAGGATCATATGAACTCTCAACCTACATCTGTTCAGCACTGACTCTCAATTATTTTGCTTTTAAGAATGACTCTACCATTTACCAGGTATGCGACCTTGGGCTAGCTACAGTCATTTCTCTGTGTCTTAATTCCTTCATCTTTAAATACATTTTAATAGTATCTATCTCAGAGGATTATGAAAAAAATTAAATTATTCAGTGTGTAGAAAGACTTTAGAGTATTGCCTGATTTCTCTGGTAAGCATTCAATAATTCTTAACTAATATTTTCATCATATACATGGACAATGTCTGGATTTTAACACACTAAACAGTGCCAAATTTATAACACCTCACATTTACCAGGCACTGTTTGAAGAATTTCACATTTATTAAATCTTTTGGTTCTAAAACTTTATAAGGAACATACTGCTATTGTCATTACCATTTTATATATGATGAAACAAGTCAAGGCAACTTAAGCAAGTTGCCCAACATCACATAGATCAAAGTGGCAGAGCTGGCATTATCCTAGGTTTGAAGATAGATTGTACACCCTTAACTATCATTATTTTGTATTTCATAATGATTGCTGGAAAAAAGTTATTATTTAATTAGCCTTATAAATGGTGCTTCTTTTGATGTTATTGACTTTCATCAGTTTAGAAGAATCTAACTCAGGAGAACAACAGCTGAGAAGAGGAAGCAAAGTGCATCTTTCAACAGCCTCACATGGCCTGAGTGGGCGGGAGCCAGGTCTCCCCATGCAGCATCACGGAAGCTGGGAGGCCTGGATACGGACAGAAAGTCAAACCAAGTTTGGCTTTGATTTTGATCGCGTAGGCATTCACATGTTCAGTGGGAAAGCAGTCCTGAGCATCCAAGTATTTCAGTAAACTCTTAACTCGCAGTGAGACTGTAAGATGTGGGCGGAGGAGGGAATGCGAAGGATGGCCAGATCAGGGCCGCAGAGCAGTGGGATGGAAGACATCAGTGGGAAATAACGGTGCTTTACAAGCCCGAAAAGTGTCTAAGCTGTTTTAAGGTAGTGCCTGAGAAGTACCAGTTAAGTTGGATAAAGAGATGGTATAGTGCAGGGGCTGGCAAATTATGGCCTGTTAGCCAGATAGAGCATGGCGTCCATTCTGGTGCAGCCCCAGGAGTCAAACATGATCTGTACTTCTTTGATTTTTTTTTTTAAAGACGCTAAGAATGCATTTGGGAACATACAAAAATTATATAAAATGCAAATTTTTTTCCATAAATAGCATTTTATTGGAGCACAACCAACCCATTTGGTGATGTATTGTCTGTCTGCTTTCTCACTACAACAGCAGAGATGAAGAATCCCCACAGACCAGATGCCCCACAAAATTTGTTTCCTATCTGGCCCTTTTCAGAAGTTTGGCAACCTCTGGCAAAGGACAATGAAAGTAGCTTAGTTCCTGCCAAAAAAATATTGATTCCTGTCACATGGATAAAAACCCTGCATTTTCACCTGTAAGATGAGAGAGCTGGCATCAGTCACAGGGGGTGTCAAGCTAACCCTCGGAAATGCTGGGGTTGGCTAGGAGGGGTCATCAGAGGGCAAGCGACAGAATCCCATGGGGAAGACCTCTGTCCTCCCCTCAGCCCCCGTCTTCAGTCAGAAACACAGCTGCTGCCTCTGCTCTGTCTAAAGAACATTTCTGAAGAATGGACTACAGTCCCCGAAAAATCTGGCCACCACTGCAAGGACCTCTCGGGCTGTGAGCGGGCCTTGCTCCGCCTTCCAGCTTTCCTAAAGCGGAGTGTCACTCACTCAGGCCTGTCTTATCTGCAACCCTGTGGACTGTGGCCCGCCAGGCCCTTCTGTTCATGGGATCCTCCAGGCAAGGATAGGGAAGTGGGTTGCCAGGCCCTTCTCCAGGGGATCTTCCCCACCCAGGGATCGAACCCGGGTTGCTCACGTTGCAGGCAGGTTCTTTACTGTCTGAGCCACCAGGGAAGCCTGCTTTCCTATCCTGTCCCCAGTTCCCACGGTAAGTGCAGCTCTCTGGATTTTCCTTTGTCAAGGCCTGTCCTAGATCAGAGCAGACAGGTTCACTTTCTCCATTGTAAAACCTGCATGTTCATCAGTGAAAAAATGTAAGCCCTATCATTCAAAACTGTGGGTCTCTACACTAATGGTAGAACCTTGTTCCTCGAAAATAAGCCCTTGTCCGGGTTACCCTTGGCTTTAAAATTTTTAAATGCGTCAGTAAGAAACCATGGCCAGTCTCTTGAATAAAAGCAAAGAGAAGTAGAAGGGACTAAAAAACTGAATTAGCTGCTGAATTTCAATGTAAAATACATGCTGGTGGTTGGTGGTTTAGTCGCCAGATGTGTCAGACTCTTGCAACCCCATGGACTGTAGCCCACCAAGATCCTCTGTCCTCTGTCCATGGGATTTCCTGGGCAAGAAGGGTGGAGTAGTTTCTCATTTCTTTCCCCAGTAAAATATATATCCTATCGAAAAAGTGAAAGATTTCACCAACAAAGCTGGTTGAGGAAGAGAAATACATGCATGATAATGGTTAGCAATTTTACCCTCCATTTATTTTTTAACTTGACATTGATCTGATGGAACCATCAGGTGACTGGTTGTTTGCTTCAGTTCTATAATGATTATTAAAGAACGGAGTGTCCTTGGGTTCTTTGTGGGCTTCCCTTGTAGCTCAGTCAGTAAAGAATCTGCCTGCAGTTCAGGAGACCCACGTTCGATCTCTGGGTTATGAAGATCTCGTGGAGAAGGAAATGGCAACCTACTCCAGTATCCTTGCCTGGAAAATCTCATGGGCAGAGGAGCCTGGTGGGCTGCAGTCCATGGGCTCACAAAGAGTCGGATATGACTGAACTACTAAGACTTACTTACTTAATTTGGTTCTTTGTAGATGGAGATCATCTTCCGGGATAACAAAAGATTTTGCAAAACACTTTTTTCCCCCTCTTTAGTGATTTTTGCACTTAGGAACTCTATGTTATTTGAACAGTTGGATTTCCACTTAGAGATGGCAAAAATGCAACTTTACGGTTCAAAGAGAAGCGCTTAACATGGCTTATAAAAAATGTATAGAACTTCTCCAACATCAAACAACTCTTGGAATACTACAGCCTGGTAGGCTAAGTGAAGATAAAATGGAAACATACTCAAAACATACCTGAATTTAAAAATTAAGAGAGAAAAAGACTCTAGGCAAAATGTACCATGATCTTGATAAGCCCAACTTATTTAAAAAGTTATTAGAGACATTTTTCTAAACACACCATAACTAGGATTTATCCCTTTGGAATTGTTCAGTCCGGGGTGGAGGGGGGGTGGAGTCCGAATGTGGAGCTAATGCACAATATACCTTGATGCCATGGTTTCAAATTGAAATAGTCTGCTCTGCCTTCTTTCTGTTGCTCCCGTGTGATCCTGCTCTGAGCTGTTAAACACTGGCCATGGCAGAAGCGGCTGCATTGCCCTGGGCTGTGAAATTATCCTCAAGCATATTTGGTGGAAGAGTTAAGCTTAGTCACCGTGGTCACAAAAGTAATTGAAAGGACAGTGGAGCAACCAAATGGACCTGGTGTCACTTGGACAAAATAAGAATTCCTGGCTTCTCTGCTTTGTAAATATATATTCTGAATGGTATTTACAATAAAGCTTTCTATTAACAATTTTTATCAAAGATGTAAAGGGTGAAAAGAATTTAAGATATACATTCAGCTTCACTTCCTCTCCTACCCCATTTTGCATCTCTCCTCTCTCAGAATAGATCATGATGCCCCCATATCACAAGGCTATCTGGAGATGTCTCGTCTAAGCATCCTTAGGAGAGTGACATCACAATCATTAGGACTGTGGCATAATTTAAAAACAATTGAGGTCAGTAGCACAGATATTAATGGTTATGAAACTACTACCACCATAACTCTACCAGGGAGCACAGATCGGTGGTCTGCTGATGACACACTGTGGGGCTGACCTGGAGTTCAACACAGAAATTGGAACAACGGATTAGCCCCTTGAATGAAAATTACCATTATCTACAAAGCAATAATATGGAGAAATAAGCTGATTTCTTTCAGAGTTGAGGCCTTCTTTGTTCCTCTCACTGCTAATTTCCTCCTAATAGCATGCTTGAGAAGCACCAGAGGGAGGAAACCAAGACTGAGAGAAAGGCATCTTGGTCCTGACCCCATCTCAATTTCCTGGGTCTCTTTTCTCCCCTATGATAATTATAACTGCCCTGGTCCTCCTGATTCCGAAGTCTTTAACCTGCTTTTATTTTGTGTTATACTTTTCTCTTGACATCTTTATTTAAATGTATGTAAATATATGTAAAGTGACCATCCCAAAGCTCGGTGCATGACTTGCATGACTTTATGGACCTGACCCCCACCCCACCCCACACACAGACACAAACACAGAGTCAGAAACATTATTAGCACCATTTTGGAGAAAAGAGGTCCTGCAAGGTTAAACAACGGTTTAAGAGGCTAGACCGGTGTTAAAACCAGGTCTGCCTTCAAAGCCTCCACAGGTTCTCCTAAAAGAGAATCTGCTGCACAAACCTGAGGCCATATCGAGAGGCTTCTCTATGATATTTCAAAATGTCTTCTTATAAAGACACTGTAGAAAATTTGCATTCTCCCTACACATCTGATAAATGTATGCGTGCTGGAATTTTGGTGACTGTCTTTAAAGTTAATGTGAGCACACTGGCATGCTGTTATCATTTGGATGAAAAAGCTGAAGTGAAGCGTTGTGGTAGAGTTAAGGTCCTCGTCTGTATCCCAGCCTTCCCCCTTTACAGCTCGTTCTCCGTGGAGTGGACAGATTCTCTGCCAAGTAATGTGAGTTCCCTCAATAACATCTTCCAGTGGTTTCCTGTGCGTTCCAAGTTGTGTCGGTCGTGTTTGACTCTGTGACCTCAAGGACAGTAGCCCCCCAGGCCCCTCTGTCCATGGGATTTGCAGACAAGAATACTGGAGTGGGTTGCCATGCCCTTCTCCAGGGGATTTTCCTGATCCAGGGATCAAACTTGGATCTCCTGCACTGCAGGCAGATTTATTTTTAATGTCTGAGCCACTGTCATTCAGAGAAAATCTAAACTCTTTACCTCACTTTATGAGAACATGTGGTCTACTTCTTCAGTCCAGCCTTTTACCTCTCCCACCTGCCTGCCTGGGCCCCTACTCCTGGAGGTCAGGTTCCTCATTTGGAAATTTTTCTGTCATGTTTTTAACAGTGCTTTAAAAAAAAAGAAAAAAAAAAGAATGAGCACTCACAAAGCAAATGCAAATGTTTTGAATAAGTGGATGTCTTCTTTGGCGCTGGATAATACTATTCTGATGGTTGAGAGATTGTGGAAAGAGAAAAAGAAACAAACAGGCAGACCTAATACGTAAGTGATACAATAATGAAAAAAAGGTCAAATCATAGCATGTTACATTGGCTGAATGAATGTGTCTCAGGAGTTAACATTTAAACGGTGGAAGATGCGGGTGTTCACACACACTCACAGTGGTATTAGACATGCTGAAGAAGGATCCTGCCAGAGTCACAATGTAAAGATTGCTTTAATTTCCTCAAAATAGCATTATCAGCCATATTAAGGATGCTAATTTGAACTTTCTTGTATACTTCTGTTTGAGTTCAACTTGAACTCAGATTATATCAAAATATGTTTTCATATTATTAGGTACAGTTATGCTTACTTATAGAATTGAGTATGCAATTGCATATTTATGTTTAATATTATGCATGAATATAAATTATACATTTACAAGCACAATGAACTTCCACTCAGCTTCTTCCAACATAACCCAGCATCATCATGTGCCGTGCGCAGGCGTGTCTGACTCTTGTGACCCCATGGACTATAGCCCACCAGCTCCTCTGTCCGTGGAATTCTCCAGGCAAGAATGCTGGAGTGGGTTGCCATCTCCTCCTCCAGGAGATCTTCCCAACCAACTTAAATCAACTGAGCTGGGCCCACGCCTTCCTTAAGGCCGGGAAATGCTTTTTTCCATGCTGTCTCCTACTTCACACCTCTGGAACATCCTTTGAAGTTGATCAGTTCTTTAATTAAATATCAGGTATGAATTGTGCTTAAAATAAATCAGATAAATCACTGAGAAGCACTACTGTGTGTCACAAAGCCATAAGCATATCACCCTACAAGGAATTAGTGATAAACGTCCCAGGAAGGAGAATGTTTGCTACACAATGGATTAAATCAGCAGTTCTCAAAGTGGGGTCACAAAACTAGCATCAGTAACTCCTGGAACTTGCTAGAAATGCACTTTTTTCAGCTCCATCCCAGCTCTACTGCCCCCGGAAATCTAAGAGTGAGATCCCACTGCCAGAGTCCTAACAAGCCTTCCATCCCCAGTTGATCTCGGTGACCCCTAACTTTGAAGCCACCAGAGGAGATAATGGCTCAGGTAATACTGAGACTTTAGCTATATAGTACAGTACTAACTTTCCTCCAAAGGGCTTCCTTTACAGTGATCTTTTTACTCTAACAAAAAAATGTGTTTCCCCTTAACGTGCATCATCTCTTTCTAGATGTCTCTTTTTCTTGTTCTTTTCTTTAGGCTGCAAAGGTCAATGCCAGTCAAGCAGTTAAAATACATTTTGGGTACACAGGCTGTGTCTACAGGATCCCAAATCAAGCAGTTAAGTCGATCATCTAATTCAATTAAGCATGAAAGTGAAAAGTGAAGGTATACACTGCCTCTGCTTGCCTCTGCCTGCAGGGTAACGCCAGAATAAGCCTGGCAGAATTCAGCGTTGGGTAGTCCCACTCTGCAGAGCCGTCTCTGCAATCAGGTCTAAGTGTCCCAGAAGCCACCGTGGGGATTCAGAATCTGTGTCTGCATCTCCCACGCTGGCCAGCACCCTGCCGTCACCGTTACTGGCCAGGCCCCCTAGAGCCCCACAGTCTGAAAGCTCTCATGGAATAGGCATCATCACAGCCAGGAAGCCTCCAGAGGGCATGAGCTGCATTCAAGTTGCACAGTCACTTGTCTTGAATTAGTCTGTGGGAGAAATGGAAATGCAGCATCCTCAAGAAAGGTCAGGAAAAGGCCAATTATAGCCCTCTTAAAAATAGCATTTAAAATAATACATTGTTTCCCCACAAACACACTTCCTCATTGGCCTCTGAGTGAGCTCCCATATTGTTTAAAACAACAACGGAGAGCCTCTTCTCCAAAGAAAGACACCACGTGACCCCACAAGCCCTCCAGGAGAACAAAATAACTCGGGCGTTCATCCCGGAGGCGGGGTCCCTCGGCAGCGGGGAGCCTGGCCCTGGAGAAGGCATGTCACACCAGGTCCCCCCACAAAATCATCAGCTGGGAGAGAAAGTGGCTCCCGCGGAGCCCAGAGGCACAACACAGCTGGGAAGCCGAAGCCGTCTCTCCGAGGAGGCAGCTTGTGTTGGGAAGCCACGCAGGAGTAGGAAGAAACCAAAGAGAAGAAAAGAAAATTAGATCCGAAGGAAAAAAATGTACCCTCTCTCGGAGCAACACGCTCATCTGTGTGACACGGGTCGCTTTGCTTGGAGGTAACCGCTTACCTATAAAACGGCCCTGGGTCCTCTCTTTCCAAGGAGAATTTTTGAATACAGACGCTGGAAAGCAGCCCCCCGGCCGATCCTTTCTGAGCTGGCAGTGGTTGGAAGAGTCAGTGCTCATCCCTTGGCACTGTGGTTAAGGGGTCCGTCTGGGCTGGGGTCACTCTGTCTCACTCTTCCCTTCTCCAGCTCTAGGGTAAGTGACTCAAGAATCATAAATTCACTTCAGGATGCATGAATTCAAAACCTATTAGAAGTCCAAAAGGTTTTTCTTTAAACCAACATCTGTAAGAAGTTCAATAATGGTTAGGGAACCCATATTCTTTTCTAAGGAAGAAAGTGGTGGTAAGCAAGGTGACTGTGGGCTGTGACTGGAGGGGACAAGATTCAGTCCAAGGCCACCGTATGAAGAAGAAAACCAGCAAAACCCATCATGTCTTAAGGAGTAAAAATATTTGACAAAAATTTTCCCAGAAAGAAACGTCTGGTGATTCTGCCTTTTTATGGTTTAACTCTAAACTCAGGAAAGAGTATTTTCTAAGAATCCTAAAAACTAAAAACCTGCTTGGGGCAGTTATTTTAAGGTGACCAGCTCGGAGTCCTCCTCCAGAAGAGCAGCAGCAGCCACAGTCCAGTCACAGGAAAGAGCGGGAGTTTGGGGGCGGGGAGTTCCGAACCAGCGATTGCTTCACTGCACGTGTTTGGATGAGCCAACGATACGTCTCAAGCTCTATCTGACTGATTCAGCTGCTACTTATTTATTTGGTACTACATGCCACTTTTAAGTTTCTTGGCTAACAGAAAAACACCAGGATGCCCCCACGCTGGAGGTGGATGAGAGAGGGGAGATGCAATCAGAGAGCGCCGGCAGGGCCAGGGCACGTAGCAGCCTGCAGCCATGGTCTTCAGTTCTTATCTTCCCTAAAAAAAGAGCCTTTGGAGGAATTCCATCAAAGGAGGGAGATGCTCTGCAGTACGTGTCTGCAGACCTGCTGTGCAAAGGGTCCGGGAAACCTCTTAGGAGGCTATTACCATCGCCAACGTGAGTGAGAATGTTGTCACGAGCAAGGACAGGTGGTCACTGGATATACTTTGAAGACAGAGCCAGTAATTCACTGATGATTCAATAGTGAGTATGAGAGGAAAAAAAGAAGGCAAAGATAACTCCAAGGTTTGGGTCCTACGTGGAAATATAGTCATTAACTGAGACTGTGGAAGGAGCAGGTTAAGGTCAGAAAACAAATGAAATATCAAAAGCCCAGCTTTGACAGATTCAGATGTCTGTTAGATGTCCAAATGGATATGACAGCTAAAAATAGATGGAATAGATGCCTAACGACTGGATCTGGAGGCACTCCATCATTAGAGAGCAGGATAGCAAGAAAACGGGGAAAATGGACAGGGAAGAACAGCTGAAGAAAATGAGAAAAACTAGGACAGTGTAATTTTGGAGAGCTCAAGTGAAAGGAGAAAAGCACTGTGCTGCCTGCCTCTGCGGCCAGGTGGAGACTGAGATTCGTCACGGGATTTAGCAACGTGAAGGCCATCCACCAGTGGTTGGCAAGGGTCCACTTCTGCTGAGGGATTTCAGGGAGGGGGTAGAATGATGGCCTGGTTGGAATATTTTCAAGAAAGAAGGGGTAGAGAGAAACTGGAATCAGCCAGAGCAGAAATCCCATTCCAGGAGTTTGGCCACAAAAGGAAAGAGTGGCATGGCCATTATGAAAGGGGCTCAGACGGTAAACTTGGGGTAAGCGGCCCTTGGGAGCTGGAGCTCAGAATCACGGGGAGCCTAGAGAGCGGGGTGAGAAATGACCCCGGGCACCTGGGCTTCCGCGAAGGTGAACTGGCCATGATGAGATCAGTCCCTCTGACCCCAGCTCTCTCCTCTGCCTGTGGTGTATACAAGTCTCAGGAAATGCAGGAGGCAGAGGGATGCTGCGAAGAGCAGGACGGGTGATGCAGCCTGCCTGACTCCAGACACTTTACCCCAATGGGCATTTGATGTGCTGATCACAGACGAAGCTCAGTCGCTGTCAAGCACTCGAAAGTCATAAAACACCATGCTGCTGCTGCCAATTCGCTTCAGTCGTGTCTGACTCTGTGCAACCCCAGAAACAGCAGCCCACCAGGCTCCGCTGTCCCTGGGATTCTCCAGGCAAGAACACTGGAATGGGTTGCCATTTCCTTCTCCAGTGCATGAAAGTGAAGAGTGACAGTGAAGTTGCTCAGCTGTGCCTGACTCTTTGCGACCCCATGGACTGCAGCCCTCCGTCCATGGGATTCTCCAGGCAAGAGTGGGGTGCCATTGCCTTCTATTAAAACTGTCCTAAAAATCACACTTTCCTGTACTATGTGAACTATCATGAGTTGAGACTAACTTTGAGTCCAATTAGTTCAGATATACCTCTTTCTCAAAAAGAATATTCCATGCATTACATAATCCTTCACCCCTGTCTCTTGCATTGGATAAATTTATAGAGCGGCTACAATCATCCACTTGACTGAGTGTTAGCAGTTTACTGAAGTGAGGCACAAGTCTATTCAGGAAAAGGAAGTGTTGCGTTGGCCACAAGGAAGCGGTTTCCTTCGGCTTCACATCTCATCATTTCCAGCGCTCCCTCACTTCCTGGCCCCCGAGCGTCCTATGCGTATCCCACTCGCCGCCCTTTGCTGTCTGTCCCTGCAGGCCCCTTCCTTCTGTCTGTCCAATCTCCCAAACTCTCTTGCTCCCCCAGATAATCATCTCAGTTAGATGTAGGGGGAAATTATTCACATTAAAGCCGTGTAACTACACCTAAGCAATGACTGATTTTAAAAATGGATACTTTTATGAAAAGAGAGAAAGATTGCTTGTTAGCTCAAATGCATTTTTACTGGATAAAAATACGTGCCTTTAATTGAGGAGGTCCCGAGGAAGGGTTACCTACTGATGGCCTTCATCTCTCAACTAGAACCATTCCAGTTGTCATTACCCACCACCACTTGGCCATCACAGCCCACACCATGCCGCACCAACATGAGTCACCATGTGCCAACGCACACCCCAAATCAGTATGCCATATTTCCTTCTAAAATACTGTTTTCTGTACCAAAACAACCATCCACTGTTCATTTTTCTTTCTAACAGCTGCTTTTTATTAGTGAGAAAAACATTTTTATTTTTAAAAAAGAAAGGGCCATCAAACATTTGGCCGTATTAATCTCCCATCTGTAAAGCACACTTTCCTTGGATTATCAGCAGGGGATGTGCCTTCTCTGAATTTGTTTGCTGGGGAATGGGAATTTATTCAAGTAAATTAATTTGAAAGCAGATACAGCTAGTGCCGGATGAATGGATTTTCCTCCTGGCGCTCTGAGGTGGAGCTCTGTGGGTATCTGGGCTATTGGCACTGGCTGAAGTCCTTAGCTTGTCTGCCAGACCCATGCCTATAATGCTGCAAGAAAAATATATGTGACAGTTTTGCAGCTCGGAACACAACTTGGCCATCTAGCTTCCAACTCTAGAGGATTTAAATGGATTCTGGAAACTCGTCTTCTCAGACACGACCACGCAGTTGCTTTTCTTTTTTTCCCTGTTAATATAATATTTTCACCATTTCCATTCTTCGCTTTAAATTTTCTGGAGGTCTACCATCTGAAAACAAAACCCGAGAGGATTAGCAATATATAACAGTCCACTTAGAGCTGGCCACCTCTGCAGGTTCTGAAGCTAGAGAGATTCGGAAAATTCTTTGCTATCAGAGCCTATTGTTCTGAACACAATAGATCAATGTCAGTAGCTAAGCTTCTTCTAGGCAAGCGAAGGCTAGCTAGGACCTTGATCTATCATGTTAAAACATGAATATAAGGCTTAATGGCAGTAATTTGCTTGGTTTTTTAGTTTGCTTTGAACTGTATCCTTAGTGCTTAATGTAGAAACAAAAATCAACCTCTTTGGTCTCTTTGACGTGAGGTAATATTAACAAATGCATAGTCATCAATCTGGAGAGAGAAATTTGGTAGAAAATGAGATGTCCCGCAAGCCTCCCATGACGAATGTGTAAAATTCTCTTTCTGCAAAATTCTGTAAAAATCTTCTATGCGGTCCATAACGTTATGATTCCTTGAGCATCGACCAGCCCCAAGCACTGATATGGCCTCCTCCGTGATGAGACTACGTAGGGATGTGGCCTGAAAGATCCAGCAAGACCAGTCCTCCGTCTACATAAGAAAGACTGAAAATGAGGAGTATGGCGCCTGTGTCCTGAAACTGATCTCACAAGCATCCCTCTCTACACGTGGCTTTAGGTCCTTACCTGCTCTCTGTCTCGGTTTCACCTATCTATAGAAGCAGAATTCTAGAAACAAATGAGCCCAATGTTCCAATTTTATGCTTCAGAGATCCTCTCTAATTTTTTCATTTTATTTTAACCCCTTGTGAGATGTTCTCTTAAAAACCCTGAATTAAAATTTGAACATGAGGGCCTATCCACCCGTTGTTTTATTTTTCCCAAGTAAAGGCACGTGTGTCTCAATCGACTATCAGAGTGCTACAGAAAGTATGTTCTAGCAGAAGGATGCTATTTCAGCGGGTCTTCCATAGTTCAGGAAGAGGCCCCCTTTATGCAGAGCTCTGAAGGGGGAGAAAAGGGGCAGACACTCCTGAATAATCAGAATAAGTGGGAAGAAGATGAGAGCCAAGTTGAATACAGAAAGGCCCACTCGCAGCAGAAGGCAAATTTGCTTTCCCTATTAGCTGAAAAATCTGTTAGAGATTTTTCAGGCAGGAGGGAAAAGAATTAGAGGGAAAGGAAATTGTTTTTCCTGGTTTTCCATCTGCTGGACTCCTGTTCATGGGGAAGAAAAAAAGCATTATTGGGAGGAGAATGCTGGGCTCTAAATAGAAGTAGCATTGACTCTGCTCTTGACCTTTCCCTCCATGTAATTTTCCTGTACTCTTTAAGAACATATGTATTCTTGCCTCTTTTTATAGCTTAAAGAAAAAAAAACTCCAGGGAATTTAGAACTGGGCTGCCAGATTGCCCCTCAAGAGGCCAAGTCTCAGGTGCCTATAAAATAGCTGAGCGGCAGTGAGGACCATTCACTGTTCTCTTCTTGCTGGTTGGGTCCAAGATAATATATTTCAAATGGTCCCTCAAGGGGGGAGAGAAGGGAGGAGGTGTAAATCAACATGTACAGCAACTTATCGTCAGAGTCCTACAGTACTTGATGGCTCCATCCTCATGGAGAGCGACTATGCAGAATTCTGTTAAATAAAAAGCTGTACTACCCTCCACAAAGTGGATGGATTAGTCAATAACTGGATGATCTGTCTGTGTTCATGCTGCTCATGTTATATCCCTTCCCCAGTTACAAGTTTTCCTTAGTATTCCACATGATTATTCTTTAATTATTCATTAAAAAAATAAAGATAAGATTTGTTAGCCTGTAAAACCACAAGTGGGATGTGTGCCTGGGTTAATCTACTCACTTTTATTTTATTAAAAATAAAATCGTCATTTGTATTTTCTTGCCTTCTTAACACACTTTGTCAAATGGCTGTTCAAGTTGGCCCTGTTTAAAGTACACATACTCAGAAAGAAATGAACCTCAATTAAGATGTGTTATATATATATATATATCTACTGCCTTTATTCCCCCATTCTGAGCAGCGAAATATTGACTCAAAGGGTCAGGTAAGCTCCATACCTCTGCTATTCAATTCGGCAGCCACTGGTCAAATGAGACTGAAAGAGAAATGGAAGCGCTAGTCTCTCGGTCGTGTCTGACTCTTTTCAACCCCGTGAACTGTGCAGCCCGCCAAGCTCCCGTCTCCATGGAGTTCTTCAGGCCAGAATACCTGAATGGGTAGCCATTCCTTCTCCAGGGGATCTTCCCGACCTAAGGTCAAACCCGAGTCTCCTGAATTGCAGGCAGATTCTTTACCGCCTGAGCTACCAGGGAAGGTTCATTCTGATTTAAACTAATAAAAATAAAATCAAATAAAAAATTGAGTTCTGCAGTTGCCCTAGTTACATTTTAATTATTCAGTGGCCACATGTGGTTAGTGGCTAGCATACCGCACAGCCCAGATATAGAAAGTTTCCATCACTGCAGAAAGTTCTATTGGACAGTGCTGGTCTGCACAATTTGAGTTTCTATGTATAGCAATGCCTAGAGAGGTTTTTAACCAAGACTTCCAGAAAGTTATAAAACGCTTTGAAGAAAGTTACTGTTCCTACTCTCTGCAATACGATTTATATATGATTTAACTTAGAGGTAGTTTTCATTTTTGGGAAGAACCACAGTTGATACCTTATACTATGATATCTTTTAACTGCCTTTCATGGATTGAATTGTTTTATATGTCTGCTGTCTGATGAGTATTCACTTAGCCTTCCTATTTGTCAACAATTTGGGTTATTGTCTCTCTCTTGACAGTGGTTTGAACAATAATTTAAATATTCTACCAATTCTTATTTCGGTCATTTGTTTAAAATAATGGGGACATGAACATGGTGATAATCATCTAAAGACACGCATGTGTCGCGGTTGCAAGACGACTGGAACAACACGGAAGTTACATGCACCTAGCGTGATACACCCTTAGAGTAATCGCACGTCTGATTCAGGACAGAATGGTGGGGTTATGTGTGCACAAAGGAGCGGCTGTTTAGCTTCGGGGATGGTATAGGAGCCCAGCAGGACAAGCCCGGGGACACAACGCGGTAAAGGCTACCCTTGAGTCCTGGCTCTAACTGTCTGACTCAGCTCCTTCCAGCTGGAGGGTGTCTTGGCTCACCTCTTTTTGAAGCTCATTCCATTATCAAGAACTCAGTCCCACGACGCCAAACTCTGTGCAAGAACATTTGGGAGTCTAGTTCTTGTCACTGCCGACAAAGAGGGAATGTGTGTGAGGACGTCTCAGGCGGTTTCTCCCACAGCCTGCCCGTACAGAAAATCCCCGGGCGTTTTCACTGGATTTCCGGCTTAGGGAATTCACTCACCCCTTCCCCTAGGGGAAGCCTCTGGTCACGGAGTCTTGCTTAGGAACCCAGGACCTTAGAGCACATGTGCGATCTTCTGCACGGTCTAGGGGTTGCTCCCTCTGGACTTGGTGACAGTTCTGTAAAATGGGAGGCTTAATCTCCCTGCATATTCTATGCATAAAATTTTGGGGAAAAGGACAGAATCCATCCAAAGGGGGAGAATGAGGAGACAAGAAGTCCTTGCGATTTTTAGATTGCGTTGGCAGAATTTGTGAAGCCCGTGCTCCCTAACCAGGGAACAGAGTAGGTTTCTGATACAGGCCCTGATTCTGCTTCCTCGGAAGAACGTCCTGGGCCATTGTTCTTTGTGACTTTCAGCTCATCCTCTGGGAGGCTCATCCTTACTCATTACCCTCCTTGGCAACAGCTGAAGAAGGGGACGTGGGGCGGGAGGGGACAGGCTCTACTCGCGGGCTGTTCTCAGCCTTTGATGTCTGTCTCCTGTTCACGGAAGGCTGGAGGCCCAGCTTGTTTTACCTGTTGAACAGAGGTCTTACCGGTAAAAGTTCACAGATTCCACGCAACATAATTCTCGCAGTAACTTAGAGGCATCTAACCCTTTTGCTTCGGCTACCTGTGTCTGCTGGCGGCCTCAAGCAACGTTCCTTCTAAGCGCACTTCTTAACGGAACATGAGCAACCCTATGCTGTAGGAAGCACGAGTGACAAAGATGCGTTTCTTTAATCGGATCGTCTTCCTCAATCACCTGATTCAGGTGAGAGGTTCTGCGGAACATCTGTCACTCCAAACTTTTTTTTTTTTTTTTTTTTAGTATCTAGAAATAGTACTTTTTTTCCCCAGAATTTAGCACCCAGGACATTTGGACTCTTTTTGTGTCGGCTTGCAGACGATATAATTATTTCCTGAATATACTCCCAGTTCAGCTAAGACACAACTGTGTGATTTGTACATTGATGCAAATACACGCCACTACAGTTCTACAATATATAGTAGATGACAAAGTGTCATTTAAGTATTTCGCATAACATGTGCCACTATCTTTTCAGTCTCCAGTATCAGATCTTTTACTGCTTGTTGTCCAACTGCTAAGCAGTCACTAAGTACTTCGGGTCACTGTTACAATAATACCTCATTTGCAGTATCAAATACTCTGTATCAGTCAGGATTTGGCCAAGTTCACAGAAACCATTGTAGGAATTTCAGGTNAATATACTCCCAGTTCAGCTAAGACACAACTGTGTGATTTGTACATTGATGCAAATACACGCCACTACAGTTCTACAATATATAGTAGATGACAAAGTGTCATTTAAGTATTTCGCATAACATGTGCCACTATCTTTTCAGTCTCCAGTATCAGATCTTTTACTGCTTGTTGTCCAACTGCTAAGCAGTCACTAAGTACTTCGGGTCACTGTTACAATAATACCTCATTTGCAGTATCAAATACTCTGTATCAGTCAGGATTTGGCCAAGTTCACAGAAACCATTGTAGGAATTTCAGGTGGAGAGAGTTCTGTTACAGGACTGGAAAGTGGGGGAAGTGAAGATCAGGGGCTCACTTTTAGAAAATCTTTAAGGAGCCTGAGAAGATGCGAACAATGATGAGTATCATCTTGAGAAGCTTCACCTAGAACCTAACCCCAGGACCCGTCTTGCCCTGACTGTAGGCTACCTGCTCTACGGCAAGATATCCATCCCTGACACTGATGTCCACATAGATGATTACAGATGGATTTTAGTCATCTCTCATTAGTCTGGAAAGGACTGCTTACTGCCACAGCTCTGTTAACCAGCTCTCTTGACTGCATTAACTGCAAGCTCAGTAGCCCCTCTGAACTGGGGGCTTCCCCTGGTCCTGAGAAGGGACCCCCGTTGGAGCAGATCAATGGAATGCCTTTCAGGCAGCAGTAGTCGGGGATATCCCTGATGGTCAATATTCCACGGGTTACCATTTCAGAAGTGGATAGAGAAGAGATGTGCCTTTACTGATGATGCTAAAAAAACAGTTGTCACTAAAACAAAACATTGTCACTTCAGCAAAATGAACTGTTTTCCTCAAATTCAAAATGACTGTGGCAGTAGCCACAGAATCTCTGGAAAGGCCAGCACTGTGACTGTTGTGGGATGGAGGGCGTATTGAAGAACAGAGAGAGAGCTAGCGTTCCAGTCTCAGCCTCAGCCCTCTGTGCCTTTTACAGAGAATTGAGCCAGAGTAATACATAACCTGGGTTCGATCCGTGGGTCAGGAAGATTCCCTGGAGAAGGGAAAGGCTGCCCATTCGAGTATTCCAGCCTGGAGAGTTCCATGGACTGGAAAGTCCATGGGTCGCAAAGAGTAGGACACGACCGAACGACTTTCCCTTCACTTCACTTAATACGTAAGAGTCTTATAAAAAATTATTTTCAATGCCGCAATACTGTGCCATCAGGGACCTCATGCAACCCTCTCTCCCCCGTGTCCGGGGAAGTAACGAGATCCGCAGTCCTTCACGCTCCTGTAAGGGAGGCCTCATATGCTGTGGCCGACATGCAGCTGTGTTTCAGGAAGTCTTCTTTTGCCCTTTTTTTTGTTTGTACAAAGAAAAAGACCTTTTTACTTGTTTATAAACAAACGAACAGAAAAAGAGCATCGTATTCAGCTTCAGGCTGCTAGAATTTTGCCATGGAAATAAAAGACATGGAATGAACAGTGAAACATCACCGAAGACCCTTAATGGTGTTTGACAACTTGCAGGAGAGACATCGTCCGAGGCAGAATTAAAACCCCAAACGGGCATGCTGACCCACCACAATAACTGTTCAAGCCTCCCAGAAATAAATCGGAATTAACAGACAATTGTTGGGTTTGGGGTTAGCTTTTTACAGCAGTAAATATGGAAATGGCTTTTGTTACTACATCTCCACTTTTTTAAAAACACACTAATAATCAGCCCCCTCAAAATGCAAACCAACAAATTTTTAAGCATGAACATAAGGAAAGGAAAGAAACTCCATAAGGGATTCCAATGAAGGGCACAGTGAAAATGAATGAGTTGCCCCCTTTTACACTCTTCTCTAATATAAGAGCAGAGAGACACTCAATAAAATTAGCAGGCAGTACATTTAGATCTAATGATAGGGAATACATCATTAGTTTCGTATATGGAATTCTCTGCAGCAAGAGGTCAGGAGGCAAACACAGTGGCTGGATTTTTTAAAGGACTGGAGGATCATTTTACGTCCATTAATAACTTCCTGAGCTTGGCAAGCAAAGATAATGAGAACGGTAATCTGGTCACGTGTATCAGGGTACAAACCAGTTGCTTCAGTTTTGGATTTAGAAGGAACATCTTCCCTCCTGGGGCTTCCCAGGTGGCATTAGTGGTAAAGAGTCTGCCTGCCAATGCAGGAGACACCGGAGATGCAGGTCCAACCCCTGGGTCAGGAAGATGCCCTGGAGAAAGACATGGCAGCCCACTCCAGTGCTCTTGCCTGGAGAATCCCACGGATGGAGGAGCCTGGCAGGGTACAGTCCACAGGGTCGCAAAGAGCTGGACACGACTGAAGGGCCTCAGCATACATGTCCACTTCTTTTGTCCGTGGGATTTTCCAGGGGAGAATACTGGAGTGGAGCCATTTCCTCTTCCAAGGGATCTTCCCGACCTGAGGATGTACCCAGGTCTCCTGCACTGCAGGCAGATTCTTTACCGACTGAGCAACGAGGGAAGCCCCTTTCGTATATTAGATACCATGCAATTAAATGAGTGGGTCATGTTTCTGTGTATCTTCCTCTGAGTCACAAGATTCCAAGTCGTTCTTGGAGAGAAGATTTTAGGCCCACTGGATCAATCTTCAAATGCTTAGTGTACGTTACAGTAGTCCACAAACCTAGGGCTGATTCTTAAGTGATGCAAAATAGACGTTTGTTAAATTGTCTACAGTCAGTGAGAGTCTTCTTCTCATTGTGAACAGAGCAATGGAGTCATAGCTGGATGTTTCGTCCAAGACACTCAGGCAAAACCTCATAGAACAATTTCCTGTATGTGCATCAGTGTTACTGTGAAGACAAAGGAGACAATAGCTGCTGCTGTTGAGAAGTTTATATAAATGCAGTTCAGAGGGTGCCTCTGTGCTGGGCATTGTCTATGGATGGGAGAGCCGCAGTGAATGAGGCGGGGTAAGCCCTGCCCTCAGGGAGCGAACAGCGGAACACAGGAGGATGCTGATTCTCAGATGTCCCAAACACAGTGTTTCTTTGACTCTCAGAGAAGAGATGAACAATCCAGGCTGAGTGTGAGCCGCGTCTTTTCTGCGACAACTGGGAGCCGTCCCTATTCTTAGCAGCCTGCCTGGCTTGGAACCTGACTTCATCGCACTGAACATCAATGAACTATGACTTGAGAACAGTATGATCTTCTAGCTGTACAAGAAAGCGCCTAGCAAGCCAGCTGCTTCCAAAATGCTTCCAATGCAGAAAATACTTGTTACCTGTGTTGACAATTTCACACTGTCTTGTCACACCACATCTGCAGAAGACAGCAGAATAACTTGTGGGGCTAGATCTCAAGCCCATTCTTTCGTCTGCTCATTAAACAAATACTTACAGTGAAGTGGAGCAAGGAGTAGGGCGGAAGATAAAGCCGGAAACTGAACCAGGGTTGCCAAAAGGTAACAGGAATGAACACATTGTTGAAGGTTTTGTATGCTGGGCCACAGAGTTTAGGATTCATCCTGCAGGGAACAGGTACCCTTGAAAGTTCTGAGCTGGGTAATGCCATCATTAAATTTGAGTTCCCAAAATATCACTCTGGTGGGAGTATAGATCTATTCAAGAAGGGAGGCATACGGTTTCCTTAGAAAGCCATTTCAGTATCTAGGGGAAATGTTAAGGGTCTGAAATACAGTAGTGTCAAAAGAGGAATAAACAGAGGTGACGCCTTTAAGAGTCACTTGAGAAATGGACTCTTCAGAATGTTGAGACTGACTGAATATGGGGATGGTCTGAAAAGAAATTATTCGAGTAACTCCAAAGGATTAGATGATCCTATGATGTGAGCCATAAATTCTAGCCTACATATGTCAGAATTATCCGCAGCTTTTTATAAAAACACAGGTGCCCCAACCCACCCTGAGATATTACGGAAGAGCAGGGTTGGAGTGAAGCCAGGCGCCTGCATTTTTCACAGCTCTCACAGGTGGGGCTGATTGGAGCCAGGACTGGAAAAGCACGGAGACAGGGACACAGGAAACCTGAGACTGGGCGTGGAGAAGAAAGACAGCTTTCCTTTTGAACGGAATGCAGTATGGGTGCTTCTGGAAATGAAAGACGCAAAGGGGAGCTGAGTCTCCTCCATGTGTGCAGTCCCGGGCCTGGCATACGAGGGCATTCCATCGGTGCTTATTTAACAGAAGGAATGGACATCGGCGGGCAATCAAAATCACGCGAGCGGAAGATTATGTAGAGCATACACCGAGATGCCTCGGGTCACAAGGCCAACAGGAGGTGCTCCCAAACTGCCCCTCTGCCGCTCGCTGGCCGTATGACTCGGAACAGGGTACTCAGCCTCCCTGAGACTCAGCGTCCTCAGCTGCGAAGTGGAGAGTACGGTGCTGCACGTCCAGTGATTCTGAAAGAAGCAACTTACTGTGCGTGAATATACGTATCACCGCATATTGTAACTGGTATGTGAGTCACCTAGGATTGATCCTGAACTCAATCCGTGGTAATTATTGATATACTCCCTAAGCGTTGCGCTTCCATGGACTCAGAAGGGAGTGAGATCTTCCAGGAAAGATTCATTAGTTAAAGGACAGTGACGTAACCTTGGAGTATTGTACATGAATATTAAGAGGGCAACAATAAAATAAGAAGATGCGGTGGGAAGAGAGAATGCGGAAGGGAGACGCAATTTCAGGCAGAGGGGATGCGGACAAGCAATTTCAGGAAGGGAAGAGTACCCAACAGGGCCAAGTGCGTGGGGAAGCCAAGTGGGCATCAGCTTGACCAGTGGATCTGGCATCCCGTTGGTCCTGGGTGGCTTGACTAATGACAGTTACGCTGGGATTGATAAAGTGGATTGAGAAGCACACAGCAGTGGAACAAGTCCAAAGAGCAGGCATGCCCTTCTCTTTCAACAAATTTAATGGTCAAGACAAATATTGAGGGTAGTAGCTAAGGACGGATCAGAGTTGAAGACATATCACCAGGTCTTGAAGACAAAAACAGTATCACTAGACGTCTTTAAGGCTAGTCATCTGCTCCGCCTCCAATACCAAGAACACTACCTGCCACATCCTAGATCTGGTAACTCTAGTTCTTCTGTAGGTGAAGGAGTAAGGTATTTGAGTGAGAGAGACAAGGACAGAGAGGAATTCTAGAGCAAGAAGCAGCTTAGCAGTGGAGGAGAGCCTGGGGCTTGTGGGAAGGGGGAGGGTTGGAGGCAGTTCTCATTCCATCTCTAACCACCGCACTGGGTTCCAGCAAGTTTACCTGGAAACTTGGCCCCAGAATACACTCAAAACCCCACGATATGGGTCCCTCTTTATGGGTCAAGGGGGAACAGGAACGCCATTCTCTTGCCTCATTTCAGCCCCTATTTGCTGGTCTTCCCACCCTCCCCCTTTTGTCCCCTCCTGTCTGGTCATTGATAGATCCGTTCCCAGGTTTGGACCTACAGCCCCAGAGGGAAGGTCTTGACCTTGCAGTCTTCCTTGGGGTCACAGTTCTTAGCACAGCTGTTAGCGAGTAATCAAGACTAAAAGGAGAAATGCCATATCCCTCAGAAAAAAGCCGTCAGGACTGTGGGTGCTGCCAGCCAAGCAGAGAGTCTCAGTAGCCTCCAGTCAGTTTCCAGCCCTCAGACTTATCCATCCCTTAGCGACATGCAAACACTTTAAGCCTGTGGACAGTGGATGGGAGATGCCTCCGACAGCACCTTTCTAATGTGAATGAAGTGTACAGAGATCAGAGCTCACACACACACTCACACACACGCGCACACACGCAGACTCACCCGCCACTTTCCACCCCTGCGGCGAAGGCTCCTCCCACCAGCTTCACCTGCGCCTGCCTTCTCTAACGCTCACCTTGTCCAGAAACATCTGCTCCACTGCAATCTGCCTTTTCTATTTCCCACTCATGTTCAGAGTCTCAACATACCTCATGCTATTGATAAATGAATCAATTTAGATTTGATAATGACTGTTATCAAGCGAAATAACGGGTTCTTTCAGAGGACACATTTGATGTAAATGAGATTACCAGTCACAGTGAGTCTTGGGAGAGTCCCGTGTTTGGAAATGCAATCAGTGCTAGAGGTAAGAAGATGCTCAGAGCAGGAAGCCTTGGCAAGAGACAAAGGCTCAGGCTGATGGAATCTGTCACTCTCAAGAGATAAGTAAGTAAGAAGGAAATGGCAACCCACTCCAGTATTCTTGCCTGGGAAATCCCATGGACAGAGGAGCCCGGTGGGCTAGAGTCCACGGAGTTCCAAAGAGTCAGATACAACTGAACGACTGAGCAACAAGTAAATTGGAAAACACGTAGTTAGAGCAACACAGGCCTTTTGCCATGAATTTAAGAAATATAAGATAAAACTTCACCAGTTCCTACTAATCTGCAAAACGTTTTTCCTGAGAGAAAATAAAGAAAGGATTACTGTAGTGGGGCTTTATCAACTCCCTCATGTTTCCTGTTTGTTTGTATCAATCTCCAGTGAGAGAGAAAAGAAAAGGCAAGGATTTGAAATGAGTGAACACTGAATATAAATCTGCAAAATACTGATATTTCTTCAGCGTCTTTTATTTTCTCAGGCTCCTTTGGAAACCATTTTGCCTTTTATTGAAAGATGTTTAAGGGAAAATGTATACAGAATTAAGACAGGCATCAGCAATGAAAAGGTATCATCAAAACAAAGTGTTTAAATAAAAGAGAAAAGTGAAACCATGGAAGGCTTTGAAATGTTCACACAAGCTGGGCCAAGCTGCCCACAATATATCCTGGCCGTCGCTAAACTAATTACGAAATGGTGTTTTGCACTGTGTCTAATGAAGTGTCCTTATAATGTTAAAACATAAAAATGAACATTTTAAGATATTCATTTTAATACAATCAATGATCCATTTTCATGGGGCCTTCCCTGCCGCTGGAGAGCTTTAAAAGTTTAGATGGCACACTGCGGAGCCAGCTAGCTAGAAAGGTCACCCCCTTGCCTTTCCAGCTCTTTTTAGTATTCACTGCTCTGGCTTTTATTTTATTTAGAAACATATATTTGACCAAAATTTTCATTCTTCAGAAATTTTGCCCCAATGACTCTCTAAGAAATTAATTTCCCTGAACCCTCAGGGTTTCTACAAATAGACATACAGCACTTTCAGAGCAACCTGTTAAAAAGTGAAAACATCTCCACCTTTTTCCGAACGACACAAAACAAGCAGTGTTACTCTAAGAAAACGAGGAGCAGCACGTGCGTCGAGGGGCAGGCCCCAAGGCCTCGGGAGCCCACAGCTCGCTCTCTGCTGTCTTCCTCCTCACTGCTGGAACAAAGCTGGTCAATGTTATTTCATTTCAATTGAAACTTAAATTTATCTTTTCCTATCATCTTAATAATCAGTAGTTCACTAAATCATTAAGCCATTTTAAAACAAAAAAAGATTTTAGAGGTAAAAATATCTACTATTTTGAAAAATAATGGCTTATAATAACTATTTTTAAAAGGCAGGTCTACATATTCAAGAAAAGCAGAATATTTACCAAAAAGCAAATGACAGCTCTCTTTCTCTCTCTCTCTCTCTTTCTCTCATACACACACACACACACACACCCCTATGTGCTGCTTTTTCCAAATACAGAGAATAAATATTCTTTAGCTTTCCTTAGTCAGTCTAACAGATGCTTGAGGGAGTCAGTGCAGACTTGAGCATGAGAGCTCTACTCAGGCCCTTCTCCTCCACAAGAGTAGTTAAGATGATCAGGAAAGAAGAGCTGGGGTCACCGCAGGGCACGCTCTCGAAGGTGGTCAGGGTCAGTCACCTTCACAATTAAGTATGAACTGAGGTATGAGCTTCCACAGGAAAGAAATGTCTGCATCCCAGTTTGAGCTCCCTAAGCCACATAAACTTGAAACTCATCCTAGGTCAACCTTCAGTGCGAGGTCATCAGAATAATTGCCCCCTGCCAGCTCATGGCGCTCTCTGGGTCTTTCTTCAGCACTCACCACCGGGACCTTCTTGTTTTCTTCTCCCAGGCTGGTCTAAACTGGCTCTAATGAAGCTGCCCTCTGTGCTTCCACCAGCAGGACTGCAGGGAGGAGGTCCAGGCACGGGAGAGCCTGTCTCTTGTCTAGGCCTGCCCCGCACAGGCTCTGTGGCCTTAGGCAAGTTGCTCGACTTCTGACTCATTTTTAAAATGGGAATCATAATAATGGGAACCCACTCCAGTGTTCTTGCCTGGAGAATCCCATGGACAGAAAAGCCAGGCGGGCTATAGCCCATGGGGTCGCAACAGTGCTGGGCAAGACCTAGCAACTAAACAGCAAATAAAAATCGCACAGTTATTTCAAGGATTGATTTTTCAGTCTACGCATATGGTCTTTCCTGCTGCTGCTCCTGCTAAGTTGCTTCAGTCGTGTCCGACTCTGAGCGACCCCATAGAAGGCAGCCCACCAGGCTCCCTCACCCCTGGGATTCTCCAGGCAAGAACACTGGAGTGGGTTGCCATTTCCCTGGGTGACACTCAAATGGTAGCTATTATTATATAAATAAGCCACCCATTTATTTCCTGATGGGAGTTTATGCAGAGGTAGACTAATTTTAAAAACCAGGCTAAGTCAATGTTCCCATAAGTTCCAATAAGTAAAAAAAAAAACTTAATGTACAAAGATTTCTACTGGGCTTCCCAGTGGCGCTAGTAATAAAGAATCTGCCTGCCAGTGCAGGCGTTACAAGAGAGATGGATTTATCCCTGGATCAGGAAGATCCCCTGGAGAAGGGAACTGCAACCCACTCCAGTATTCTTGCTGGGAAAATCCCATGGGCAGAGGAGCCTGGTGGGCTACAGTCCACGAGGTCGCAAAGAGCTGGACACGACTGAAGCGACCAAGTACAGACGTAAAGATCTCAAGAAGCAATTATCCTAAACATTCTTATTCTTTTCTAAATTGCCTTAAAAGGCAGAGCAAACAGTGACATGACTAGCAGCACAGCTTAGAAGCGGGGTGTGCCGGTTATGGCGTCTGGCCCACGTCTCCTGTGCGCTTGTTCTTCTGAACCACAGTTTACTGAAATGGCCACACCAGCTCATTCACGCAGTATCCGGGCTGATTTGGCGCGAAGATGGCAAAGCTAGGTAGTTGCTGCAGACACGTGTGGCCTATAAAAGCGTAAGATATTTCCTCTCTGGCCTCTTACTAGAAAAGGTTTGCCAACCTCTCGTTTACAACTTTAGATTAAAACACTTCTATTATTAGAGAAGACCTTTCTATTCCCTGCTAGCCACATTTGTAACTGCAACATCACAGCAAGCAGCAGTACCGAAGTCACTTACTGGGTCTGATGCCCAGAGAGATGTGTGGATGGACTGGAAACTGGAGGTGTCCAGAGGAGTCTGGGAAAGACAAAATATCCGGCAACAAAATTATAATATTAGAGGAAGGGAGAGGAAAGATGCTCACTGCAAACAGTAGAAACCAAGTTTTCTTTCTTTGGAAAATTCAGCTGCTCCAAACAGGGCCAAGACCAGGCGGAGTCTGAAATAACTCTGGCACAGAATGCAAAGGGAGACCAAAATCCTGCGTCAAGATCAATAATATTTCATGTATTTTTAAAAATCAATATTGATACAAATAAACCCAGGATGGACAACATACTAGAATTTTAACAAAAATAAGATCAGTATTACTGGTGTTTTTTTTTTGTTTTGTTTTTTTTTTGCCTCAACCTCCAACACGGTGCCACGTGGCACTGGCCCAGCTTGGTCCGCATGTGACTGAGCCACTCAACGTCTTCTGAAGCAGAGCTCTCATAGGATGAGCGGTACGACAACCAGGGTGATTTTGACACAAGTCTTTAGGTATTGTAGGCAACACAATTCCTGATGGATCAAGATAAAACTTCGTTTATCTCCCGCTGTCCTTACAAATTTTATTCAGTGTGGGTAATATTCAGCTGCTGGAGGATATAAGTCTCGTTCCCTGGTAGCTCAGACAGTAAAGAATCTGCCTACAATGAAGGAGCCCCGGGTTCTTGCCTGGAGAATTCCGTGCACAGAGGAACCTCATGGGCTACAGTCCACACAGTCGCAAAGAGTCAGACGTGACTGAGTGACCAAACACACACACAGACACGCACCTCACGCACACGCGCGCAGGTTCCGACCTTTCTGCTCAGTCTTAGGCGTTAGGCAGCCCTAAAATCCACTGCAAACCCAACCTTATTCAAAAATTAGAATGACCAGCCTCATGAGAACAAACTAATTTATAAATAAGCGAATAAATACACAAATATGAGGGCTGCCGTCTCTGGGGTCGCACAGAGTCGGACACGACTGACGCGACTTAGCAGCAGCAGCAGCAGCAGCGGCCTCCCTCGGTTAACACAAGCCTCCTTCAGGTTTAAAGTCTGAGCTGTAAAGGAGCTCCCTTCTGGTTGATTCCTCTGCCTTGCAACTCCGTAATCACCTCCTCCCCTCAGCTCTTCCCAGGTTGCTAGTCTTGTTTCTTACAACTAAGAACAGGTGGAGGAAGGAGTGGGGAAAAGCTGGAAAGACCTGTTGAAAGCACTGGATGCCAGCTCTGGGCAGCCGCACCGCGTCGGTTGCGTGGAGACACCGAGACCGCGGCGCGGCCCCTGGGCCCCTGGGCCCGGCCTCTGCAGCCTCGGCCCCTTCACAGGCCACGCGGAGAGCCGGGCGGTGGCTCCTTCCTGCGCGCCACAGGCCCGGCACGGAGCGCCGCAGGCTGCTGGCTGGTGGGCCTCTGTCCTTCAGTTGGTACTGCTTTACGGAGCCCACGGCAAAGCCACCCATTTTCTGTTCTCTTCACTCACATCTAGTCCATGACCAACAGCTCTGCACTCTTGCCTGGACACCAGGAGAGCAGGGGATCGCAGGCAGCACCCTCTTTCCCGCAGCACAGACGCACCACGGTCCAGCGCCGAACGTCACAAGCCACAGGGAGCCACAGGTCCCGCGGGCGCATCTCCTCAGACGAGGAGTCAGAGCCGCCTCTGGGCAAAGAAACCTTCCTTCTTTCCTCTCTGACCACTTTTTATATCCTGAACCTGGCTGAGGGGTCCAAGAACCATGGCGTGCATTCTCTATGATTTCATTTGTAACTCCTCCAGTTTGAAGGTGTCTCTGATGCCATTTCAGTATTATGTTTGTGGTTTAGTGGCTAAGTCACACCCCACCCTTTTGCGACTCCATGGACTGTAGCCCTCCAGGCTCCTCTGTCCGTGGGATTTCCCAGGCAAGGATGCTGGAGTGGGTAGCCATTTCCTCCTCCAGGGGATCTTCCTCTCCCATGGACTGAACCTGCATCTCGAGCGTAGGCAGGCAGATGCTTTACCTCTGAGCCACCAGGAAAGCCGGTCAGTATTGCATTGGCGCCACACTAAAAAATCTGAGGCAGAAGATGTTTCACTGTAACATCTTCCCAGGTCACAAGGAATGCCAGTCAATGTAGCTCATCAGCTAGGATTGCGCCTCAAGATCAAAAGTTTAAATTCACAAAGGAAGGAGATGATGTTTTCCTAAGACCCAAATAAATTTATTTGTCCATTAATCACGTTTATTAATGTGAATCTACCCCCCAAAAATGTCCTGAAGCATTTAAGATATCCCTAGGAATGCAGGGAGAGGAGAATATGCTTTGGTTGGCCAAAAAGTTTCTTCAGATTTTTCCGTAAGCGTCTGCAGAAAAACCCGAACAAACTTTTTGGCCACCCCAATAGTGTGGTGCTGGTCCATGAGACCAACTGCCTAGAGTGCTGATGTAATAACACAGCGGCCGCCGGCTGAGCTCAACACACTGCACGTTCTGTCCTGCTGGGGAACCTGAAGCAGCAGCTTGTGCTCCTCTTTCAGCTTAAGGAATTAAATTTGTCCTCCATTGATAACATTAGCAATCAGAGGATTCTGCTGCAAAACTTTGGAATTTAATCTGCCCATATGGATCTTCTGGAGGTGCTTTTTTTGAGTGCTTTAAATCTGAATTCCTAAATGCATCTTCAAATAACAGATGCTAAAATATATCCAGTACAAATAAAAGTCTTCCCCCCCGTGCACATTTCTAACAGCCCTACTCACGTGTGCCAATTCTGCTTTCATGCCTTCCAGACCTACGTTCTCCTTATATTGCCATTTGCTTCCCTCAGCATTAAGCCTGCAGTCAAGCCTATTAAGAAGTGCCCCTCAAAGTGTAAGAAGGAATATAAAGAACCTGCACACTTTCTTCTAACTTGTTTTCCTCATGAAGCACTCTGGTTTCATGTGAGTTCCTTTCTTGGTCATAGGAGAGCTTTTGAGAAGTTTTTTTCTGTGATGTTTTCAGAGTCCATATCATTCATTGCTTACCTTTTATTATAATCATTATATTAAAGAAAAAACATTCAGTCCTTTGGGGCAAGGATGCATTCAAGGAGAAAAAAATACTAATAACAGTAAGAGTAAGAAACGCAGCGGGAGTTTTACTTGAGGTCCCTAGACTCGATCCCTTCACTCTGCCGTGTGTGTGTGTGGGCGCTCAGTCGTGTCCGATTCTCTGTGACCCCATGAACTGTAGACCACCAGGCTCCTTTGTCCCCGGAATTTTCCAGGCAAGAATCCCGCAGTGGGTTGCCATTTCCTACTCCAGGGCACCTTCCTGTCATAGGGATCAACCTGCGTCTCTTACGTCTCCTGCCCTGGCAGGCGGGCTCTTGACCACCTGCACCACCTGAGAAGCCTCTCACTCTGCCGTATGCCCCAAATAAAACTTCGCCACCACTTTCTTTTCAGAAATGATGGCACAGTACCCAGTGCCCTCCGCCACGGTCTCGCGGTTCCTCCTAAAATCAGGTGCACACTGCAGGCGCTTCTAGGCAGCTGCCGCCTCATCGCCGTCAGTCTGGCTGGCGCTGTGGAGGTTCCGGGCGGAGTCCACATGGTCGAGTGCAGAGCCTGGCACAAAGTGCACAAAGCAAGTCACCCAGGGACAGTCTGGAGGGCCGACTCATCTTGCAAAGGTTCTCCAGTGCAAAAGCTCTGCTGACGTTACCTCTTCATCTTCATTTCCTTAGTCAGGCACGTCTCTGATGGGTCATTTTTGTCACTCGTCCCATCATTTTATTCCTATCATAAAGGAACCCAAGCTGAAAGGCAAGGACAGTGAAAAGTTTTGACCAAGAAAAATATTCCATGTCAGTGCCTATGTGGCCCTGTGAAATCAGGAGCTCTTTTAGACACCTGTGCGGCTATTTTCAGTGCCTTCCTGTCTAATTAGTCCATGAAACAAACATGACCTTTCAGCTAGTAAGAGAGTTCTGTGAGCTAGCTCCTTAGGATCCCAGTAGCTACGGAAAAATAGCATGAGATATCTTCATTGTATGTCTACCTCAGACCCGAAATTTAGTATCATTAATCTCTTTCCCTTAAGTTAAAAAGTCCTGGAGGCATTATCAATATGTACCTATTTCATCCTATACTGTCTATGAATTTGACTCTATGACTATATTCAGACATCGAAAATATCTGGGGAAAGAAAAGAACTAAAACAATACATGCCCAAATATCCAGATATTTGATGCTATCCAGAGCAACCAGGAGATTGCTGAATTCCTCCCAGATGCTTTCAAACTCGGCATGCCCAACACACACCCCTGTTTTCAGGAGCTCAGGGACGTAACTCTTTGAGAGAAGGAAATTCAAAGTGGTAGTTCTGACGTACTTTCTTCCCTTCAATCATTATTTCTTGGTTGACTAAAGCACACGTGCAATGTTCTGAAAGTAATTTTCCCCCAAATTATTCTATCACTTCCAAAATATTTACAGTGTAAAAACAGTTTGACTGGAGAACGATAAAAGAGGAATGAATACAGCTTTATTCTTTGGACTTTCCCCCTCAAGATTTCCAGCCCCACTTTTTCTGTGTTTGTCCTCTTGTTTACCCCCAGACAAAGCAGGTCTGTGAGGATAAAGATGCTTGAGAGGATCTAGCCGTGGACCGCAGATTCCTTCGGCTTACTTGGCAGCTGTGTAGTTTGGGATGGCCTGTGTGATACAGGTGGAAAATTGCTGCATTATATCAAGCCGTTAACTCGGAGGCTTAGTGTTAATCCAGGACTCACTGAAATTTCTCATATAATCTCTAGGCACTAATCTTCTCGATATGGAATTGCTCCTTCTCCCCCAACTTTCAGGACCTGGATATATGCACAGAAGATTCCCCCACAACTCATGGACTCCTGCTGATGATTGCTTGTGTGTGTTAAGCCTGCTAAATTCTAATGCTATAATTCCATAGCTGTGCCCCCTACATTGTTAGGTGATCAACCCAAATGCCAGCTGGCCAGTCTTTACCAAAGCAGTCATCTGAAATGATGCTTTGAGCAAAAAAAAAAAAAAAAAATGGCAGTGAGCACTGATCTCAAATGATTAAAGCCAACTGCCTAGCGATGTTTCGGGTTAGTCTTCTCTTCATGACTTCCGTCATGTTTCAGCTGAAGATGAGAGCCGTGGAAAGCAGGACATCCTTCATTCCATGCCTTATGGTTTCACACAAATGCACTGTTCAGTTGAAGGAATGTAATCACAGTGATAAAGGCAACAATGCCAAAAACAGGGACTGGATTCTCTAGTAAGGGGGGAGAGGTGGGGGGAGAAAAGGAAAGCTCCTAAGATTTTTGAGCAGTAACAGATCTTTAAGGATCAGTGGGTGGCAGAGGAGTGAAAGCACTCTCGTGTGCTGGTCTTTATTTTCTGTTTGTTTTTAATGCAACAGAAATGCTCTGTTTACCTTCTTCCTTTTATGAATTCATATCAGTGACCTTTGGACAGAAATATCGAAATTCACTGCTGAAGGGCTGCTTGAGACAGCAAGACTGATCAGCCTCCTTCAGCCCACATTCTCCTTTCAGGTCCCATCGAACTGTGTGTCTTCCCTTCCTCATGCCTTTTAATTTTGCTCAGTTTCATTACTGGTCTTATGGCTGAATGCCGTCATTTATTCACTTGACAATTTCTTATTCTTTTTTTTTTTTAAACAACATTTCAAACAGAGAAGCTTTGGGGCATAACATGCCTAGAATACTCAATGGTAAATAACGTCCTGATTAACTCCAATTTACCATCTCTAATAAGTCCTTGAGGACAGATTCTAATACAGCAGTGTCTGTCTATGAACAACAAGCTTTACAAACTCCCCTGACCAGTGATCTCAGGATGTAATTTGTTCACTGATTGGAAGTTGTCAATATTTAAAAAAAAAAAAAAGAAGTATGATCGTGGCTTTATTTTGCCACCAACAAAAATTAAAACAAAAAGAACACATCCACAACCTTGGCAACAGAATAAATCAAATAGTCTTCATTTTCCTGTATTACCTTGCAGGCTTGTTTGTGTTCAGATTTTGAACCCAACAGCTTAAAAACCACAAGGCTTTGGGTAAATTATTTAATTCCTTGATTCCTCAGTTTCCACATCTGTGAAAGTAGTAAGAGTACTTTTCTCTTAGTATCTGTTGTGGACATTCAATTAGATGATGCAGGGAAAGTGGTCGGGAGGGCCCCCGGCACGCCAGATAAACTCAGTCAGTGTTCCGGGGTCGTTCCTTGTGCTCACGGCAGAAATTCGCAGCGGCGTGCCTGCCTGCTCCTGCTCAGTCCAGTTCCGTGACTGGCCCATTTTCCCGGGAGCCCACTGCAAATGAGGAGCAGGAAGAAAGATATAAACTCGAAACTCACGAGAAGTTCACGCCCAGTAAGTCAGCGTCTTTTAGGCAGATCCTCTGACCTTTGGACTCCTCTCACGCACACCTCTACGACGACTGCTGTTCCCCAAGATGGAGGTTGGGCTGCAGAGGCACCAACACGCTCGTGAGTCTATGGAAGACCACAGACTTGACGGCCACGGGGTGCCTTGTGGATCACTGTTGGCCTCCCGCCAAAGGAAAGCTGCCCTGGTTTGTTCCTTGGGCCCCATATTAATTTCCTATTGCTGCTGCNCACTGCAAATGAGGAGCAGGGAGAAAGATATAAACTCAAAACTCACGAGAAGTTCACGCCCAGTAAGTCAGCGTCTTTTAGGCAGATCCTCTGACCTTTGGACTCCTCTCACGCACACCTCTACGACCACTGCTGTTCCCCAAGATGGAGGTTGGGCTGCAGAGGCACCAACACGCTCGTGAGTCTATGGAAGACCACAGACTTGACGTCCACGGGGTGCCTTCTGGATCACTGTTGGTCTCCCGCCAAAGGAAAGCTGCCCTGGTTTGTTCCTTGGGCCCCATATTAATTTCCTATTGCTGCTGCAACAAATAACCACACACTTATGGGCTTCCCAGGTGGAGCGAGTGGTAAAGAACCCACCTGCCAGAGCAGGAGACACAAGAGATGCAGGCTTGACCCCTCGGTTGGGAAGATCCCCTGGAGAAGGGCATGGCAACCCACTCCAGCATTCTTGCCTGGAGCATCCCGTGGACAGAGGGGCCTGGAAGTCCACAGCCATGGGGTCGCAAGAGTCAGGACCCGACTTAGGGACTAAACCACCACCACCACCATCCAAGATTTCAGCCTGAGCAGAGGTGGGGCCATGACGGGGTGATCTGTCACTCTCTTCTCTTAGCCGCGCCTCTGCCTCCAGCTCACCGCTCTCAGGCCGCCAGAGGGGCAGGGCTGGGCTTCCTTCTCCTGTCCTCTGGGTTACTCCCTGTTCCTTGCTGAGAAGGTGTTTGTCCTGCCCCGTATCCCAGAGCCAGAAATGTTGTGGGGAAAAACCACTGGTAATGAGAAAACATAGAACACTGTCTTTGTTACAGGGAGCATTTGAAATTCCATTTGTCATAATTGCTTTAATGCTTTATGTTGGCTAAATAATATTTATTGTCTGTAATGACCACATAATATTCCTTCTCACAGAGACATTTTTAAGAACCATAGTTGTGTGAGGAATATATAAACTGTGCACAGTTACCATTTTCTGTTTGAATTTTTTTCTTTAGGATAAATAATTTGGAATTAGTGAATTAAGAGGATAAAAATTTATAATTCTTGAACTATATTGTCAAATTGATTTCAAAAAAAAAGTTATTCCCATTCACACTGAGAGCTGTGGTGGAGGCATGTACACATTTCCCGTGATGGTTTTCAGCAGAGTCTTATCATTTTTAAAATGTTGGGATAATAATAATACACGGAAGCATACTAAGTCTTATTCTGAGCCACGTGGTGTCTCAACAGTTGCCATGTCTAGTGAAGGCATGCATAAAAATACATGATATGCTCACAGAGCCCCTGTGTCATGTTTTTACTTTATTTAACAGGCATAAAACCTGAAGCAAGGAGAGTAAGCAATTTTTCCAGGTTCACACAGCGAAAACATTAAGTAATTTCATAAATGCTTTCAATTTCACTTATTTGTAGCTTAGTTGGATATTTTTCTAGATGCATTCTAACTCTTAAGCAAGTCTTGCCAGGGGTTTCACTGTTTTTTTTTTTTGTTGTTTTTCAACAGAAAGATGTGAGCTTTTTATATAATATATGCTAACCTTTTGGCTGTTATTTTGTGATAGATATTTTCACAGTCTATTATTAATAACTTTTTATATGTTTAGTCTACCTGCTATGCTAAAAATATGATTCACATAACCTTTCCCCGGCACTTTGTTTAAAAGAAGAAATATAAGGGGAAATCTCACAGACTAGTTTCTAAAAAAAATCCTACTGAGACTTCCTAATACTCAAAATTACAGGTAATATCTAAAAGGACATTTCATCACATATAACATTAACTTTAATTTATATCACCTAGCATGCAATGAGCCATATTTCTAGCAGTGGCTAAGCTGTTGCCAGGCTCTAAATTAGTCCCCTTATGGAAGCTGCATTAACTCCTTCAAGACCCAAGCACTGCAGCAGCGAGTACAGACCCTGCCTAAGCAATGGCAGGGAGGCTGAGTTTGCTGGAGAGAGCAAGGCCTCAGGCATGGTCACTGGACGCCTGCCATCCCTCCAGGTTGCATGCCTCCTAGGCTAACGGAGAGGTTGCTCTCAGTTCAGCCATGACTGGCAGCGTGGCCGGCTGGCCAGGGGACTCATCAACACAATACATGTCTAAGAGCTCAATGGATGTAGGAAGCTTGACAAGGTCCTGATCTGTTCTTGGCAGAATGATAAGATGTGTGAGCTTTGCTCATCCGACCACACAGCCTCTCCCACCGTCTCCTTTGCCCCCTCCTACACCAGCAGCTTTCCCGTCTCTGCCGCCAAACTTCGGCTGCATCCACGCTCCTACCTTGCTCATCAGATCTCAGCTCCGGAACTGAGCTGAGCATCGTTTTTCCAATCAGAATATTTATCTTGTACCTATTATGTGCTAGCAGTTGAAACTACAGTGATCAACAGTCATTGGGACACAGTCACTGCCCTGACGCTCACACTTGACTTCTTAGAGTGGATTTGGTCTATGAGTATTTTCAGAAGTATTTGGATTTAAGCCTTATTTCTTGTAAATTAAATTTCATGTATCAGCAAGTAGATGTTGGTAATAGTTTAAGTGATAAAGAGCCTTCCTGTTGCCTCTCAAATCCTCCCCCTCTTTCCCTCCTTCCCTCTCCCTACTGTCTCCCGTCTTACACCCCTAGACACATTCTCAATACTTATATTGAGACTTCACAACTCCAGTGTTTTCTAATTTACTCTGGAAGGAAGATTGAAGTGAATGTCAACTTCACCATACTACTTATCCAATGAAGAAATCAATAATAAAATGCTTTTCCAGTGTAAAATTTGTGTTGCATAAAAATGAGGAATATCTAAATGAAAGTAGAGAGAGAACAACACGATAGGAAATATATTTTGAAACTACACACACGCAGTGAATAACTTATGATGGCAACAGACCGTTCTAACCTTTATCTTCGGAAGGGAGCAATTACTCACAGCCACGTGGTGTAGACGAAGCATCATTACTCACTTGTGAAAGCGAACATGTAAATGTCACTGCAGGCACTAATGTTCATGTAAAATCACCTTACTTTTAATAGGATATTTGTGCTGATACAGTTAGTAAATTTAAAAAGATGTTGTTTGCATGCATTGAAGAACCTGTTTTACTACAAAGGAAAAGAAAAAGAAAGGAGAAATAAAAATATGAAAAAACATGAACAAGGACAGTAGGGAAATAGACAAAATGTAGGAAAGAAACAGATCATAAAATTCCACTGAATGGGTGGTAACTCTAGGTGTTTTTACATGAATTACCTCACTTCCTATGTATTTTTATGCCATTGAAATAAGCATTTTCATTCTCTGTGTTAGTCGGTCTTCTCCAGAGAAGCCAAAAGAGAACCAAAATAAAATATATATATATAATATATATGTGTGTGTATGTATGTATATATAATATATGTATGTATGTCGGTAGGTATGCATGTGTGTGTGTACATATAGACAGAAAGAAGCAGAGAGGGAGGGAGACAGAGGCAGAAAGAGAGAGACTTGTTTTAAGGAACTGGTGTATGTGGGGACTGTCAAGTCTAAAATCCAAAAGGTAGGCCAGCAAGCTGGAAAACCCGACAAGTTGATATTGTCTGAAGTCTTGAGTCTGAAGGCTGGAAACTCAGGTAAAATTTCTGTGTTGCAGCTGGGAGGGAAAAGTTGTTCTTTTTCTGAGTTGCCACTCTTTTCTCTTAAGGCTTTCAACACATTGAACGAGGCCCACCCGTATTATGGAGAGTAATCTGCTTTACTCAGAGTGCACTGATTGAAATGTCAGTTATAGCAACATCTAAACAGGGTTTTGACCAAACAGCTGGACACCGTGGGCTAGACAAATTGACACATAAAATGAGCCCTCACACTACCATAATTAGAAATGGGAAAATAAAATCAGAGATATGAGTAACTTATCCAGAGGAACACAGAAATCGTGGCTGCCTGGAAAGTACAAACTCTGGAAAAATATCTGCATATACGTCTCAGCTGCAACAATTACCAGCTGGGAAAACCTGGGGAATAAACACTTCTGTGCCTGAGACCTTCCACCTATAAAGGAGATTATTGGCGTACTTTTTGTGGTTGTTTAAGGGCTCAGTGAGAGAACGCATTTGGAAAATATGCATGGAATATAAACAGGCCCCCAGTAAATATTCCATTCAGTTCAGGCACTCAGTCATGTCCAGTTCTTTGCGACCCCATGAATCGTAGCACACCAGGCCTCCTTGTCCATCACCAACTCCCGGAGTTCACTCAGACTCACGGCCATCAAGTCCGTGATGCCATCCAGCCATCTCGTCCTCTGTCATCCCCTTCTCCTCCTGCCCCCAGTCCCTCCCAGCATCAGAGTCTTTTCCAGTGAGTCAACTCTTCTCATGAGGTGGCCAAAGTACTGAAGTTTCAGTTTTAGCATCATTCCTTCCAAAGAAATCCCAGGGTTGATCTCCTTCAGAATGGACTGGTTGGACCTCCTTGCAGTCCAAGTCACTCTCAAGAGTCTTCTCCAACACCACAGTTCAAAGGCACCAATTCTTTAGTGCTCAGCTTTCTTCACAGTCCAACTCTCACACCGTACATGACCAGTGGAAAAACCATAGCCTTGACTAGACGGACTTTTGTTGGCAAAGTAATGTCTCTGCTTTTGAATATGCTATCTAGGTTAGCCATAACCTTTCTTCCAAGGAGTAAGCGTCTTTTAATTTCATGGCTGCAATCACCATCTGCAGTGATTTTGGAGCCCCCCAAAATAAAGTCTGACACTGTTTCTTAATCTATTTCCCGTGAAGTGATGGGACCAGATACCATGATCTTCATTTTCTGAATGTTGAGCTTTAAGCCAACTTTTTCACTCTCCTCTTTCACTTTCATCAAGAGGCTTTGTAGCTCCTCTTCACTTTCTGCCATAAGGGTGGTGCCATCTGCATATCTGAGGTTGCTGATATTTCTCCCAGCAATCTTGATTCCAGCTTGTGCTTCTTCCAGTCCAGCGTTTCTCATGATGTATTGTGCATAGAAGTTAAATAAGCAGGGTGATAATATGTAGCCTTGACGTACTCCTTTTCCTATTTGGAACCAGTCTGTTGTTCCATGTCCAGTTCTCACTGCTGCTCCCTGGCCTGCATAGAGGATTCTCAGGAGGCAGGTCAGGTGGTCTGGTATTCCCATTACCTTCTTCTTTACTATCCCTCCCAGGTTAGCACCAGATTCAAATCCAAAGTTGGCTGCTTCAAGCTAATCTACTAATTAATAAAACTCATGTCCCAGAGTCAAGTATGCAAAACACTAATTTGTTTCACATAGATGTACCCCATGCTGTGTATTAATGCTGTTGCTTTGGTGAACACAAGAGTAAATCATCTCGGGAGTGTCTGCAGCCTTCCATCAGGTTCTGAGACGAGAAGGGCAAAGGCCACAATACACAATGAAGCAGAAATTCTGAATATCAGTGCCCTTGCCCTCAGAGGAGCCTGCAGCCTCATCTGGAAGACAGATGTGTGTGCATCACGCCAAGCCCAGAACTCAGCAGCTGCAGGGGCGCACAGGGGCCCTGCCATTCTGACCCAGGCCACATTCAAATATCTGCTCATCAGAATGACATCAATAAAAAGAATAATGGCTTCGCTAACATGCCTGAGGCTTTTGTGAAAGCACAGTCTCTGAAGGGCCAAGAGAAACATCTCGAGTAAGGTAGGGTAAACACATTGCTTTTGGCGTATAAAACCGGTGGCCGTTATATATGTTCATGATGCAGCACCAGTAAGCTGAAGGAAAGGCAGTGGTTAGCGACCCCGTTGCTGCAGCGCGAGTGCCCACTTTTCACTTTGGGCTCTTAAATAACAAACGGTAAGACTGACATAGTCTCTTCTGTTGGGATTATTTTTTGGCAAAACGTACTTTTTTGCTGTTTATGTAGTTAGGTATAAAGGTGCAGTTCTGCAGTAAGCAATCTATTTTCTTCGTTTTTAGTTTAAAATAATACATGAAGCAGAAATGCCTTTCTATTTATGTTTTGATCCATTGCATGTTCAGGGAAGAGGAAAAAGAAAATAAAAGCAGCTAACTTTAAATCTACAAAGCTCCCTTTAAAAAGTTCCCTCAAAAGGATCAACAGACTACTCTTCTGCATTACAAGCAACTTCCTACATCTCAGTTGATGTGCCCATCAATTAATAATCCGTGGTGCTGGTATACGAAGCAGAAATGTGTTCACTGAATGCTCACATTCCCTCTGGGGCTGAAGCTGTAATGTATTGCAGGTAAATAACTGTCTCAACAGTCCCCAGTGCCCTACTCTCGCCCACTCCGCACCGCCCGCTGCTCCTCTAGTGAACCTGCATTTCAGGGCGTCATTCAATGATCTCCTCTCCTACAAAGACCCTTGTGTCAGCTCCCTCTGCTCTGGTCCAAACGGTAGCAGTGGTTTCTCCCTCACGTGTACCCCTTGTGCAGTGTGTGGTTTGTACAGACTTTTTAAGAGTGAGAATAGGGCTTTTTAATCGCAGGCTGACTGTTAGTAGAGGGCATGTTTCCTGGGACAGGGCGTTGCATTTTATTCATCTTCTATTGCTTAGAGTACCCCTGAAATGAACTAAATATGGATAATTAATCATTTTGATGAATGAATGAATGAGAGGCAACATCACAGTCCCTCTCCCAAGTGCTCTGGCTGCTTCCCGCTAGGTGTTTTGTCTGGAGAATTTGTCATGTGAGTCTTGGAATCAGAACGATAGAGACAGAAGGGACTTCAGGAGCCGTCAAAAGCCTCATTTCGCACATAGGAAAGCCACAGGCCACAAAGATGACCTTTGTAATGCGGTACAGACTGTGTCAGTGTGGGGACCAGAAGTTACATCACCGAACTCTCTCCCAGGTATTCTTGACTGTCTAGTAGGCTGTCTCTCTCGAAAGCCAAGTACGTTTCCTTTCAGAGATCGTGTATACTGACATATCTATTCATGCACAATGGCCTCCTCTCACTTACTTATAATCAATGAGCTTGTTATTACAAAATGAATTCTGGAGCTGTTGTTTGCTTGTTAATTCGAAGGTTGTTTACTTGTTTCTTAAAAAGACCCCTGTGCCATAGCTTCTTAAAGAGACACAATCAGATTTTAGGATGCCTGTTACTATCTACAAGTATTGAGTGGATACATGAAAGGTCGTTTTCCTGGGTAACGTGTAAACTTTGCGTGAAATATATACATTTTGCAATGTAGGGCTTTTGAATAACAATGGCACGTAGCCTGCTGTGTTCACATAATACTGCACACTTAGGGGCACTCTTGGTTGACTCTGTGGGATTAGCCTGAATCATAACAGCTCCAGTGAAGTAAACTTATCTGCACAAGTAGAGACTTTCCCAAGTCTTGAACATTGAGTCTTTTGTGATTTAATGGCTATCATAATCATCTATAGGTTTGGTAATTCCACTTGGGACTTTGATATCTGTTAATAAAGGTAGCAACTCAGAAAGAAGAGTTAGAGATCACAATATTGTAAATACTGGCATGTCAATGGGAAGATTTTTAATTTTAAAGTGTTTTAATAAGCCACATTTTAAAATCTGAATGATAAGTTTCAAAGGAGAACAAGTTAGTATTTATTTCATATGTACACTTTTACATTAGTTGAGGTTTAAAAGGTTATATCAAGTCAGCTTTAAAATGACAAGGGGGATGGTGGGCCTGAAAATGACAAATGAAGATATATGCTTGGAGTTGTTAGGATGTCAGTCATTCTGACTGACAAATTTCACCATTGAAATAAGCTTTAAATTTTCAATGTATTTGACTGCCTGTTGAAGCAGCTTATGCAGCCTCCAGCTCTCTGTTAAGGATGCTGCTTTCAATAAAAAGTCAAAAACTATTGCATAGTTGGTCACGGCGGTGCTCGCTTCTCTCCCATTTCCCTCTGGACCACCGTCCTCCACATGTCTTTTCACAAGGATGATTGACCATCCTTTCACTGACCTCGACAGTGTGTTTTAATTCTGAACACTAGCACGCTAAGAAAGCACTAGCATAAAATTGTGCAGCATAAAATGTAGAACACAAAGGAAAGCATTCAGCTTATCAAACAAAGACCCCAGCAAGTCACACGCGGGAGCGGAACCGAAGCCCGAGTTCCCTGCTTGTCTCCTCCATGGTCTCTGCTTATCTCTTCCCTTTTCACATTCATGCCCTTACATGCCAGTTCTTCTCTTAAAAAAGTCTTAGGTATAACCCTTCTTTAATAATTTAGTAGCCTCTTTCTCACAGCATATGTGTATCCAAACAAGAATCCAGAGATGTGATTCCGTGCCATGTTTTACCAAAGATTTTTCTTGAAGCACACACTTAGTATCCGTCTTGGACAGCAAAATAAGAATAGATTTCACTTTTTCAATACAGTTGATGAAATATATTTGTTTGTCCCTGAGTAGTGAGTGAGACTGATGAAACGGCATGACCTTTGGAAGAACCAGAATGCAAGGTAGTGACCATGAAGTGAATTTCTGTCAAAAATATATCTCAACGGTCTAAAAGCTAATGTGATTCTAGAGCAACTGGGAGGTGGCCTGGAAGCGGAAACAAGACAGGGAGAGGTAAGAGTCACCGTCTAAGGCATTTACGCTGCATTTTGAGTTTGTGAAAAATAAAAATTCTCAGTACAAATATGGAACTATATCTACGTATGTGTAAAGTTATGCTGCTAAGTCGCTCAGTCGTGTCCGACTCCGTGTGACCCCAGGGACTGCAGCCCACCAGGCTCCTCTGTCCATGGGATTCTCCAGGCAAGAACACTGGAGCGGGTTGCCATGCCCTCCTCCAGGATATGTAAACTTAACCTAAAGTTATTTCACTGGGGAAACGGGAAATTCAAATAACAGCTTTCAATAGATGATTAAAAACAAAAAGGAAAAAGTGCTCAAACTCACTAGCAATCAGGCAAAAAGTAAAATGAAAGACAATTTTTCACTCATCCCACTACAAAGTTATACATGTTGACAATAATTATGTTGACTACTTTATAGGAAATTAGGTATGATCCTTTGGACAGGGTGAACATATATACGGGTAAAGCTTTTTGGAGAACAATTTAGCATCATTGACCTAAATCTAAAACGGAAGCAAGTCAGAGAAGGAGAAATATCAGAGGACACCCCTTGCATGTGGAATCTGAAGAGAAATCATACAAATGAACTTACAGAACAGAAAGAGACTCAAGACTTAGAGAAGGAACTTATGGCTGCCGACGGGGGAGGGGTAGTTAGGGGCTCTGGGAAGGCCATGTGCACACGGGCATATCTAAGATGGATAACCAGAGCAGACCTATTGTAGAGTATGGAACTCTGCTTAATGTTATGTGCCAGCCTGGTTGGGAGGAGAGCCTGGGGGCAACTGGACGCACGTATGTGTACGGCTGGTCCCTTCACTGCTCATCTGAAACCGCTGCAGCACTGGTGATATGCTCTACCCCAATACAAAGGCAAAGTTGAAAATTACAAAACAGGAAAAGAAAATGGACATACTTTCCGACTAAGCGATTACTTTCTAGGAGTCTCTTTTTCTTAGAAATAGTCATACATGTAGATGTGAACGTGTACATGTGTGCACATTCTCACAGATGCTGCTAAGTCGCTTCAGTCGTGTCCAACTCTGTGCGACCCCACAGACGGCAGCCCACCAGGCTCCCCTGTCCCTGGGATTCTCTAGGCAAGAACACTGGAGTGGGCTGCCATTTCCTTCTCCAATGCAGGAAAGTGAAAAGTGAAAGTGAAGTCATTCAGTNCATATATACGGGTAAAGCTTTTTGGAGAACAATTTAGCATCATTGACCTAAATCTAAAACGGAAGCAAGTCAGAGAAGGAGAAATATCAGAGGACATCCCTTGCATGTGGAATCTGAAGAGAAATCATACAAATGAACTGACAGAACAGAAAGAGACTCAAGACTTAGAGAAGGAACTTATGGCTGCAGACGGGGGAGGGGTAGTTAGGGGCTCTGGGAAGGCCATGTGCACACGGGCATATCTAAGATGGATAACCAGAGCAGACCTATTGTAGAGTATGGAACTCTGCTTAATGTTATGTGCCAGCCTGGTTGGGAGGAGAGCCTGGGGGCAACTGGACGCACGTATGTGTACGGCTGGTCCCTTCACTGCTCATCTGAAACCGCTGCAGCACTGGTGATATGCTCTACCCCAATACAAAGGCAAAGTTGAAAATTACAAAACAGGAAAAGAAAATGGACATACTTTCCGACTAAGCGATTACTTTCTAGGAGTCTCTTTTTCTTAGAAATAGTCATACATGTAGATGTGAACGTGTACATGTGTGCACATTCTCACAGATGCTGCTAAGTCGCTTCAGTCGTGTCCAACTCTGTGCGACCCCACAGACGGCAGCCCACCAGGCTCCCCTGTCCCTGGGATTCTCTAGGCAAGAACACTGGAGTGGGCTGCCATTTCCTTCTCCAATGCAGGAAAGTGAAAAGTGAAAGTGAAGTCATTCAGTGTGTCCAACTTTTCGAGACTCCATGGACTGCAGCCCACCAGGCTCCTCCGTCCCTGGGATTTTCCAGGCAAGAGTACTGGAGTGGGGTGCCATTGCCTTCTCCTATTCTCACATATACAAAGCTATAATTTTAAGAATGGTAATTACAGCATTGTTAAAATAAAACTTTAAAAGCACTCCAAACGTTTACTGATAAATATATTATTATGCTTATGCATTGAATACTATGAAGCTGTTAAAAAGAATGAGGAGAACATACATTTGCAAAAGTGGAATGATCCAAAAGACATGTTAAACAAAAACAGCAAATCAAATAATGAAAGCATATTCACATAGTTCTGAAAAGTGCATCTAAATCATAGATGTAGCCAGCAGGGAACCGGCCCCGG
>SJYB01004884.1:333932-374077 GCA_006408585.1 Antidorcas marsupialis
CAAAGTGTGAATTACTATGTTGTACACCTGAAACTTATATATTAATAATATAAATCAACTATACTTCAACTAAAAAAAAAGCAAAAAATAAAATAATTACTGTAACACTGGAATTCTAACCTATATTTCTATTCTGCAAGAAAAAAATTTTAATTTGCTTTACTCATAACAAAATTGACTCTTATGAAGACGTAAAAACAGACATATAGTGAAAAAGTGATAAAGTATCAGATAAAATGAAAACATTGGTAATGGATGAAACCAAAGATAAGTAGCAATTCTGTGTGAAAATTAGGAAAAATAAATAACCTAATAGCTTGTAGTTGGGATTTCACCATGCTTTCGGATCAGGCAGCCGTCTTCATGCAGCTCAACGTGATTACCCCTTCTCTCCCTACTGTTTAAAAGTGCCCAGTTCTGTTATTTGCTTCATCTTCTTGGGCCCTGAAACAAGCGGAGTATGTAACCCTGGGCAAGGAATATCAATAGGCAATTTATAAAAGAAAATTGAAAGACACAAAGTTAAGAGAACATGTATTATGTCACTCAACAACTTGGCAAAAATAAAGTCACTGACGTCAACCAATGCTGACTTAATCGTGAGGAACAGAAAACACTTTGTTATGTTTGTGTCCTCTCTTTGGAGGACATCTGGTGAGTAGTTATTTTTTAAAAATTTAAATGTACATCACCTTTGACCCAGAGGTCACACTTTTAGGCACGTACCCACAGGAAACATCCAAATTCACAGTGATATTAACTGAAACATTTTTGATGCTAGTGAAAAGGAAAACAGAAGAAATAACTTTAATATGCTTCAAGAAGGATCTGGTTGGATAAGTTCTATTAAGTAAAACAGTGAGTGCAATTCACTCATTAGGTAGACTCAGACAGATCTGTGTTACTGCATGAAGAAAAGATAGTATAAAATATACCTGGNGATGCTAGTGAAAAGGAAAACAGAAGAAATAACTTTAATATGCTTCAAGAAGGATCTGGTTGGATAAGTTCTATTAAGTAAAACAGTGAGTGCAATTCACTCATTAGGTAGACTCAGACAGATCTGTGTTACTGCATGAAGAAAAGATAGTATAAAATATACCTGGCATAATCTTATTCAAAAGAAACATAGCTAGACACTTCTACCACAGAATGACAAGCGCCACGTGGACAGAGCACTGCCGAGCAGTCAGCTGCCAGCCATAGGACTTAGTCTGCCGGTCAAGTTAACTTGCCAAATGTGAACAAACATCTAGACTAGACTAAGAAAAGACAGTTTTGGGGGGTGTTTTTTTTTTTTTTTCGGTTGGGTCTATCAGGAAAAACTACCATTCCTCCAAGTATATTCCCATCATGCAAAAAAAGTGCTCTTTAAAAACCCTAGCCCAATGTGGACAAATAGCCAATATGAAAAGGTGATTATTCCACTGGCCATGCAGGAAAAGAAAATAAAAACTGCCTTGCCAGACAATTATGCACACAGAAGAAAGACTAAAATGAGAAAGCAAACATTTGTAAATGTGGGTGAGTTTGTTAAGTAACCAGAATGCTCATAAACAATGGTAGGAAAAAAGTTGATTCAACCCCATTGGAAAACTGTCTGTTTCTACCAAAGCTGATCATTNGACAATTATGCACACAGAAGAAAGACTAAAATGAGAAAGCAAACATTTGTAAATGTGGGTGAGTTTGTTAAGTAACCAGAATGCTCATAAACAATGGTAGGAAAAAAGTTGATTCAACCCCATTGGAAAACTGTCTGTTTCTACCAAAGCTGATCATTTCTATGTCCTCTGATTAAGCACATAACCAATCAAAATATATATTCAGTTCAGTTCAGTCGCTCAGTCATGTCCGACTCTTTGAGACCCCATGAATTGCAGCATACCAGAGCTCCCTGTCCATCACCAACTGGCCACCTCATGTAAAGAGTTGACTCATTGGAAAAATATAAATTAGTTACTCAATTGTGTCTGACTCTTTGTGACCCCCATGGACTGTAGCCCACCAGGCTCCTCTGTCCATGGAATTTTCCTGGCAAGAATACTGGAGTGGGCTGCCATTTCCTTCTCCAGGGGATCTTCCTGACCCAGGGATCAAACCCAGGTTTCCTGCGTTGTGGGCGGATTCTGGCCATCTGGGATACCAGGGAAGCCCTCTTCCAAAGACATACTCCAGGATATTGCTAGTAGCACAATCTTAGTAGCCCCAAACTGGAAACTAACCAAATGTCCATTTGCCAAAGGAGCAGCATACAGTATCCAAAATGAAATATTAGAAGAAACTGTAGATTTTACATGACTGATGATGATCGTCATGCTGCAAAGTTAAGAGGTTATGTGTTTAAAATGGATAACCAGCTAGGACCTATTGTACAGCAGACGGAACTCGGCTCAGTGTTACATGCCGGCCTGGATGGAGCGGGTTTGCGGGGGAATAGAGACGTGTATACATGCGGCTGAAACTATGCAGGTGAAACTTTGCCGCTCAGCTGGCACTGCCGCAGCATTGCTAGCTGGCTGCACCCCAACACAGAACAAAACGCTTAATGTTTGGGGGAGAAAGAAAGGTCAAGTGTTTATTTAATCCTATGACCTGATTATAGAAAGATAGCAATGTTGCAGATAGATACACTTTAAGGAATTCCAGAACCATATTAATAAATGATTAAGAGTGGGGGACTTTACTGCTACTGCTGCTGCTGCTGCTAAGTCGCTTCAGTCGTGTCCGACTCTGTGCGACCCCACAGACGGTAGCCCACCAGGCTCCTCCGTCCCTGGGATTCTCCAAGCAAGAGCACTGGAGTGGGTTGCCATTTCCTTCTCCAATGCATGAAAGTGAAAAGTGACAGGGAAGTCGCTCAGTCGTGTCTGACTCTTCGTGACCCCATGGACTGCAGCCCACCAGCCTCCTCCGTCCCTGGGATTCTCCAGGCAAGAGCACTGGAGTGGGGGGCCATTTCCCTCTCCAATGCATGCATGCTAANTGCTGCTGCTGCTAAGTCGCTTCAGTCGTGTCCGACTCTGTGCGACCCCACAGACGGTAGCCCACCAGGCTCCTCCGTCCCTGGGATTCTCCAAGCAAGAGCACTGGAGTGGGTTGCCATTTCCTTCTCCAATGCATGAAAGTGAAAAGTGACAGGGAAGTCGCTCAGTCGTGTCTGACTCTTCGCGACCCCATGGACTGCAGCCCACCAGGCTCCTCCATCCATGGGATTCTCCAGGCAAGAGCACTGGAGTGGGGGGCCATTTCCCTCTCCAATGCATGCATGTATGCTAAGTCGCTTCAGTCCTGTCCAACTCTGTGCGACCCTCTGAACAGCAGCCCACCAGGCTACCCTGTCCCTGGGATTCTCCAGGCAAGAACANTCCAAGCAAGAGCACTGGAGTGGGTTGCCATTTCCTTCTCCAATGCATGAAAGTGAAAAGTGACAGGGAAGTCGCTCAGTCGTGTCTGACTCTTCGTGACCCCATGGACTGCAGCCCACCAGCCTCCTCCGTCCCTGGGATTCTCCAGGCAAGAGCACTGGAGTGGGGGGCCATTTCCCTCTCCAATGCATGCATGCTAAGTCGCTTCAGTCCTGTCCAACTCTGTGCTACCCTCTGAACAGCAGCCCACCAGGCTACCCCGTCCCTGGGATTCTCCAGGCAAGAACAGTGGAGTGGGGTGCCATTTCCTTCTCCAGTGGGGGACTATAGGAGGAAAGTAATACAAAAATAAGTCCCGTCACCCTTTTCCTTTCCATGCATCAGTTGTCAGACACAGGTTTCCAATGTCTAAAGGAAATAATACGTTGAAATAATCAGAGCAGCACTTGGCACACAGAAAACACTTGGGTTAGACGTTAGCTTACTCTTTCACTTTCCTGTGCTAAGAGGTGGCTGACACAACGGTTCCTGAAGAGTTAGATTAGATTACATGTCGCTACCTTGTCATCTAACCTGGTTTCATCAGCCACTGAAGATGCGCTCAGCAAGCGGCTTGATTTAGCCTCGGGAGATTCTGTCTCACTTTGTTTTTTCACAAAAGGTAGTCTCCTCTGTTGACTTTCAGTAACGCGTAGAAAATATCTTGGGTTTGTGTGATGGTTGCACTACTAGAGAACCCAGGAGCTCCGAGGGGGCAGGAACCAGGTTAGGGAAGTGGCTGTACACGGTCTGCATGGTCTGCTTTGTAACTTGACTCAAACAAAGCAACACATTTTCTCTGATGCTTCATAATGATAATAACCATCTTTATTTTATAATAAGAAATGATATTGCATTATTACTACTTAATCATTTTAGAATACTATAAATGTGTCAAGAAAAATTGCTAGGCTAATAAAAACATTTCCTGTTTCATTAAAACTAGGAACTCTCCCTCACAACTACAAAATGAGCAGCAGAGTTTGATGGCCCAGCACAGTCAAGACTGCCTCTTGGATAAGGGCGATTTTTCTCAAAATGTGTTATATGAATGCATTAAATATTTGATGCTTAATAAAAGTGAAATAACATCCCTTTCCACTGAGCTGCCTCAAATACCAATTACATGAGAAAGATTTGCTAAGCTAATGATTTCCTAAGTAGCTACAAATGCTTCTTTAACTCTCGATGAGTTCTTCTTGTTCCTCAGAGTGAATGTGAGATGTTGTTTTCAATATTTGGTGGCATCACTTTTCCACAGGAGGGATTTACTTTACAAACCCTTTTATTCTGCCTTGAATTTCATAGTTATGCTTCTAATGATGAGTTACCAGGAAACTCTGCTGCAGACATGAAACATAGACACAAAATCAGGACTTAGTTTGTCTCTCCTTCTAATCACACGATCTCTGGGAAGGTTTATTGCAATCATATCCAAGGACATAACAGTATTTGGAAAAGATACAGCTCCGAGTCTTTTGTTGACTGCAAATATGATCTAGCTTGTTCCTTTAATGGCTCACTTCTCCCTATGCATCCTGTTCCTCAATGATTCTAGAATTCACTCTGTGACTTTGTTTGGCCATGAGTACATCAGCAAGTACAGTGCAAACAGAATCGGAGTAACAGCTCAGTCTTTAGGAGGAGGACTAAGGAACCTTGACGGACAGCCCCGAGCAACTGTCAGACACGCGCCTCGGCCAGGAAGAACAGGCCAGCCTCGGCCTATCTGCAGGACTCACATTAGTTCAACCAACACAGCGTTGGGCAGAAGTGAAGCCATCCCAGCTGGGCCTTGCCCGAAGTCCTGACCTGCAGAGCTGGGAGCAAATAAATGGTTATCGTTTCAAGCCAGTAAAAATGCCTTGACTTCCTCTGTCTTTCCGTATTCCTGTGAACCACGATAAGGACATAGGCTGATGAGCAAGGCTCAGCTTGCTGAAAGAAGACAAGGCTTGAAGGAAACTTTCAGGACAGAAATAAGGAGCGTTTACCAACCAGGACAGATCAGACAGTGGGTGACAGCCATCTCACTCGCAAACGTCGTAGATCAGCAATGACCAGCAGACTAAGGTAATCACCGAACACTTTGTCGATATGTCACCTACCTGAAGTTAAATCTAACTCGCTGGAGGTGACACCACATTGCTTTAATTATTTCTATCAGCTGGATCATTTCTCAAAATATAAATCAGGAACAGAACGATAAAATCATTTTTCTCTTACATCCTTAGTTTATAGGATGATACTTATACCACTACATGTGCTCATCAACACCTGATTTCATAACTAAAAAGGTTATTGAAGGACATATAATTCCTCCATCACACCAGTTGATTGATTACTGACGTCACTGACTGACCTTAACAGAGCTCTATATTCTTTCTTCATTGATCCATGTATTTGGTGATTATTTATTGAGAGCGTTTAATGTGCCCAGCACTAACCTAGGTATTGACAGAGAAGATGAGCAAGGCGCTCATGCAGCTTCCATCCCGGAGGAGAGAAAACATTACCCCCAAAGAACATTTTAAACAATGAGACAATGAAAAAATTGTGATAAGTGCTCTGAAGGAGTGAAACAAAGAGATTTTAAGAGAGAAAGTGCTTAGACAGAAAGAGGGCTATTTAGATAGAGTGGTCTCAACAAAGAACTGCCTGAGGATGGAATATTTGAGACCTAAAGAATGAGAAGGAGTCATGTAGCTATTCCAGAACACTGTAGGTCTAAATTTTCTGCAATAATGACTACATATCAATTGTAGCCTCGCTTTTACACACTGTCAGCTGCCAGAGAACATGGCGGGGAACACAATATTCTAGCACTATGATCGTGCAGCCGGCGTTTGCTGAAGAATATTTGGTGTTAGTAGATGAAATGAGCCAGTTGGGTTCCTTTTCTTTCACTTTTCAACTAGTTGTAATGAAGTTTCATGAAAATACAATCTATCCTTATGTCACTATGTTACTTCTATTCAACTGTCTGTTTAAAAATATAACACGATAAAACCACTCAGTCTCTCAACCAACTTGCCTGCATGGATCCTCTTAATGAGTTTGAGTGAATAACATACACACATATATACAGATAGATGGCTATCATACTATACCACTTAGCATGCTAAAAGTAATCTATGAGATGCCTATTCCGGAATGAGAACTGTTTTAAAGATAAAAAGAAGAATCCAGACCTCTTGACTTCTAACATTCAGCTGCTTAACCTGAACCTTTCCCTCATGTTCTTCTTCGAAGTGTTTTAGTTTCACCCTAGAAAAAAATGTTATATTTATATTTGGTCAAGAGAGGATTCTTATATAAATTTTTGGCTGAACTAGGCCCATAGGAAAGAAATATCCCAAGTGTTAAAAATAGAAGGTGGTGGTAGCAGCAAGCCATTTGCAGTAATAGCTATTTCACACTTTCAAAAAGTTGATTCCAGCATGGTTTGCAATTACAGGAACAGAGAGACATAAGCTAACTAGTTATTGAGTCCCTATGTTCTTCTTTAAGGAAAGCCATTGATTTTTGCCCTCAGAAAGTTATATTTGCACAGTCATATGTGCAAGCTAGTGGGTGACAGACCACCCATGGGGTCTTCTTTCGGTTTTGGTCCTTGAAATGAAAATAGTCCTACTTTTATTTACAGGGAGCGTTGAGTCTTCCATTTAGTCTGGAATATGGCTGTGGTCACCACGTGAACCGTATTTAATTGCCTGTGGCTAATTACTTGTGTAGCACTCAAACGTATTTAATATTGCTGCTTCAAAGCCATGTGGGAGATCTTTTAACTATGCCCTTTTCAATCTTTACAGCAATAGTCATGTGGCTAGAGTTATGTGTATTAAAAATGCTAAAGAGAGAAAAATCAGATTAGAAGGTTTAAGAAGAAACATATTAGGCCAATATGAGTTTGAAAGGTATTGTATTTGCTTTAAAATTAAAGATACTTTGTTCTACTACAGTTAATTTGGGGACCTTGGGTGTTTCTAGCCCAAGGGTATATTCGTTGTCTTGAAAATATGATAGACTGTAAAATTCGATAGCCAGTGGGAATTTGCTGCATGATTCAGGGAGCTCAAGCCTAGTGCTCGGTTGCAACCTAGAGGCGTGGGATAGGGCGGGAGATGGGAGGGAGGTTCAAGAGGAAGGGGACGCATGCGGACCTCCGGCTGACTCATGTTGATGTGTGGTAGAAATCAGCACAGCACTGTAAAGTAATTATCCTCCAATTAAAAATAAATAAACTAAAAAATGACAGATTCGTATATTTATGCTTTCTGCAATCTGCAATTAAATGCAATTAATTTTCTTACACAGAATACGTTAATGCATTAGGTTTTGCCTCCTTCATTCTATTACTGTACTAGAACATCGGACTAATAGTAAAGATGCAATAATTGTCCACTGGGGGGTCCTTGGGAGTAGAGTTAGGCTTGGGAGCTGACTGCTCACACCTAGTGCTCTGATCACCACACCTGGGACTGAACACGGGTCTGATTCCTTACCTCTGTATTTGGTAGTTAGAGAAGCACAGAGAGAAATTACCCCTAAAGTACAAGGAGCCAAAGCCACTTTCCCTGGTGTTTTACTTTTGCTGTATTAATATAATTCTACTATTTTAAAGTCTAGATGAAGAGATTTCATGTTTATGCTTGGTGACATGCTCGTGAGAGATGATCGTACATACGGAACATCTCCATGTGTGTGCATGGAATCATGCCCAATTCCTTGCCTAAAGGTGGCACCCTGTAAGGCTTTCCTGGAATCCAACATGGAACTGAAAGGAGCCTCTGTTCTGGACTCTCCTCTCTCCTATGAACAGGATAACCCACATTCTAATACGATCCCTGTAAGTTCTAAACTTGGGCTCTTCTTTCAATACTTCTCCACCAGAATACAAAATCAGACCAATCCTGTCATTCCTATGACCATAACTCTTGCTCAAAAATGTTTTCATTAATTACTTTTTTATTGAAGGATAATTGCTTTACAGAATTTTGTCATTTTCTGTCAAGCCTCAGCATGAATCAGCCATAGGCATACACACATCCCCTCCCTCTTGAACTTCCCTCCCCATTCCCTCCCTATCCCACCCCTCTGGGTTGATACAGAGCCCCCATTTGAGTCTCCTGAGCCACACAGCACATCCCCGCTGGCTATCTGTCTTATACATGGTTGTGTCAGTGTCCATGTGACTCTCTACGCATCTCCCCTCTCCTCCCCTCGCCCATGGCTGCAAGTCTGTCCTCCATGTCTGTCTCTCCACTGCTGCCCTGGAAGTAAACTCTTCAGTACCATTTTTCTAGATTCCTTATATATCATTAGAGTGTGATAGTTATCTTTCTCTTTCTGCTCTTCACTCTGTATAATAGGTTCTAGGTTCATCCACGGCATTAGAACTGACTCAAAGGTGTTCCTTTTTATGGCTGAGTAGTCTTCCATTGTGTGTATGTACCACAACTTCTTTATCCACTCATCTGTCCATGGACATCCAGGTTGCTTCCACGTTCTAGCTACGGTAAACAGTGCCACACGAACAATGGGACACATGTGCCTTTTATACTTATATATACTTATATACTTACACTTTTCTTTGCTGTGCAACTGCTTTTAAGCTTAGTCAGGTATGTGTTTACTTTTGTTTTTATTTCCATTACTCTAGGAGGTGGGTCATAGAGGATCTTGCTTTATGTCATCGAGTGCTCTGCTGATGTCTTCCTCTATAGGGAAAACTATAAAGAGTTTTATAGTTCCTTGTCTTATATTTAGGTCTTTAATCCATTTTGAGTTTGTTATGGTGTTAGGAAGTATTCCGATTTTATTCCTTTGCATGTAGCTGTCCAGTTCTCCCAGCACCATTTATTGAGGAGGCTGTCTTCCCTTCATTGTATATTCTTGCCTCCTTTGTCAAAAATAAGGTATCTATAGGTTCATGGGTTTATTTCTGGGCTTTATATCTTGTTCCATTGGTGTATGTTTCTGTTTTTGTGCCAGTACCATACTGTCTTGATGACTGTAGCTTTGTAGCATGGTCTGAAGTCAGGAAAGTTGATTCCTCCAGCTCCATTCTTTTTTCTCAAGACTGCTTTGGCTTATTCAAGGTCCTTTGTGTTTTCATATGAACTGTGAAATTTTTTGTTCTAGTTCTGTGGAAAATGTCATTGGTAGTTTGATAGGAATCACATTGAATCTATAGATTGCATTTGGTAGTATAGTAATTTTCACAATATTGATTCTTCTTATCTAGGAACTTGGAATATCTCTCCATCTGTTTATGTCATCTTTGATTTCTTTCATTAACATCTTATAATTTTCTGTGTACAGTTATTTTTTTCTCCTTAGTTAAGTTTATTCCTAGATATTTAATTCTTTTTGTTGCAATGGTGAATGAGATTGATTCCTTAATTTCTCTTTCTGATTTTTCATTTTAGTATACAGAAATGCAAGTGATTTCTGTGTATTGATTTTGTATTCTGCAACTTTGCAAAATTCACTGATTAGCTCTAGTAATTTTCTGATACTATCTTTAGGGTTTTCTATGTACAGTATCATGTCATCTACAAACAAAAGCTCAGAAATGTTTTTAACTTGCAATTTCTAATTACCAACATAAAGCCTCCCCTTTATGTCCACATGTGAGTGGAATCCCCTTCTACAGGTTTCAGAATTTAATGTTCCACTTTTGTTTCTGAATCTGGCCCCAAAGGAACCATGAGAAATTGCATTATAATCCAACTGCTTTCCTCCCAGACCTCTCTTTCCCCAGCTTCAGAATGCACTATGATGTAAACGACTTCTTTGATATGGATGGTAACATAAACATTTCCAGTTTCTCCTTTACAGATACATCAGATCTGATCCTAACAATCATTTTCTTCATTGATCCTGCTTATCCTTAAATTCCCAGAGATCTCATCTCAAAACTGAAGCAAAAATTTTTTTCTCCACATGCAGACAGACACACCCGTTGGTCAAGAAAACCTGTGCAGTTTCGTGGCTCTAGGAACTGGGTTTGCTCAGCAGCACAGAATTACAAGCTTTGGTTCTGTTGAAGTCTACTTTGGACTGTGAATTGCAATAAATAATTTGGTGATAAATATATCAAGAAAGTCCCTTTTATAATGAAAACCCCCTGTAGTTGACATTCTGGATTCCCAAACTTGGATTGCCGTAATAAAAGCTGACAAACAGGCCCACCTCTTATCCCTGGCGAAAAGTCAGGAAAACGGAAGACATAATCCTAGGTAGTGAAGTCATGCCAGTCAGCAAGCCCGAATATATGCACCGTGGGAGCCTGTTGGTTTTGGTGTGAACTCTCACTGGCCTTTAGAACAAATCTCCATCCCTTCCAAAATTAACATTTTTCCTCTCTCCATGAGAGATGTTCCCCAACAGACATGCAGCTGCTTTTGCAGAGTCTGTCCTGGCACGGAAAATGAATTCCCACCCTGCCAACATGTTTCTGCCTATGCCTTTTCCAGCACAGGAGCCATGTTCCCTCCATGTGGGTCACTGTCTATGAAATTTATAGCTGTTCCCACAGCTATTTGTATTTGCTTACGCTGCCAAAGTATGGTGGTCATTAAAATTCCTGATTCTCCTACCAGCCAACCTTCCTACAAATTCTAATGGGGGCTGAGCAGAGGGCAGACAAGCATTTTGACCTTGTTTACTGCCACTCATGATTTTGACAATCAGAAACGACGTGTTTAGCAAGTTGAATTAGATGGTAAGTGAACCACAGGAACTTCTTAATCAAGTCTAAAGCATAGATAAGAAATAAGCCCAGTGGTCACTTTGACCCCTTCCCCCTCAGATTTCACTGGTGTTTCTAGCCTTCTGGATCACACTGTTCTGACCATGAGGAAGAGACATGAACCCACGACTGTAAACAGAGTCGTCGTATTTTTGTGACTTTCCCAAGCATCATATATCCGCCCTTCAGCTACAAACCTGGAAAGTTTTCCCATTCCCTACATGGGTCTTGGTGATTCGAATCCCTAACATGCTGTGTGGTCATATTTATCATTTCTCTCCCTGCCCCAACGGCATCTCTATATATATGCTCCATTGCCCACACGAGAAATGCCAAAACCTCAGTTTCATTCAAAGGGTTACACATTGATCAGTCACTTTCTGAGCACTGTGTTAGATGTGGAGATGTACAGATGAAAAATAACCAAATATCTACCTCCCAAAGCTACATAGTCAGTTATTATAACAAATGGAGACAGGGCACAGTGTAAGCACAAAGGGAAGGTTGCTGAACTCTGCCAAGAAGGTCAAGAAACACTTCCCAGACAAGACAAGACTTGAGGTGAGCCCTGAGCGGGGATTTCAGCCTACAGATAAAGGAATACGTGCCATTGTTGACAGAGGCAAGTGTACAGCAAGTACAGAGAAGCATAAAATAGCATGAGATGCTGGGGGAACTTTGAGTACATCGGCTTGCTTTTCCAGTGAGTTATAGTAGTAAAAACAAGACGGGTGAGGAAAAGGTCAGTGTCAGTGAGCAGCCTTGGGCACCACAGTAGGGAACTGGAATTTGATCTGATGGGGATTTAACATTTTAAATGAAATATTTTAACGGTAAAATGATAGAAAAGATGTGCTTTATAAAAATTATTCTGGTGATTTTCCTATGGAAGGTAGAAGTAAGCTGGTCGAGACTGGAGGCAGGGCCTGAATGAAAGCAGGGGAGTGGGAAGCCGTTGTGAGTTGCAGGAAGTACATTCCTGGGAGGACTGCCATAGTCCCCGTGTGGTCAATTCTCCCCCTCGGGACTTCACCATCGAGCACTTCAAGGAAGAGGCGGCACCCGGCCAGTGAGCAAAGACTGGGAAGCTCTGATGACTCGTGTTGCTACAGAGCTCTATCACAGGACTTCCCGTCACAAGTCTATGCAGCCTTCCTTACTCTGTGACTTCAACTGTGATCTCCCTCCCATACTAGTGGAAGAACTGCCCCCCCAGCCTCTCAGAAGGGAAACGTCCTGCAGCTCACACTCTCGGTCCTCCCGCCTCTCACTAGCCACGAGCGTCTCTTCCGCAGGCATGTCTTCCCAGGTGCGCCCTCCATCTTTCCCCACCGACTACATCATGGTTTGGAGGCTACAAACACGCCATAAAATGTCCTTTCTTAAAAAGAGAGATAGTTTTCCTTAAATCCCCTTCAGAGATGTCAATGCTCTACTTTTCTTCCCCCAAAGTCTTCTTTGCTGTTGCTAATTCATCCCACGCGTACTTCTTACAACTATGAAACTGATCAATATGTGAGAAAATATCCGTCACCCGTAGCCCCTCACCCCTCGGATCTCCTCCTCCTGCCTGCTGACACGCATCACATGTCCAGAAGCTTCCGTGCTGTTATTTGTGCTGTCATGCCAGCGGAGAATGTCTTCTCCAACTTTCTCTTCCTATGAAAATGTCATTAATCACTCAAAGCGTGCGTTAGAAGCCAACTAGTCCATAAAGTCTTTCTCAGTCTCATCAGTCAGAGTAATCATTTTCCTTTTCACGTACTGCTTTAATTCTCTTATTATGCCCTTATCTATTCAGCCTGAAATTACAGTTTATCATTTCAAGGCTCAAGGTCATAGTCCATGTTTTATAATTAAAGGTCATATGTCTGACACCCAAAATAAATTAAAAGCTTTGCAAAAAGAGAGCACTTAATTTTCCCCACAGTAGAATTTAGCACTATGCCCAGCTTCTAACAAATGCTTGTTTACTTGAATGGTTGGTTAATTAATTAAGAGTGAATCAATAGAAGGTTAAAAATAAATTACTTAAAATTCTATTTTTGCTCAGACTCTTGGATTTAACACTAGATACTTTATATTAAAATTGTTTTCTTCAAAAAGGCCCTAGATATTCAATACTGTCAAAACACTAGATCAAAATTTATCAAGCCCTTATTACCTAGGGTACCACTGGCTAATACCGAGCATAAAAATAGAGGCTGGCTATGAAATTTTCTTCTATAGGGAAAAAGAGAGAAAGACTGACTGACTTCCAAATAATCAATGGATTTCCCATCTCCATGTTGTTATGTCCATAGTTTTAAATCCAGTAAGACACTAATGTAGTAATTAATGTAGTCGATTTTAGAGTGGTACACTTAAACATAATAGTTATTTATCAAGATTGACTTTGCTTTCTAAGTTTAAATGGTACTTAAATTAGTTCCAAATGCCTAACAAACCACCCCAAATCCTCCTGGCTTTAGAAAGTCAATAATTTATTTAGCTTATAATTGGCAATTTGAGCTGGGCTCACCTGAGTGATTCTGGTTTAGCCTGGGCTTAGTTATGTGCCTGCAACTAGCAACCAGGTCAACTGATGGCTGATTGGATTCAGATCATCTCACCTGGGAAGATTCCTTTTTGATCCTGTGAAGACTCCAGCAAACTAGCCTAGGTTTATTCAGAGGGAGTCTCCTAAGACCTAGGGGCACAGCTGACATATCACCTCTGCTATATTCTACTGATCAAAGTCACAGACCCAGCTCAGGTCAAGAAAAAAAGGAGCAGACTCTACCTGGACTAGGACTGGATGAAGCACAAGCTGGAATCAAGATTGCCAGGAGAAGTACCAGTAACCTCGGATATGCAGATAACACCACACTTACAGCAGAAGGTGAAGAAGAACTAAAGAGCCTCTTGATGAAAGTGAAAGAGAAGAGTGAAAAAGTTGGCCTAAAACTTGACATTCAGAAAACTAAGATCATGGCATCTGGTCCCATCACTTCATGGCAAATAGAGGGGGAAACAATGGAAACAGTGGCTAACTTTATGTTTGGGGGGCTCCAAAATCATTGCAGATAGTGATTGCAGCCATTAAATTAAAAGATGCTTGCTTCTTGGAAGAAAAGTTATGACCAACCTAGACAGCATATTAAAAACCAGAGACATTATTTTGCCAACAAAGGTCCGTCTAGTCAAGGCTATGGTTTTTCCAGTGGTCGTGTATGGATGTGAGAGTTGGACTATAAAGAAAGTTGAGCTCTGAAGAATTGATGCTTTTGAACTGTGGTTTTGGAGAAGACTCTTGAGAGTCCCTTGGACAGCAAGGAGATCCAACCAGTCCATCCTAAAGGAAATCAGTCCAGTATATTCATTGGAAGGACTGATGCTTAAGCTGAAAGTCCAATGCTTTAGCCACCTAATGCGAAGAACTGACTCATTGGAAAAGACCCTGATGCCAGGAAAGATTGAAGGTGGGAGGAGAAGGAGACGACAGAGGATGAGATGGTGGTTGGGTGGCATCACCGACTCCACGGACATGAGTTTGAGTAAACTCCAGGAGTTAGTGATGGACAGGGAAATCTGGCGTGCTGCAGTCCATGGAGCTGCAAAGAGTCGAACACGACTATGTGACTGAACTGAACTGAAAGGTCATTGTAAATCAATCTACCACAAACAGTTAAAACTCCATGAATATGTGCTGAACATTTAATATGAGACTGTCACTAACTTCAGGGAACTACAGTGCGTGGGGTAGTCAATTATCACATAATAATAAGATAAGTGGTACATGCTGCTTCTCTGCTTAGAACACTTTTTCTCCTTCCATTTTTGTAAGACTCCTTCAAGTTCTCAAATAAACATCAATTCTTCTGAAAATTCTATGACAGGGGACAATCTTGCCCTAGTAGTCCACTTTGGCAATGTGACTATTTCCCATGTGACAAACTTTTTTCATCAGTGTCCGTGTTGAATTATCACTTAGAGGGCATGGAGTGTTGCAAGATAGGTCATTCTACCATCAGATAGATATTAATTTTTAAGTGATAGAAAATGAAAGCATAAAATTGTCTTCATTCTTTATGTCATATATTACATCATGAGAAGTTTTGCATCTGTGCCACTCGTTAACATCTCTGTAAGGGAACAGGTGGAAGGCATGGAGGTTTTAAACAGCAGGGGCTGGAGGTTGGGACTAAGTAAAAACCAGCAACGATGACTTCCTGGTTTCTAGCTCAGAACACTGGGACCAGCTGGGCCCCTCAATGAGTGGGGATTTTAAAACATTTATCACTTGAGATAATAAAAAGAACTCTTTCAGGAAAAGCTAGCTTTTGAATTTGGGCACTGAAAATGAGCTAATGAATTTATGGACACATGCGGCTTATCACTGTCACCTCAGTCATTTATTGGTGATGAACGGGAGTCCCAGACCGTCTGTAGAGAATGTGATAAAAACTATGGACTTTGTAAAGTATCATGAAGTACATAACTTAAAAAAGCTTCACCAGCCCCTGTACTCTGGTGAATTTTGAATCCTATGTAGACTTCCTTGTTTAGGAAACAGACATGTTAACATTAACCAAGCTAGATTCCCTCCCAAGGAAAGGACACAAGTGACTGAAATGTGAATGAATTAATATATTCAGCCTAGCAGTTTTATCATCTAATAATATAATTTTAAAATATTACAATTGCATTTTTGGAAGTCAAATGTCCATGTGCTGAAGTGACACAGGAGAGAAGAGGGTACTGCAAATCAGCTAATTATTCTCTTAACTGGAATAAGAATTCTAAGGATAAAGTCACTAGTATTTACCTGTACAAAAATTCAATGACTTATTTAATGTACTAAATCCCTTCAATTAATTATTTTGTAAATAAAATAATTACTTTTCACATTCAGGATTTGGATCCCCACCAAAGCACAGCATTTTAATAATTCCAAGTTTGTATACCAAGACCAAAACAGCCTTGGAAGCACTACAGCACATCATTTTCTTTTTCATGCAAAATCAGCAAATACCTGGTTATGTTCAAGCAGAACTCACATGAAGCAGATACCGATAATCAGGTCATTAAACAGGTAAGCCAGAGCATAAGAATGCAGTTTCCATGGTGCCAAAGACATTGGAGAACAGTTCACTTCAGTATCTTTTAAACCAGCTCACAGATGAGAGCTTTAATGACTCAATCAATGTGCTGGAAGGAGAACTTCCAGTTTTAAAATTATTGCTTTGTTCAACATATTTACAACGCTTTTCCTTTTCGGTATATAAACTAGCATGATGACATATCACGATGATTTAGTCAGGAACAAAGAATGTTCACATCCTTCCCTTGTGAATGTCTGTCTAAGAAATAATGAAAATACAGTCATTTCTGTTTGCGTAGAGATTTCATATTCTGTTGAATGATCTATAAGAGAGTTACTATATTTATGCCTTTTTTCTTTTACCAAAGAAATCGCTCATCTATAATTACAGTCATATAGTAAAGGATTCTTTCTTATTGAATTTTCTTTTTCGACAAAATTGATTTCTTTATTGACTCTAGAAGTGAAAACTAGTAAGTAGAATCTGGCATAAAAGGAGTAGCTGGCCATATGCTTATATAATTCACTATAATCTGAACTCAACTGGAATACTAATTGCCTTTGGCGTCTCATGCAGCTGTGAGGGCACATTTCCCAATGGAAAAGTCAATGGCTATTCCAAACAGGTATATAAATCTATGGCAAGAGTCACTTGAATCTTTAACTGAAGAAATTATGCAAAGGAAAACCAAACAAGAGATATGTGCTTGGCACGATTAGCAACATTCTGACTTGAAGCGAATTAACATACAGTACAAGGAAACAGATAACAGCAGCATCCCGGTCTGCGTTTGCCATACGGCTTAGGGGTGAGGGCAATGTTTGCCATACGGCTTAGGGGTGAGGGCAAGGGATGACTAGGGCTGGGACACTGGGAGAAAGCAACCCAGGGCTTCCAAATAACTCTGTTCATTTCTGGACACAGAGCGACTGCCAAGAGTTCTAACAAATGTGTATACTTGGTCACAAGAAAGGCTGATGTGGGGGCTGTGGCCGCCTCATTTATCTCTATGATCATGATGAGAAAAATAAAGGCTGTTACCTGTGCACTATGGAATCTGGAGGGTCATTGTCATGTCCAAAGGATATATTCAACCAGCTGAAGCTGATTCCTCTCCTAGTTTGAAGCGAGTTTGGGATGCCTGTCTATCTGGCACTCTCTGCTGTTTCCTGAGATTGGTGATGATAAGCCTATTTGTAATCACGGGAATTCTTTCCTGCATCTTGACAGGCAAGCTTTGAGTTATTTGAGGTGATGGGGGTAATGATTTGCCAGTGACATTTTACTGTCTGTTAAAGGGAAAAAATGGCACCATTCTTACATGGTGCGGACACGAAAAAGGCGCAGCCAGCTGAAGACGGTGATAGAAGAGGCCTCACGATCAGCTAGAAAGGAGGCCCCGAGGCATTGTATTCCGGCTGCATATTATGAGTATTAGTACTGCCACAAATATGATATTTCTTTGTCTTTGAACTGTAATAGGCTCTTGTGTAATTCTGAGGCACTTCAACCTGCAACATCATATCTTTTTCTCATAATGATAGTTATTAGCAAATATTAAAAGGTTCATTCAGTGTTTTAACATGAAACTATAACATATGGATTTTGGTTCAAACACTTTTCTCCCAGAAAAAAATAAAGTCATTTTGGAGCAGGTATGCCACTGCTTCAATACAAAAGATTTTCCTTTAAAAAAAAAAAAAAAGAAAAACTATAGAAAATTTCAGAGGAAGGGCAAGTTAAGTGAAAGAAAAATGGGAGGAAATATGTTTTACAGGACCAAATAGCAAAACATCTTTTGTGTTTGTTGGGTTATATTGAGGGACATTCTATATCCACTAACAACTGTTCTTGTTCATTTAAATGGTGACTCTGAAAATGGGCAAGAATAAAACTCTGATTCTTTTTTGACTGAAAGCATGAATAAATATCAGTAAATAGCAGCCTCAGGTAGGATCACTAATCAGAGAATTCATGCGCTCTAAACCTACTCAAACTCATGTCCATCGAGTTGGAGATGCCATCCATCCAACCATCTCATTCTCTGTCATCCCCTTCAAGGCAGGAGGAGAAGGGAGTGACAGAGGATGAGATGGTTGGATGGCATCACCGACTTGTTGGACGTGAGTTTGAGTAGGCTTCAGGAGTTGGTGATGGACAGGGAAACCTGGTGTGCTGCAGTCCATGGGGTCACAAAGAGTTGGACAGGACTGACTGAACTGAACTGAAATGGAGGCTCCTTGACAAAGTTGGTTCTGGGGCCAAAGGAGCATTTGAAAAGCAATGCAAAACCATACTCTCTCAAAAACACACTATTTAGAGGGTACAACTGTACTAAAATCCAATCATCTCCAAGAGCCATGATCTCTTATAGTACTAAAGAGTTGGACTTAAAGAAAGTTGAGCTTTGAAGAATTGATGCTTTTGAACTGTGGTGTTAGAGAAGACTCTTAAGAGTCCCTTTGACAACAAGGAGATCAAACCAGTCCATCTTAAAGGAAATCAGTCCTGAATATTCATTGGAAAGACTGATGCTGAAGTTAAAACTCCAATACTTTGGCCACCTGATGTGAAGAAAATACTTTGGCCACCTGATATGAAGAACTGACTCACTGGAAAAGACCCTGATGCTGGGAAAAATTGAAGGCAGGAGAAGGGGACAACAGAGGATGAGATGGTGGGATGGCATCGCTGACTCAATGGACATGAGTTTGAGCAAGCTCTGGGAGTTGGTGATGGACAGGGAGGCCTGGCGTGATGCAGTTCATGGGTCACAAAGAGTCAGACACAACTGAGCGACCGAACTGAACGGAAGAAAAAGCTAGTACAAATAACATTTGTCTCTCAGAAACTTAGAAATCATTGTGTCTACTTAAAGTCCACTATATAGCTGAAGCAATGTCTGGGTACCACCCAGAGCAAGAAAATTAAATGCTACATTTTTTACCTTTATTTTCTTTTTCAATTAGTTCTTTCCATGATCTAGAATCTCAGAATACAAGAGGATCACAGAGTGGAGCTTCCATGTCTCCATGTCCATGTATGCTTTGATAATTCAAGCCTTCCAATATTGTCAAAATATTAATGTTATCTTTTAAAGGGCCCACATTTTCCAGGCTTATGTATTAGTGAAGTTACAGTTAAATGGAAAAGAAGTAAGAAAAATAGAAATTACTTTTTAAAAAATAAGTCGTTGAGGCCATAAATGAAAGAACCAGCTACAAGAACGTTTTGCAGTAGCATGAGCACTTTAGGCTATTTTACCTCAAACAGGAAATATCAAATGACTAGCAAAGTAAATTCAGATGCAAAAGGTTCTTATGTTTTTGCCCATTCTATGTCTATAGCAATTCAAATACTAAGTCTCATTTGGCCTCTGTATTTTAGATTTATACCACTTTATTAATATTCCTTCATATTGCTGTTAATCTGGGCCAAAAGAGGAAGTGAAAAGGAGGAAATAAAGAGGGAAAAAATAGAAAGGGTTGTATCAATGGCATATATCCAGTTCTAAATGCTATCATTTCTTTCAGAGGGCTTTGGTCCAGACAAAGGAGATTATAAGAGACACCTGGTCTACCCAGACAACCCAGCGGTTCCACTGATAACCCCCCAAACTGGCTATAGATTCTGAAAAAAATGGCTGAAAAAAGCCTCGCATGGATCCCAGTGTATTCCAGTCACGACTCAGTTAATGGTTTCCCAGGATGCAAAAGGCATAGATTTGGAGCCATGCAACTCTGTCCTAGAGATCAACCAAATGTTTTAGAAAAGAAAAATCACCACATTTGAAAAGTAACTACATTATCATAACTTAAGAATTTGGAAAACAGTTATTGGACAAAATTGGTTAGGTCTAAGTATTTTAGCATAGGTGTCTCCATTCTTGAACCAAACGTGGCAAACAGTATAATTTCATTTGAATGTTGAGCTTGCCAATTAAAACTGTCCATTTATATCCCCGGATGTCGCACTTCTCAATTCGCAGTAAGCCGCTTTCTGCTTTTGCTTTGAGGTTTGCCAGGATGAACCTGTAAGGGTTCTTTTGGGAACCCGGCTGGCTCCATATGCCCTGAGGCTTAAACAAGCCAACTCTTAAGCTCAGCAGATGAGCAGACAGTAACATGTCATGGGGAGGAACAGCAGTCTGGTGTCAGATATGGGAAAACGGTCCTGAATCTGCCTTCACCTGGGGAAAGAAGCATGCAGAAAAGGGCCCACAGAGAGTATCCTATAGCTCAAACTGAAATCTCTAAGTTCAAACCATCTGGACCCTCTATCTTTGCCCCTGTTGAATTCCTCTGATGGTACCACCCTTCATCAGCTTAGAGGGGGAATGCAGTGTGCAATAGCATATATATTGAGGCCACGGAGAAGTGGAGACCAGAATCCACAGTTCCATCAAACTCTCTAGTCAGTTTTTAATTTAGTCTTTTGAACAGCAGAGCGCTTTCCATCATTTTGGGATTTTCGGCGTTGCCCCCCAGCCTCCCTTCAGAGTCCCTCTAGAGCCTTCCTCACCGCTTCTTCTCTTTTTTAAACTCCAACAAAGTATTCCCCTTCCCTCTCAAGCAATAAAGTCATTTTCCCTTTCCATTGAAAAGCTTCTTCTCAGTCTTTATAATCACAATGAGAACACTTCCTCCAGTGCTTACTTTAATTCTATTTCTCCATCTTCTTATCATGATACAATAGCTGCACTAACCTTTAGAATAAAAACAGTTCAGAACAAGCCCATCTCTTTTGACAGGAAACTTTCTTTCAGGTCAATATGATCTAGAGGCCTTGAAGTAAGGAATAAGCACCTTGAAAATCAGGACTTTCATTTGATCAGATGCAAAGCTCCTTGCCTGTTTAAGGTTTCTGATAATTGGTCTCAAATACCAACCCTCAGAACTTATATAAGCAGTCAGTTCTGCAGATTCCCGGCGAGGCCGCATTCTCTCGTGGTTGAGAACCTAATTTAGGAATTTTATCCAACCACAGCAGACACGGTGGAGAAAACATTCCCATCAAATAGGAGGAACATTTTAGAGCTACTTTTCACAAATAAGGTTAAGACACTACTGTTTTAATTTTCAAAAGCAGTCTTACTTCTTCTTACCAACCAAATATACATACATATATATCACTTGAGACAGTTATTCAATAGAGCAGTGAGGATTTGTTGTCTTTTTTCCAGTTGATGGTTTCATGGATTAACTGCCTGTCCCAAATGTCTTGTTGAAAAGGTTAATATAACCTGCTCTATCATCATGTTTGCACATGGGGTTTTTGTACCTGTTTCACTCCATGTCTAAGAAAGAAATCACACTATTTATTTCTATAATTCAATAACTACAAATATATAGGCTACTCTTTCTTCCTGCCAAGAGACAATTTTGAGCAATTTCTAAGATTTAGTCTCATACACTACATGAAACTAAATGCTACTGTATATCTCAGTCAAGGGACAGTAAGAATCTAAAAGTCTATACCATGAGATGTTACAGAAATGGAGTCTAAAGTTAACTATAAACTCAAATGACTTCAATGAATTTTGCATTAGGATTTGTGATTTGATGACTGAAGAATCATTAAAAATGATATTGTAAATCAAGAATAAATTAAAGGAATTTTACTGTTGTAGTATAAGTCATATTTCTTTAAGTAAACACACTGAAGATTCATCAAAATATTTTTGTTTCATTTCATTGATTGCCCCTGGAAGTTAGGCAGAAATTAATGGTAATAACAGGAGATATACATGGTATATATCTTTTAACATTTTTAAAAATTGTACAGATTTAAGGTGTGTAGTTGTGTGATAACTTGAGAAATGAATTTTTCAAAATAATCTTTGTATTTAATTTGTGCTGTAGTAAAAGTTTTATAACGAAAAACAGCAAATTCCTTCCCACCCATCTTCACTACCAGTCCCCACTCTGCCAGGCTCTTTCAGCTGTTTCTTCCATTATTTACCTCCAGTTGTTTTTTTTTAATGTGCAAATATTGCTATTTTTTAACTTCTCAATTTTAGGTGCTATTCATCAGCTTCCCTTCTACCTCTGATACATTACTATCATGCCACGTTCCACTCACCCATCTACCGTTGCATTCTCAATTCATAAGCATTGTATGTGTGTGTTAATATAGTAATCAAAAGTCACATGTTAGTATTTAATACACAACTTAATATTTTGACATAAATGTTAACACATATTAAACAAAAGCTACTGTTTACATTATTATGTCTCAGTTCAGTTCAGTTCAGTTCCGTCACTCAGTTGTGTCCAACTCTGCGACCCCATGAATCACAGCACGTCGGGCCTCCCTGTCCATCACCAACTCCCGGAGTTCACTCAAACTCACTTCCATCAAGTCGGTGATGCTATCCAGCCATCTCATCCTCTGTCGTCCCCTTCTCCTCCTGCCCCCAATCCCTCCCAGCATCAGGGTCTTTTCCAGTGAGTCAACTCTTTGCATGAGGTGGCCAAAGTACTGGAGGTTCAGCTTTAGCATCATTCCTTCCAATGAACACCCAGGACTGCTCTCCTTTAGGATGGACTAGTTGGATCTCTTTGCAGTCCAAGGGACTCTCAAGAGTCTTCTCCAACACCACAGTTCAAAAGCATCAATTCTTCAGCACTCAGCCCTCTTCACAGTACAACTCTCACATCCATACATGACCACTGGAAAAACCATAGCCTTGACTAGGGACCTTAGTTGGCAAAGTAATGTCTCTACTTTTTAATATGCTATCTAGGTTGGTCATAACTTTTCTTCCAAGGAGTAAGCGTCTTTTAATTTCATGGCTGCAGTCACCATCTGCAGTGAATTTGGAGCCCCCCAAAATAAAGTCTGACACTGTTTCCACTGTTTCCCCATCTATTTCCCATGAAGGGATGGGACCAGATGCCATGATCTTCCTTTTCTGAGTGTTGAGCTTTAAGCCAACTTTTTCGCTCTCCTCTTTCCCTTTCATCAAGAGGCTTTTTAGTTCCTCTTCACTTTCTGCCATCAGGGTGGTGTCATCTGCATATCTGGGGTTGCTGATATTTCTCCCAGCAATCTTGATTCCAGCTTGTGTTTCTTCCCGTCCAGCGTTTCTCATGATGTACTCTGCATATAAATTAAATAAGCAGGGTGACAGTATACAGCCTTGACGTACTCCTTTTCCTATTTGGAACCAGTCTGTTGTTCCACGTCCAGTTCTGACTGTTGCTTCCTGGCCTGCATGTAGGTTTCTCAAGAGGCAGGTCAGGTGGTCTGGCATTCCCATCTCTTCCAGAATTTTCCACAGTTTCTGGTGATCCACAGAGTCACATGGAGGTTATTAGCTAACCACTATGAAAGCCAGGAGTGGTATCTGCAGCCCTCAGGATGGGTCTCCACACATCGCTGCACGCACATGTACGGCCTCGCGCGGCTCGCTCTTCGGCTCCGCCACGCGGTAGTGGACACCGGCTTTCCTCTTACTGACGTCTTTCGATGTCTCTTCACGCTCTCCCGTGTTGGCTCCTCTTTCTATTAATCCTTTGTCTTTCAGTTTCTCAGGTTCCTCCTCATTCTGCGGAAGTGTGATCCTGTGGAACTTTCTAAGAGAATAAATGCTAGGGACTTCGCTGGTGCTCCCGTCGTTAAGACCCTGAGCTTCCAGAGTGGGGGCATCAGTTCCACCCCTGGTCCCGGAACTAAGATTCCACGTGGTGCGGCCAAAACTTTTAAAATATCTTTTTAAAGGAAGGAAAAGAAGTGCTTAGGCTATGGGCTTTGAGTGTTTGCATGTTGGCAAACATCTTTCGATTATGCTTGACGGATAATTGAAAATCACCTTCACTGTGAATACTGTAAAAATTGTTGTGTTGTTTCTTGCTTTCCGTTTCAATGGTATGAAATCTTGTTTTATTCAGACCGTTTGTATGTTAACTACATTTCCCCCTTCTATAAAGATCTTTTCTTTCTCTCTAAGGTACTAAAACTTCTTGATACTGTTGACTTGTTTTTTCATTGTGCCCGGCTTNCCACCCCTGGTCCCGGAACTAAGATTCCACGTGGTGCGGCCAAAACTTTTAAAATATCTTTTTAAAGGAAGGAAAAGAAGTGCTTAGGCTATGGGCTTTGAGTGTTTGCATGTTTGCAAACATCTTTCGATTATGCTTGACGGATAATTGAAAATCACCTTCACTGTGAATACTGTAAAAATTGTTGTGTTGTTTCTTGCTTTCCGTTTCAATGGTATGAAATCTTGTTTTATTCAGACCGTTTGTATGTTAACTACATTTCCCCCTTCTATAAAGATCTTTTCTTTCTCTCTAAGGTACTAAAACTTCTTGATACTGTTGACTTGTTTTTCCATTGTGCCCGGCTTATCATTTGAAAACTTATTTCCTTCAGTTTGGAATTTTTTTCTTGTATATTTCTGTCATAACTTCCTTCACTTTGCTTTTTTTGTTCTTTGCTTCAATAATCCAATTAGTAAGACTTTGAACAGACTAAAATTCTATTCTGCTTTCAGTCTCTTCTATCTTTTCAGACCACCTTTTGAAATAATTATCATCCAACTGTCTGATTAATTTTCAAATTTTATCTGTTCTGTTTTTTTAACTTCCAAAAGCTTTCTTTCATGTAAATGTATCTATTTTATATCATCCTCATTTTATTGGCCATATTATTAATAGTATGGTTCACTTATCTGACTTAAGACTATTCCTCAAAGATCTTTTTGGATGTTTTTCTCACTCTGTGAATTCTCTGCTGCTTACAGACTCATGATTTTTCTTTTCTAGGTAGAAATCTTTCCTCCAAATTCTTGTGATCATCTGTCATCCATTCATTTCTAACCGGGAGCACCAAGCAGACACTGAGGGAGCTGGAGGGAAGGGCTTCATTACAGTGGCTGGCAAACTTGTTTGTCCTCTAACAGGACATCCAAAGCACAGTACATGGGGGTGTATCCTCAGGGATATGTCCATTCTCTGAGGATAAAAAATTTCCATTTTTCTGCCTGATGGTATATGTTTAGCTATAAATACTCTGCAAGTAGGTATACAGTATCCTGTGCCATTTGCTAATTCTTAGGTTCCAAATTTCTGCAAAGGAAATCAGCTGAATTCTCTTTAGTATCTCCCTCTAAAATCCGTAGGATTATTTCCTCGACTCTGCTAATGAGCAACTACCATTGCCACGTTTAAAAAGAGGAAAGATTGAGATCCCTCATCTGCTGTTAGCCTCCCTCTCATCCTACTGGTCCTATTGACCTTGGAACTTTTCATCTCTTTACTGTTATTAATTGAATAACTGTGTATGATCAACTGATCAGACACACCCAGAAGCATTAGTATGGTTTTAGTATGTTAAAATAATTTTAAGGGGTTCACAGTATTTAACACTTGTATCAGAAATTTCAAGATCTCAGGTTAAAAGTGAGAAAGAAGAGACAGAATGCATTTTACTTTAGACAAAATTTAACAAGTGCAGCATAGGGACTGTTTTTACTTCTGTGCCCCCAGTGAAAAATTAAAATATCAAGAAAGTCCACTGAGTCAAAAGTCTCTAATCCTGTATCAGATAAAAATACAACAATCCTGAAGCATTTCAGCACTTTCCCAAGTAAAATAACATAATTAACTCTCACAGGATGCAAATAAAGGATGATCAGAACAATGTGGTTATAGCAGTAAAGCTGTGGAAACAGAAAGCCTGATAATGCATTATGACGTATTCATAAGATACATGACTATAAAGCCATTAAAGTATGATTGAGGTCAAATTTTTTAAATGTTCTCTTCAATTACGATGTTAAGAAAATAAAAATGCAAGCTACAGAGTGACAGAAAATATTTGTAAAATGTATGTATGATAAAAGTGTGTCCACAAAATATAATAGCAACTACTACCACTCAGTCAGAAAAGCAGCAGCTGTGTGAAAGTTGAAAGTTGAGCAAAACGTTTTGAGATACTTCTCCAAACAAGGTATAGGAATGACAAGTAAGCACGAGTATAGATGTCCAACATCAGTAATTATTAGCAAATGCAAACTAAATCCTTAAAAATGTACGCTACCGCATACCTACTAACATGGACAGATTACAAAGGCTGACTGACATCAGCGACAAGAATGTGAAGCAACTAGTACTCGTAAACTACTTGTGGAAATGCAGAATGATATAAACACTTTGGAAAATAGTTTAGCAACTTCTTATAATATTAAACATATAATTATTATAAGACAGTGAGCCTGTTCCAAACTATTTACCCCAAATAAATGAAAATACACGTCTACAAAAGGACTTGTACTCCAATGTTCATAGAAGCTGCATTCATAACAGCAAAAAAACTGGAAACCACCCAAATGTCTCACAACTGGTGAATGAAATGCAAACTGTAGTCTACTTATATACTGGAATGGGCTTAGTCACTCAGTCCTGTCAGACTCTTTGAGACCCCGTGGACTATGGCCCACCAGGGTCCTCTGTCCCTGGGATTCTCCAGACAAGAATACTGGAGTGGGTTTGCCATGCCCTCCTTCAGGGATCTTCCCAACCCACGGATCGAACCCAAGACTCCCACATTGCAGACGGATTCTTTACTGTCTGAGCCACAAGGGAAGCCCAAGAATGCTGGAGTGGGTAGCCTATCCCTTCTCCAGAGGATCTTCCCAACCCAGGAATGGAACTGGGGTCTCCTGCCCTGCAGGCAGATTCTTACCAGCTGAGCTATCAGAGAAGCCCCATACTGGAATACTACTCATCAATTTAGAAGAATACTACTGATGCATGCAGTTTCAAAATTATTATGCAAAATGAAAGGAGTCACACACAGAAGACAGCATCTTGTATGACTTCTAAGACATAAGATCTTTTTTGAAAAAGGCAAAATTATGACAGAAAGCAGGTCAGTGGTTGCGAGAGGCTGGGGTAAGGAGAGCACAGGAGAACTGGGGGAGTGAGGAAAGGTTTTATACCAAGAGTACAGGGCGGTTGCATGTTTGTTATCTATTTGTCAAAACGCACCAAACTGCGCAGTGAAAATCGATGGCCGTTACTGTGTGTAAATTATTCTTCAATAAAGATGATTTTAAAATATGATGCAGGTCTTACAATTTGGGCCATGGAAAAGCATTCACAGTATAGTAATAAAGAAAGTGGATTTATCAATGGACCATGAAGAAATGACTGCCTTTGTCAGACTGTTTAATAAAAGAATTTCATTTAGGGGAACTAATTTATTAAGGTGTGAGAAGAACTGAAAGAACGGCTAAGAAAAGATAAAACCAGATAAGAGCAACAGTTGAAAGTCACTGTCACACCTAAGGGTGGGAGAGAGTTTTAAAAAAGATAGTATTGTCTGATCTTAGAAGCAGGGCCATCCAGGAGAAGCTAGAATGGAAGAAGGGATTAGCCTGGGAGACCAGCACAGAGAATGGGGCTTTCTGTAGGGGTCTAAGGAGCTTCCCAGGGCCCAGCAGTAAAGAATTCATCTCCAAATGCCGGAGACGAGGGTTCGGTAGCTGGCTCGGGAACAGTCCCTGGAGAAGGAAATAGTAACCCACTCCAGTATTCTTGCCTGGAGAATCCCATGCACAGAGAAGCCTGGCGAGCTACAGTCCATGGGGTCACAAAGAGTCAGACATGACTTAGCGACTAAACAACCACAACAAGAGACACTGACCTTTTGACCGGGAAGAATGTCAAGAAAGCCTCCTTGCACCCACCTGCTCACCAGAAGCCACTCACCAAGGGAATCAAAGACTTTTTAGGGTCCACCACCTGTGACCCAGAGTAGATCAGAGACAGGAAGGTTTAGATAAGCAGGAAAAAGACACCACAAGAGGAAAGTCACAGCTGCAGCTATCCCTGGGAGAATTAAAGGCAGTTCTTAATTCTCTTCTTTTCTTTTATCTTTTTTTAATACACACTTCTTTAACAATGAATGCAGTGACATAAATTAAATCAAGTAAATCTGAAGAATCCTTTATATTTTGTTGGAATCAAAAGGATTGTGATAAAGGGTCCAAAGTTCTCCATAAATGTTATTTTTTTCCTCTTTAAAAATTCAGAGGAGATGAAGCTTCTGAGCTCAACAGACTTGACTCCAGCCAGTGACCATGTTAAGTCTTCAGTCATCCCTACTCCATTACGTTATGTGCAGTGTTGTTTTAAAATGTTCCAGCAAAGTTTGGCAGGGTGCTGCTTTCCCAGTCAGCCAGCTGGAAAGACCGCCATTCCAGAACGGAGCCAGGAAAAACTACAACCATGAGCCACGGAGTCACATGGGCAGTTCACAGTGTAGTAAGACGGCTTCCACAGTTTAACCAAAGATGCTAGGCAGAGACAATGAATGGGAGCCAACAGACTCTTGAAACACATTTGGGTGATTATTGCATCGTTATAGGAAGACTATCTTGCCAATTTCATAAGCAATGATAATTGTTCTGAACATACTACATATAAAACGAAGTAACAGCATTATTTTAAACTCATAGTGTATCAGTCAAAGTTCAACCACAAAAATAGAGTCACTAGAAGACACACACACAGAGATATGTATATATGGGGCTGGTTGGAAAGAGATTTATACAAGGAATTGATTTACAGGATCGTAGAGGCTGGGCTTCCCTGGTGGCTCAGAGGTTAAAGCGTCTCCCTGGAATGCAGGAGACCCAGGTTCGATCCCTGCGTTGGGAAGATGCCCTGGAGAAGGAAATGGCAACCCACTCCAGGACTCTTGCCTGGAGAATCCAATGAAGGGAGGAGCCTGGTAGGCTGTAGTCCATGTGGTCACAAAGAGTTGGACACAACTGAGCGACTTCACTCACGCACTCACTCAGAGGCTGGCTAAGAATTTCTGAGACCTGGAGGCAAATAGTCAGGAAGGGAGGAGCCCAAGTTGAAGCTCCATGGACAGAGGCCTGAGCATCTGTCACAGGCAGGCAGAAAGGTCAGATCCCACGCAGGAAGAGCAAGTGTAGACCCAGTGTTCCTGGAAGTCTCTTTTGCCATGGCCCAATCCCTTGTAAGGACTTACCCGGTTAGGTGCGGCCCGCCAGGATAATCTCTATAATTTGATGTAAACTCATTAAGGGACTTGCATGACATCTGCAATACCCCTTCACAGAAGCACCTAGATTGGTGTCTGACTGAATAACTGGAAGGTGTGTGCGTGATGCAAAGTGGCCATTGCCCTGTCTTTGGTGCCCACAGTTTAGCCTGGCTAAGACGACATGTTAGAAAACTATCACACTCAGAACCATATATTTAGGAACACATATATACATACATATTACCATCTGCCATTGTTTTAAGACTCAAAATATCCTCCTACTCGCAGACAGTATTCTTCCCCATTGTGAAGTCCCAGTGGTGACTGGTAGATGCCCAATAAATACCACTGAGTGAATGACATTTTCTACGAAAGAAACGATGGCATTAGAAAATGACGCTCTGACAGCCAGGAAGAGTGTTTCAGGCTCTTCCTCCTCATCCCATCCCCTTTCCTTTTTTGCTGTTGTTTTTGGTTTTGGTCACACCGCAGAGCATGTGGGATCTTGGTTTGCTAAGTGGGGACTGAACTTGTGCACCGCAGAGAGAGAGCAGAGCCTTGCCCCCTGGACTGCCAGGGAAGTCCCCACTCGCTTCTCTTCCATCCCCTCAGCTCACCTGCGCTTCTGCCAGCAGAGCTGCTGCAGGCCGTGCGCTTGCAGTCTGAAGTTTCACGAGCAGATGAATCTTAGGAGGCTTCTGTGGCTTTGCCTTCACTCCTTCTCCTAACGGGCAGTCTTTCCCCACACACACTGCTAGGTTCATCTCTACTGTGCCTTTGAGCATGCTCCAGTGCGATCAGTCATGTACTGGTGCATCGCATCCTCTTCTACTGTCCACTCCTCGTCAACAAGGGCAACTGTGTTCACATGAGAGCCCAAGAGCCGACTTCCTGTAACATACTCCGAGGAGCTCACTGAATAAATGATACAGGAACAAAGAATGAACTATGCTCTTGCCTTAAACTGAAGTGCCTTTGCTTCTTTAATAAGTACCTGAGTAGCCTGTAAACCCTTTCTTTCTCACCTGAGTTCCACCAGTAATCCTAAAATAAGGGACAAAAATAAAGCTCAGTTGTCCATGGATGTCGTTGCTGACCAGTAATAGATCTGCTATTTCCTCAAGGGTTGTATATATACCTAGGAATTTTTTTTAATTTTTTAAATTAAAAAGTTCTCATCTCGATGAGCTCTGCAGACTCAGTGTGAAAAAGCTCAGTATTGATTAATGCAGGCATTTAAGTCTGGGGGAACATGGTCAAATAAATAAACTCCAGGAAAGATTCAATGAGTAGCCTCATATATCAAGGACAATCTCTTGAGAACACAAGTCAGGATTATGAGAGGTTTCATACTTCTCTTCCCTGTCATACACTCAATTTTCTCTCAGGAGAGCAATTGAAAAAAAAAAAAAAAAAACCTTCAGGGATAGGAAAAAACAACCTGTAATCTATTTCAGGCTTCTCAGCGAAAAGCACTAGCTAGCAGGCTTCATTCTTCTAACAAACTAGTGCCAGCATGAAGCCAGCAAGCTGCCACCTTCAGCCTTCAAATTCATCCTGTTTTCCCCCAGAAATTTTTTGAGTCTAACCAGGTGAATATTTTATTAAGCTTCCCAAAGAGGATAACCTTTATCAGTTTGTGGAGGACCCCCCTGGTGGCTCAGATGGTAAATCATCTGCCTACAATGCAGGAGAGCCGGGTTCGATCCCTGGGTTGGGAAGAGCTCCTGGAGACGGAAATGGCCACCCACTCCAGGATTCGCGCCTGGAACATCCCACCGAGGGAAGAGCCCGGTGGCTGCAGCCCGTGGGGCTGCAGAGAGTCACGACTGAGCGGCTTCACTTTCACGTCCACTTCACCAGCTGGGAAAGCTGAAGTCACTAATTGGTAGGTCAGCTATATTGTGCCAAATACAGTTCTCATTTCCTTGACTCTTTGGGGGTGTGTCACAGATGTGTAAGTAGTGAAAGCTGCTAAGGTCACAGGAGAATAGTTTAGGAAATAGTCATTTTATCCGTTTTATAATTACAGGATCCAAATACCTTCTTCTGCTAATGTGGGCAGGGAGAAACTTGCCTTGCATCCAGATTGAACAGCTGGGCTCCACCAGGCTCCTTTGCCCTCAAATGCAAAGCTCGTCTAGGCGTCAGCCTCAGTCACTGGAGGTGGAACCCTGAAAACACAAAACCACAACTGAGAGAAGAAGGCGGGGCTTCGAATAGTCTCCTGCTCCTTGGAAAGTGGTGGAAAGGCTGGCACTGGCCCTTCTATCCTCCGTCTAAAAGCAGTCATTGTCAAGGAACTCAGCGGAGCAAGCAACTGACTCAAAGAGTAGACCTCAAGCCATTCACCACTGCGGAGTCCACTAGCTGGCTCTGTGTGGCTTTGTGATCAGTTACCACAGCCACGTAGACAATGCATTTCCTTAAGATCTAACGATATATCGGTCTCATCTCCTACATGAAGACTGCCCAGGCTTCCAGAAATTCAGCATCATGTTAATATGTCATCTTGGATAACTTCTTGTTTTCCATGGATTTCTCATTTCCCAAAATTAAGCTCCTGGAGAATAGAGTACTTAGAAGCTAATCCTACTGTTTCCAGGCAAGACATAATCTTCCCGCAATAGAAGCTCCAGTGCTTATACTCAGAAGTCCACTGAAAACGGATGATTCATTTTTATGTAGAATTAGGACCATGCTGAATTTATGAGAAAGGTTATTTTATAAAAGCAAAGGGATTTCATAGAAAAATAAATGAGCAATGAAAATGAGTTTGTATGGCAAAACAATGAGCCTGTTTTACCCGCACAATTTTCTCTAGGCAAGAGTACTGGAGTGGATTACCATTCTTTCTCTAGATGATCTTCCTGACCCAAGGACTGAACCTGGTTCTTCCACTTTGCAGGCAGATTCTTTATCATCTGAGCCACCGGGGAAGCCCAATTTATCAGTTTAAAAAATGTCAAATGTAGTGTAGCACAGTTCTAAGACTTCAAAACAAAAACAAAATGGTCTTCAGGGAATCATTTTCCTTTGGCATCTGGGGGGAAGAAATAATTTTGAGATCCAGTTTCTAGCTGTTAATTTGTTTTGCGATTTTGTATAAATCCTTCCACCTTTTAGTATTTATGTGTTCCATTATTGGAATTAACAAGGCTGATGATTGATTCATCAAAGAATGCTAACCTGAATGATTTTACTCTCCTGGACAGCTGTAAACTCTCAAGCAAGGATTCCTAACCTCACTCAAGTTTAGGGACTTGTACATTGTGGCACCTGAACAGTTGCTGTTGAGTCGCTAAGTCGTGTCCAACTCTGTGAAGCGCCATGGACTGCAGCATGCCAGGCTCCCCTGCCCTTCACTACCGCCCTGAGCTTGCTCAGATTCGCACCCATTGAGCTGGTAAAGCCGTCTAACCACCTCATCCTCCGCCGCCCTCTTCTCCTTTGGCCTTCAGCCTTCTCTCGTGAGTTGGCTCTTCGCATTAGGTGGCCAAAGTACTGGAGCTTCAGCTCCAGCATCAGTCCTTCTAATGACTATTCAAGGTTGGCTGGTAACTAGGGCATTTCATGGGACACAGGACTCAGAACTTTGGCCAGAGTTCTTCCCTATACTTCCCGTCTTTCTGGGCATTGTCACTCAAGCAATTGCCCACAGAGGCAATGAGATGCTCTTAATTAGCTTCCATAGTTGGTAAAGAATCTGCCTGCTCAATGCAGGAGACCCAAGAGACCCAGGTTCAATCCCTCGGTCAGGAAGATCCCCTGGAGAAGGGAATGGCAACCCACTCCAGTGTTCTTGCCTGGAAAATCCCATGGACAGAGGAGCGTGATGGGCTACAGTTCATGGGCTCACGGAGAGTCAGACACGACTAAGCATGCAGGCATGCACCCCAGGAACCACACGGAAACTATGAAAGCTTTCCTTCTTTTTCAGTGGCCTGATTGTCTTCCTCCTGTCCTAACTATGTCTGCAGAGGAAAAACTTTAATATTTAAATTGTGTCTTCCAGATAAAGCCTAACACATACCTTTTTCTTGAATTTAGAAGCACAACAAATGATGAAAAAATGCCACGAAATAATGACACTCTCAAAAGCAATGGTCAACCATACAAAATAGAGGCATTATTTACTAGCCCTGGAAGATCAATAACTCCCTGTTTCAAATAATTTTCCAGAGAGATCCTATACCCTTGTTCTTTCCCTTTTTTCCAGTCTTGGGGAAGTTCCTCTGACATTAGGTGGTGTTATAAGATGCCACGGGGCTTCCCTGGCAGCTCAGACACATGAGAATCCACCTGTAATGCAGGACATCTATATTTGATCCCTGGGTGGGGAAGATCCCCTGGAGAAGGAAACGGCAACCCGCCCCAGTGTTCTTGCCTGGAGAATCCCACAGACAGAGGAGCCTGGCGGGCTACAGCCCATGGGGTTGCAATTCCCTGTGGCTTAGGTGGTAAAGCATCTGCCTGCAGTGTGGGAGACCCAGGTTCGATCCCTGGGTTGGGAAGATTCTCTGGAGAAGGAAATGGCAACCCACTCCAGTACTCTTGCCTGGAAAATTCCATGGACTGAGGAGCCTGGTGGGCTACAGTCCATGGGGTTGCAGACTAAGTGACTTTCACTTCACTTTCACAGGATTCCACAATTGGGTGGTAACTGCCTGTGTCAAACAGAAAGCTCCTCAACCATGACTTGGAACTGAGAACTTGGGACAGGGGTAGTCTTTACTTAGAGATAATCAGGCAACTTTAGAGAAGACGTGCTGTGCCGTCAATCCCTAAGTTTGAAGTGAAACAGCAAGAAGCATTTTATCATGCCCGTTCACTTTTAAACCCCTGAAGGGAGATTAGATGCCAAGAAAATACACATCAAAAAAAGAAAACTTTACTATGCAGCATGCAATTGTTATAGGGGCAAGTTCTTAAAGTTTCCTTATGACATAAAGTATCTTTGAAGCTGCCTCTGGTTGGCATCAGGTAGCTCTTGGCAAGAAAAGCCAAACAGGATTTGCAGGGCAGTCCTAGACAGGCCTGAAAGAAACAAGCACGTTCTGTTGGGGAAAACAAAGGTTTGATAAGTAAGAACGGTGGCTTCATACTGTTGACAGCCTCAAGCTGCATCTATTCATAAAAGAGAGGCTATTTCAGAGCAAGTCAGATAGGAGCCAGCTGCAAGGAAGAAGGGTAAAGGGAAAACCGTCGTGGCTCTGAGCATCTGCCATGGTTACACATAAACCCTTACTCCGGAGTCTGCTGGGAACTGTCTGGTCCTTGGGACTGCTCAGTTCTGTGAAGGAGTGTCTGCAGCCACGCCCACGTGTTGTACCTGTTTTTGCGATGCCTGTCACTTGCAGACCCGGGAAACCGAGGGCTGCATGACCAATCCGATCAGCAGGTCAGTGGAGAAGATGCGTGTGACATGTGACCGTTTAACTCCGAGAAGAGGCACGCATTCTCAGATGCTCGCTTGTCCTTTTCCAGGAGGCGTCTGGCAGACGGGGAGCTGGCTCAAGCCCTCAACCGCTCCCCCACCACCACCCCATCACAGCGCTGCCAGTGTGCCCTGCCTGCCCACGATGCCCGCCGCAGGCCCGTCACCCCAATCCAGTCCCGCAGCCACGACGACCGAGCGCGGTCCCCCGCGGAGCCGGCACCTCTGGGGCTAAGCGGACCCCAGCAGGGTTCCTACAGGCTTGGCTGCCTTCTGCACAGCAAGGGCCTTTTGTAATTTACTGAGATGAATTTTGACCTTATTTTCTCGGCCCTGACGTGTGAGAGTATGCTCTTCTGGAGGATTTGGGGGAGGGGGTGGGGGCAGCCAGCTCAGTGTCAAGCTCCGGAGCGCAACAGCCGGCCAGCTCGCTTCTCTCCGTCTGCGCATCGCCATCGATGCTGGGACGGTATTTTCAAGCCTTCAGCTTATGTCAGACGTGAGCGACACAAAACGGAATATTTTGGTGTCATTTATCACCCTTTAGACACAAAGGCCAAGTAATGATTTTATTTTTCTGAAAGCGTTTGCTAGCCAGGTTTTTCAGGACAACAAATGTCCCTGATTCCAAAATAATTCTCCAGAATCAGAAATCCACAGACATTTGCAATGCAACAACACAGCGATTCTTTTCTTAGACAAAGACACTCTTTGTAAGGATGAGTTTTGAATGGGCACCACCTCCCACTTGTAAACAGTCCTCCTTTTAAGAATCACAACAGAGCCTGCCATTGTCTTAGTGGGTATATCACCCTTTCTTAATCCATTGAAAGACAAGCAACAAAACAGCTTTTAAAAGGAGTTATTTCCCTCATGAGTCTCCATTCTTTCACTACGTGATGCCACAGTTTATAGTCCACAGGTAGTGTGGACACCCAATCTCTTTTCACCCTGTGTTCTTACACATTCAAAGTGATAATTATTTATATTTTAATGGCAATTATTTTAGTACATAGCAAATTTCCAATGTCTCTATTTTTATAACTCTTTTGGACTAGGATATGAAAGAAAGACACATATCAAATTTATAGTTGATAGTATAATAGGATGAATGGTTGCAACTGTATGAGTCTTAGTGATAATAAGCTTCGAAGGGGCCACTGAGTTTAGCTCCTACCCAGTTCCTTCATTTCTCTCACGAAACACACACATACAAATTAAAAAAACTGGCCAAAAATCACACAGCCTTCTGAATTTAGAGCCTTTTGTCTGAACGTCTGCAAATATTTCCTTTTGTGTATACTGCTGTCACCTGAAACTCACCGTTCTAAAACTACCTTATTGGCATTTATTTTTTGTAAATATATCTTCTCCTCCCAAATATATTGAAGGAAGAATACATTATACCTTTCTGGATCCCTATATCAACAAGCAAGCCCAGTGCCTTGGGCTTTCTAGGTGATTAATAACCATCTGTGTTGACGAATATCAAGTATGGTGATTGTTATGGTAGAGCTGTGACCACCCCCCCCACCAGAAAGAGATTTTGGAGTCTTCAATTCCAGGACCTCAAATGTGACCCTACTGGGAGACAGAGTTGTTGCAAATGTAATTAGTTTAGGTGAGGTCATACAGAAGTAGGGCGGACCCTTAATCTAATATGGTGGATGCCCTTCTAGAAGAGAGAGACACACAAGGTAAAGAACAGCAGGGCCAGCTGAGGCAGACACTAGAGTCAGGCGTCTACAAGCCACGGCATGCCAAGCGTTGGCAGGAAACACCAGGAACGAGATGAAATGAGAAAAAGTCCTCCTCTTTATGGTTCAGAGGAAGCAGGACCCTTGATTTTGGATTTCTAGGTCTGTCTAGTCAAAGCTATGATTTTTCCAGTAGTCCTGTATGGATGTGAGAGTTGGACTACACAGAAAGCTGAGTGCCGAAGAAATGATGCTTTTGAACTGTGGTATTGGAGAAGACTCTCAAGGGTCCCTTTGGCTGCCAGGAGATCCAACCAGTCGTCCATCCTAAAGGAAATCAACCCTGAATATTCATTGGAAGGACTGATGCTAAAGCTGAAACTCCAATACTTTGGCCACCTGATGTGAAGAACTGACTCACTGGGAAAGATCCTGAACCTGGGAAAGATTGAAGGTAGGAAGAGAAGGGGACGACAGAGGATGAGATGGTTGAATGGCATCACCAATTCAACAGACATGAATGTGAGTAAATTCCGGGAGTTGGTGATTGACAGAGAAGCCTGGCCTGTAGCAGGCCATAGGATCACAAAGAGTCAGGCACAAGTGAGCGACTGGACTGAACTGAGCTTCCAGAACCATGAGATAATAAAATTCTGTTGTTTTAAGCCACCTACTTTGTGGTATTGTGTACGACGGCCCTAGGAAATTAATGCATGATTAAAAGGACTCAGGCTATCTGAAGACAATTTTAACTTTACCATTTAGTTATCTCAGCTTTGGGAACTTAACGAACTTCTCTTGTGCCTCAGTTTTCTTATCCTTAAAATGAAGATAAAGTTACTTTTTTCATATGAATTTTCTAAGAGTTACATTTGAAGTGTGTATATTACAAATTTTACACAAGGCATAACACCAATATACTTAAAATAATGTCCTTTTTGCCCATTACATTATTAAATGAGTCTTTTATTTACAGTAACAAGTATAATCATTCAACAAATATTTATTAAATATCTTCTCAGGTTAAGCACTACTTCAAGCATTTGGATACAGAAGTAAACAAAAGAGAGACACTTCTTCCCAGAGCTTACCTAAGGAAAATAAGCCTATTTTTTTCTCTTAATAAGAGGATGAATAAACTAAAACTGTCACTGCATTTTGTTCTAAACTCTGCTTCAAGGAATTATTATGATAAGAAAGAAATGAGTGAATTTACCTACTAAACCACAGTGGATTCTTTTCAGCATATCAAAATACTTGGAGCTATTATTATATATAATAGTTTGCTTGCCATAGTATAAAGCAAAACTAATATTATCTTTCCATTTAAAATGTGAATGGAAGAAAAGCAATTTTTATTAATTGTCTTAACTGCAGCTCCACATTTTAATGAGATGCTACAAGAAACTAATTAAATGTGGCACATACAAAAATATTAAAAGTTTCAACCGTTGTACGTAAAAATACTTTCAAGTACATCTTCACCATTGAAAGGGAAGGAATGTTATCCTCAATGAGTTTTTCAACTGTAGAAAGAAAACCTCTCATGTGGTTATGATCAGTTTTATCATTTTCTAAAGTTTACTTATTGGCACTAGGGTAAGGAGAAAATTTTAAGTATGTGCTGTTGAAAATGTAAAGCATTGTAAGTAACAAAACAACAGCAAAAAAATTTCTAAAGCTTTAGAATACACATTTTTATCTCAGACAAGGAAGGAATTACTTCATAGATATTCGGTATGGCCTCCCACCGAGAGCAGCCCCCTCTTGCCACAGCTAGAGAAAGACCATGTGCCACAAGGAAGATGCAGTGCAGCCAGAAATAAATAAAGTAAATGCAACTCATCCAGACTGAGATCGCCACAAGGGTAAGATGCACACCACACTGTGAAGATCTGGTGTGAAAGAAACCTACAACACTGCAATGTTTAAAATGGAAAAACAATGAGGACCTCCTGTCAGCACAGGGAACTCTGCTCAGACTAGACGGGAGGGGGTTTGGGAGGAGAACAGATACGTATATGTGTCACTGGGTCCCTTCACTGTTCGCCTGCAACTATCACAATACCGTTAATTCGGTCTCAGTTTAGTTCAGCTGCTCAGGCATGTCCCACTCTTTGTGACCCATTGGACTGCAGCACGCCAGGCTTCTCTGTCCATCACCGACTCCCAGAGCTTGCTCAAACTCATGTCCATTGAGTTGATAATGCCATCCAACCATCTTACCCTCTTTCATCCCCTTCTCCTCCTGCCTTGAATCTTTCCCAGCATCAGGGTCTTTTCCAATGAGTTAGCTCTGCTCCAATGCAAAATAAAATGCGAAATAAACAGATTTTTTAATATCATATATGAAACGAATAGCCAGTCCAGGTTCGATGCATGATACTGGATGCTTGGGAATGGTGCACTAAGACGACCCAGAGGGATGGTACAGGGAGGGAGGAGGGAGGGGGGCTCAGGATGGGGAACACGTGTATACCTGTGGTGGATTCATGTTGATGTATGGCAAAACCAATACAATACTGTAAAGTAATTAACCTCCAATTAAAATAAATAAATTTATATTAAATTTTTATTTTTAATGAACACGTGTACAATATTTTATTTAACTAATTTAAAATAATTTAAACAATCATATACACAGAGTAGTATTACTCAGCCATTAAAAAGAACACNGGAGGGAGGAGGGAGGGGGGCTCAGGATGGGGAACACGTGTATACCTGTGGTGGATTCATGTTGATGTATGGCAAAACCAATACAATACTGTAAAGTAATTAACCTCCAATTAAAATAAATAAATTTATATTTTAAAAAAAGAATGAAATGTAAAATGTATCAATTTACATTTCATATTGATTACAATTTGTAATGATAATATTTTGGTTATATTGAGCTAAATAAAATGTTTTGTAAAAATTAAATTTGCCTGTGTCTTTTTACCTGTTTTCATTCCAATCCCAAAGAAGGGAAATGCCAAAGAATGTTGAAACTACCGCAGAATCGCGTGCATTTCACATGCTATCAAAGTAATGCTCAAAATTCTCCAAGCCAGGCTTCAACTATATGTGAACCGAGAACTCCCAGATGTTCAAGTTGGATTTAGAAAAGGCAGAAGAACCAGAGATCAAATTGCCAACATCCATTGGATCAAAGAAAAAGCAAGAGAATTCCAGAAGAACAACTACTTCTGTTTCTGTTCTTCTGACTGTGTGCTTAACAACAAAGTGTGGAAAATTCTTCAAGAGATGGGAATATCAGACCAGCTTACCTGCCTCCTGAGAAACTTGTGTGCAGGTTAAGAAGCAACAGTTAGAACCGGACATGGGAAAATTAATGTTCCAAATTAGGAAAAGAGTACACCAAGGCTGTATATTGTCACTCTGCTTATTTAGCTTATATGGAGTACGTCATGAGAAACACTAGGCTGGAAGAAGCACAAGCTGGAATCAAGATTGCTCGGAGAAATATCAGTAACCTCAGATATGCAGATGATACCACCCTTATGGCAGAAAGTGAAGAAGAACTAAAGAGCCTCTTGATGAAAGGGAAAGAGGAGAGTGAAAAAGCTGACTTAGTAAGTGGCACATAATAACAACAACAAAAAAAAGCTGACTTAAACCTCAGCCTTCAGCAAACTAAGATCATGGCATCTGGTCCCATCACTTCATGGCGAATAGGTGGGGAAACAGTGGACACCGTGACAGACTTTATTTTGGGGGGCTCCAAAATCACTGCAGATG
>SJYB01004885.1:0-16097 GCA_006408585.1 Antidorcas marsupialis
TAGTTATTGTCTTTGTCCTCTTTGTAATTAAAATGAGTCATCAATTTTTATTTATAGATTTTTTTCAACAAGAATTGTCATTTTTTTAGCAAATAGATCAAAATTTTGGACCACATAGTAGCTTGCTATGTTTGCCTTTGTTTCTTGTATATTATACCTTCCTGCTGAGTTTAATTTTTCTTGTTCCAGAAGAATTTATTTTAATGAGTCTTTTGGTAAGTGTGTTAGTGTCAAGTATTTCAGTCATTTTGTGTCTGAAATATATTTATTTACCCTCAATTCTTGAATAATAGTTTGAGTAGGTATGAAATTTTAGGTTAAGAGTTTTATTTCCTTGGCACCTTTGTAATATCTCTTCATTGTTTCTTGCCATCTGTTGTTGCCTGTCCATCATTCTAATGTAGATAATGTAGATAACACATTCTTGCAATTCAGTTCAGTTGCTCAGTCATGTCAGACTCTTTGTGACCCCATGGACTGCAGTACACCAGGCCTCCCTGTCCATCACCAACTCCCAGAGTTTACCCAAACTCATGTCCATTGCATGTTAGCTAATGGCATGTTTTCCCTTAATTTTTAAAAATTCTCAGCAATTGCCTTATCACATATTTCTTTATCAGTTCTCTTTTTCTGAAAGGCATATTAGGATACTTTCCAATGGGCTTCTCTGGTAGGTCAGATGGTAAAGAATCTGCCTGCAATGCAGGAGACCCCAGGTTTAATCCTTGGATCTGGAAGATCCCCTGGAGAAGGGAATGGCTACCCACTCCAGGATTGTAGCCTGGAGAATTCCATGGACAAAGGAGCCTGGCAGGCTACAGTCCATGGGACTGCAAAGAGTTGGGCACAACTGAGCTATTAACATACACATACTTTCCAAATTTTGCATATTCTTTTATAATTTTTAACCTTGTCTTTCTGTGCTGCATTTTGGGTGAGTTTTCCAGTATTTACTACCCTTTCATTAATTCATTCTTTGATGCCAGCCTTAAGTTATCCCACTGATTGTATCTTTAATTTCAATAACTGTGCTTTTAAATATCAAGTTATGTATTTTTCTCATTTGTCTATTCTTATTTCACTTTTGTGTATATTTTGTGGACTCTTATTACTTTTATTGATAATTTTGTCTACACTAAATTCTGGTCATTGTTAACCTACTCTGTTAAGGTCTTTGTCAGATTGTTTCATGAAATTAATTTCATCTGGAGCACATTTATAATCAAATAGTTGATTTTATTAATTGCCTTTTATTTGCATTAGGTTTATTCATGTGTTTTAAAGTATTGGTTGGCAGGCGTATTTGGAGTAGCAGATTCTTTTTTCTCTTCTTTTTCATTTTCTTCATCTTTTCATGTCTAACAGTATTGCAATGGCTTCCACCCAACACTCAGAGTCTCCATTCTGGGACTCAGACTGATAATAACAACATACTAGAAGGCAATGGCCCCCCACTCCAATACGCTTCCCTGGAAAATCCCATGGACGGAGGAGCCTGGTGGGCTGCTGTCCATGGGGTTGCTAGGAGTCGGACACGATTGAGGGACTTCACTTTCCCTTTTCACTTTCAGGCATTGGAGAAGGAAATGGCAACCCACTCCAGGGTTCTCGCCTTGAGAATCCCAGGGACGGGGGAGCCTGGTGGGCTGCCGTCTATGGGGTCGCACAGAGTCGGACACGACTGAAGCGACTCAGCAGCAGCAGTCAGTCTAGTCTAGGAGCTAAATAGTGACTTGGCTCAGTTTCAGGTAGGGTGGCTGTGTTGATGTTTTCACTTAGCAAGTCTTACAACTTCATAAACACTAACACAGGTGACAGTTGACAGACACTGTTTCAGTCTTTTATTAGGAAGTTGAGGTAGGGGGACATCAGAACATGCCACCTGCAGTCCCCTGCATCCTGTGAAACATTCTCGTTTCTCTGTATCCCACAGGAGCTGAAATTTCTGATGCCTCAGCATACTTACCCATAATCCAACAAGATCACTACTTTAGCACCTGCCCAATCTCTTGATTTTTATTCCTTTCCAGTTCACAAAACTATTTGATTATATTTGATGCTGGCTTAATTTTTACTCTTCCTACCTTTAGAAAAAAATTCTTATCATTGGTCTGTATTTAGAGTGGGCTTTTCCTCTGTGAAGCTATTGTGAATCTTAAGTTGGAAGTTCTGAACTGTTTGAGCAAGAGGAACAAATAAATTATTTTATTTGTTATCATTAAGTAATGTTTATGTCCATTAAGGCAGAAGTAGCTTTTTTATTTACTGACTTTTATTCTAGTTGTGAAACTCACTGCTCTGAAATCTTCACTTTGATTTGCCTTGAAGTTTTTCTTATTTAGATTACCTCAGTTTTGGTTCTGCTTCATTTTGACTTATAATTTGTTTCCAAAATTAATACACTACTCATAAGTATTGAAGAGGATTCTTTGGGGATGGAAAGTATAAGAGCAAGGCTGGCAATGTTTCAGTGTCAAAAGAGATTATTTTATTAAAGGCTTCCCTACTGAACACTTCTAATAAAGATTTTTGTGAGTTACTCTGGATAATATTACTCTGCTTCCTCAAACAAAGCCTGATTAATTCTCCACTCTTTGATGCTTAGTTGAGTGCCTATTATATGCAAACCACTGTTCTATGCATAACATATGGGCATGTGAGAGCAGACAAGTCATATAAAATCTCCATCTTCTTGAAGCTTACATTTCAGCTTATTGTTAATAATAGCTTTGAGTTGGCAGCATTTTCATTAATCAGTAAACTCTAAGGAAATTGGTTATTATGTACAATATTGGTTAGAGAAAAGCAGTTGGTGCTTCAAGGTTCACTTATTATCTTTCTACCGGGCAGTTATGTCCAGAGGAACTCAATTGATTATTCTTGCCACGTGCCTGAAACAGGCACACAAGAAATACTACCCCTATCTGCATGTGCTTGTGTCTCATGGTGGCAGAAGACTCTCAGTTATTCTATTGCTATTGTTATGGACTTAATTGAAGGAAATCCAGGAAAAAATAGATAATATATTTTGTCTAAATATTAAAAGTTTGTCTAAAAATTAAATGTGCCACTTGTAGAAAACCACATTGAAACCTTCCAGCTCGAGAAGCAAAGTTAAACTAAGGTGATGAAAAAAAACTTGTCAGTTTAAGCCATGATACTATGTTTTAAAACATAGTAGTCAAAGAAGGGTCCCCTTTTTAATGAGATACAAGATGTGGATTAGCGTTCTCTCATTAATTAGTTAGCTGTGTGAGGAATGACACTTAAAAGCAACTCTAGGGTATCGGTTTTCATTGATTTACTCATTTTGTTCAGATTTGCTGCTATGATTAATGAATTTTTGAGCAATAACGATTAGGTTAATTTGAGTTTATTATTCAAAACCAGGGCTTAACAGATGGAACACTAAACGGAAGGTCAGGAAATGTGAATTCCATTCTAGGTTCAATGCTTACCTTCCATGCAATTTGAATTTCTTCCTGCCTTGTAGAGATATAGTGGATTAACATTATTGTGAATGAAATACTTTAAAGGATTAGAATATAAAGTACTATGAAAATATGTGTGGAACAAAATTATCATAATTGAGAGGAAAAAAAAAACTTTCTTGTTCGCCTTGGAATAATATTTAGAATTGATAAACAACTTTTCAGTGGAAATTTAGATACTATGCTCTATCAGTTAGAAGAATAGCTTTCTTCTCCAAATTTTAAAGAGTAATCATAATACTTAACATTTGAATAGTGATTTCTAAATTTTTAAGCACTTTCTCATTCTAACTTCGTATCACACTTACAAAAGCCCTGTAAGATAGACCATATATGTATAGCCTCATGAAAAAAAGACAGGACTCTTTTCTTGTGGGGCTTAAGAGTAATTAGACACATTTATCTTATCCTTTAACACCAATGTCAATTTAGAATTTCCCCATAGAGGCCAGGGATCCTATCACTGTCACATCACCTCTTCATGCAGTTTAGAAATAACATATTTTCCAAGCATGCAACTTGATATTCTGATTTTCCTTAGACCTTCCAAACACCACTGTTGTCTTTTTTCTCTTAAGGACTGTTCTTGTAAATAGCTCTTAGCATTTACTGTACACTAGCAAAATAGCAAAGGAATTGCAGTTATTTCAGAAAAAGAATGTAAACAGACCAAGAATCTACCACCCTCCAGTGACTGTCCTTTAAGAGATGGGATGGAAATCTGATCCTGTCTTATCCAAAATATGAGCTACTCTAATTTTGTGATGTACAGAAGCCCAGTCAGCGTTCAAACGATTTCACAAAAGGGAAAACAGATTTTTGTATCATTTTCTACCTTTCTCTAAGAATTCACAGTAAGTCAAAAGGCCACAGTTAGTTGGCATTTACTCTGAATTTATGAGTCATCCATGATTTCGATGATGTTACTTCATATTCCAGTTTGATCCATTGCTGGCCAAAGGAGGACGCAGAGGAGAATTAACTGAGTCTCGGTATAAAGCTCTGTCTAATTGTGAACATGTACGCTGGGGACAGGCAGTCTGGGATTTTGTATACACGGTTTGACTGTTGTCACAGTGAATTTGCTTCTGAGATGAAATTCCCAAAGTAGAGAGGAAAATGTGTGTCAGGAGCTTGGAGACGGGCCTTATAATGTGGTCAGTGGAGATATTAGGTCATTGGACTCAGTTTCTGAAGTGAGGTCCCCAACTCTTAAGTCCTTTGGGGGCCGGTCACACAAATGAAGACAAATATGAGGCAGTGGGGACACCGAGAGCACAGGCCCTGCTGAGGGCAGCTTGCACTCCAGTTATTAAAGACGCTGCACTGGCCAAACAAAGCACACGGCCGGCTGAAGGTCACTTTCCCGCTGTCCCGCCTGCTGTCAGGCCGGCTTCAGCTCTCTCAGCCAGCTTAGTCTGGGGAGCCCATTAGATTTCTCAAGTGTGTGTCAGCATTTGAAGGGCTCCGAAGCCTTGACTGAGAGAGCCACTGACCCTGTCACGTTGCCTTCATCTTTCCTCTGTTCCTCCTCTTCCTCCTACACACACACACACACACACACAGACACACACACAGACACACAGTCACGGCAGGCTTAGAAATACAGAAGCCTGATGCCGGAACTCTGCTCGTACAGGCTTGTGTATTAATCTACATTAGAAGGGAACTGCAGTTAATACAGGGTGGCAGTTTGTTTGATGTAAGTAAAAAATGCGAGGTTTTATTTTATCAGAACATAATATTTATATGCTTTAGATTGCTTTTTTATTTCCTTTGGATTATAGTAATGGCGTGTACTTAATTCTAAAAATAAGAATTGCTTTGCAAGAGTTTCCTTCCCGCAGGTATTGCTACAAAAGGGACATATTCAGTCCTTCAAATGATTGATTCTAAAACCAGTGCATTGCTTAAAATAATGCCACATTATTTTACATTTTCCAGGTTTCTCTTTTTTGGATGACTCAGGACTGTTCTGTTTATGCTTCCTGTCTGTTTAGTGGAAAAAACAGGAAAAGTTACAATATTTGAATGAACTTTGCTTAGATTCTTTGCAAATTCTTTATGTATACATTTCTGTAGAACTTCATAAACAAACAGAACATTTATACAGAATGACTTATGCTCAGCTAAGGGTTGAAAGCTATTTACTACCAGAACCAGGAGAATAGAGGAAATATAAATATATATGATAATAAATAGTAAACGTGGAGTTATAATTGCTTTAGATTAATGCTATCTGTTCAGATAATTAAGACCTTAACAGGTTATTCGGTGATGTTTTTTCAGTTTAGGGGTTAATTGCAAAGCTGCATGGAAGCAAAAAGCCATGCTCTATTCTAACTCAAACAAAAGCCCAGAGAAACAGAGGAAGGATGCTGCAGAGACTGGAGCCAGCCAGTTTGAACCGGCACTAGTTAGTAATGACAGGGAGAATCGAGGTGGGACTGGCAGAGAGGAGGAGCGCACAGAAGGGAAATTACATTCAGCCAGAGCCTCGTTTCAAGGTTCACTGTGAAAGCCATTTAGAAGCTCTCATTTCAATGTGTGGTTACGGACATAATTTCTTACAAACTTCTTACTCTTCTGTGGAAGAAACACAGAAATAACTGTGTGATAGCCAAGCTTTATATGCTTTCCCCCTGGGATTTCCTCCTGTTTTCCCGTCTTGTTTGGAGCAGAAAATGAATACTAATAAAATCCTTAATTTGGAACATTTCCTAAGGAAAAAAAAAGCCAAATATAAATAAAGCCTGCTTCTAAAGAATTCCTAAGAATATTGTGCCAAGTAAAATCACTTCTTTTAAATATTGTAAGCAGACTTCACCATCCAAAGCAAATGAAGCTTTCCTTCAGAACGCTGATTACAATATTGTAAAATGTGTATCAGGGTCATCCATTTGCTCCAGATCAACAGGGACAGGAAATCACTTATAATCCTCTGTGAGTCTTAAAGTCACAAAAAATTTTCTTAAGTAAAAGGAAATGAAATTGGTTGATAGTAAATGATCAGTCTTGTGGAAATGTGTACTACGTAAAGCTTTTTTTTTTTTTTTTTTTAATGAGAACGACCTTCAAGAATGAGTTAAATTGAGTGGGCAAGAGTGTGGATATGGAGCTTCTGGCGTATTTCAAACTCATCATTCTCAAATCAGTTCTGTCTCATTAATTTTGGTTTTACTACTACCAGGCAACAGTCCAAAACCATTTAAAACCTGCTAGATAGTTTCTGCTCTAGGAGTCGCTGCCAATCTAGTCCCCCAACTGAAAATATAGGGATTGGAGACAGAATTGGGAGAACGGTCTAACCCACATTCTCAACCACACAGATATCTTAGGAATTTAAAGATTCGACTTCAGAACCGACTCTCATGCAGAACAAGGGTAGTCTAAATTCAGGTGCGTATGAAATAAAAGCCATAGCTAACTTGACATCTCATTTAGTAGAAGCAATCCAGGATTAACTCATGGGGTTATAATGATTACGGAAGTTAAAATATGATGATGCAATTGGTTTTTAATTTTGATAATGTAATTGGTTAATCCAAGGTAGTCTAATAACCTTATTTTAGCCACTGATGTCTTTCTCCTCATAAAGCCTTGTGTTAGAGCATTTGCAAGAAAACTATACCCTGCTTTATTCTCTCCACTCTTTGTTAGCTACTTCATAGTAAAGAATTGTCTGAAAATAAGAGGGTGAAGCCTAGAGCCTAGCGAATATAATCCAAAAGTGTGAATAATTAGAATTATTAACTAGCCCACCTTTCTTTGATGATGACTCATTGAGACCATTCACTCATCAAACACTTTATGCAACTAACGATGAATATTTTAAGTGTTAAGTGCTAAGATGATAGCAAAGACATTCATGAAAACACTGTATAACCTTTGGCTTAAATATATGTACTTGATAATTAATTAACAATGCCAGTCAGCATTCAATTAAGAAAACTTTAGCAGACGTAATAAGGAGTTAGTTCTAGAAAAGTAATGGGCCACATATATTTGGCTTAAGTGTCATAACGTATGGCGTTCCCTGGAGGAGGGGTAGATTTGACTAAAAGAGAGCTGAGAAAGAAAAATGAATATGAGATATTTACAGAAGAATGAGGAGTTTCTCAGAGTTAATAGTAGGTTCTGTGTTTGAGACTAGTGAGAGGTTTAAATGTACAGATAATGTGGAGTCAGGTTGGAGATTGTAAAGTTAATTTTTATAGAACAAGGCTCACAAACCCAAATGCGTACAGGAGACCAGAAAAGCTATTTAAGTGTGGCCCTGGGGACTATGGTGACTGGTAAATGTATGCCCTTTCTAAGTGTAAGCCATTACCCAGCTCTGACTAATCATTCCCTGTGGCAAGGACGTTTGACTTTTTAAGAAAAATTGAGTATCTAAACTATTGTGTGAAATATTTGGATTTTTTAAAAGCACTAAGCAGATCAAGCAAAAACCTACCTGAAAGCTGATTTTAGCCTATGATACTATAGCTACAGTTTGTGTAGGAAAAGATGAGCCTTGCAGCTTTTTTCATCCAGCCAGAAACCTGATGAATATTTCAGGAAGGTTTCACAGTGCTTGCCTCTAGGTGATTTTGAATCACAAAGAGCTACAGCCTCCAGGAAACTTTTTCTGCCTCTTCAACTAGGAGCTACAAATAATCACTAAGACTTGAAGACTGATTAAGCTGGTTTTCACATGTGTTTCTCTAGGGTGCTTTGGCCAGGAGGAAAAATTGTAGAATAGCTCTTTAGTACTAGCCTTCTCCTATCTCATAAAAATGTCCTTTGTCAGCAATCTCTGCTCAGCCTCTAGCCATGCTTCACTTTTAATTGCCAAAAAGTTGAACACTGAGGGGTGGATGGGTGAGCGAATTGGCCAGTTGGTTGGTTGTTTTGAGGCTATTCTGAGAGCTGCGAGGTAGTATGAAAGCTGTAACCCTTGGTCTTTAAACCTGAAGTCTTAGAACCAAGTCTCAGTTCTTCTCTTCCTGGTCTCATCTTGGACAAATCATTCATCTTATTGAGCTTGATAGACCCTTCTCCATCCTGGGAATCCTGGCACATGCTGTTTCCTTGGCTTGCAAAACCTCCCTTACACTTACCTGGCCACCACTTTGTTGTCTTTAGTGCTTATCACTCAGTCGTGTCCGACTCTTTGCGACCCCATGGACTGTAGTTGGCCAGGCTCCTCTGTCCATGGGATTCTCCAGGCAAGAGTACTGGAGTGGGTTGCCATACCCTCCTCCATTCTTGTCTTAAGATGACAGCTAAAACGTCAGTTCTTCAAAGAGGCCTCCCATGAGCTGCCCATCGAAAGGCGAGCCTCTGCTTGTTTCCTAGGGTTGCTGTAACAAAGCACCACAGTTGGGGCAGTGTGAAACAACAGAAATTTATTCCCTCATAGTCCTGGAGGCTAGAGATCTGAGATCACAGTGTCAGCAGGTCTGTGCCCCACTAAAGACTCTAGGGAAGAACCTTTCCTTGCCTCTTCAGTTTTTGGTGATTCTCTTGCCGGGAAAATCCCATGGACGGAGGAGCCTGGTGGGCCGCAGTCCATGGGGTCGCGAAGAGTCAGACACGACTGAGCGACTTCACTTTCACTTTTCACTTTCATGCATTGGAGAAGGAAGTGGCAACCCACTCCAGTGTTCTTGCCTGGAGAATCCCAGGGACGGGGGAGTCTGGTGGGCTGCCATCTATGGGGTCGCACAGAGTCTGACACGACTGAAATGACTTAGCAGTAGCAGCAGCAGTAATCCTTAGCATTCTTGACTTCCAGCTTTTCACCTCTAGTTTCTGTCATCACATGGACTTCTTCCCTGCGTGTGGGTCTGTTTGCATATGGTCTTCTTATCAGGACTGTCATTGGATTTAGGGCCTACTCTAAGCCAGTGTGACCTCATCTAAACTAATGAATCTATAAGACCCTGTTTCCAAATGAAGTGTTTCAGGTAGTTATCAATTTTGGGGTCCCACTATTCAAACTAGTAGGAGCCCCCATTTATTTTTTTTTAATGCAATTCCAAAATGCCTAAGCAACACAGTGCAAGACCTTCCCTGGTCAATGAATTGAATTTCTTTTTACTCAAAAGACAGATTTTTCTTCTCCCTTTTTTTTCTTTAGTATTCTAAGCAGGCCTGAAATACCATTATTTAAAAACGGTAGAAGGAAGAGAATGCAGGTTCTGAAATGGCATGGAGAAGGTCAAGATTGTCTATTCTTTTCACAGGTATATTTATCCCCTGCATAAAGGAGGACAGTGTTACAGGGTGAATGAGAACCTACGTGTCTGTCCTATCTTCCTGCATCATCAGTTATCAGTGTTGTTTTACAGCAAAATAAAATTAATATACATATAGTTAGATAAGCATGACGATATTAAGCAACATGTAAAATTCACATGGATTCCCAGGTGGCACTAGTGGTAAAGAACCCACCTGCCAGTGCAGGAGACATAAGAGACACAGTTTCGATCCCTGGGTTGGGAAGATGCCCTGGAGGAGGGCATGGCAACCGACTCCCGTATTCTTGCCTGGAGAATCCCACGCACAAAGGAGCTTGGCAGGCTACAGTCCATAGAGTCGCAAAGAGCTGGACATGACTGAAGTGACAGCATGCACGTATGCAAAATTCGTGTATGCATGAATACTGTATGCACATAAGCAATATTTAAGATTAAGTATGACACACACACAAAAGAAGTATTTGTCAAGGATAGAGCCCCAGACTTCCTAGGAGGAATCAGACATGCATATTCTTTTCCAGTAGAAGTTTGAGATACACTACATTTGACATAACTTATTCTTCACAACTACCCCACAAGATGAATATAGGTAGCTTGATTTTAAAGATAGATACTGACGTTCAGAAAGTTGAATAACTTCCTGACATCACTGTTGTCTACTGGTAATATTAAAATTTGAATATAGAACTCTTTGGTTCAGAAGAATGAAATCTTTATGTTCTATAAGGAAGAGACTTAGAAGCAAGCAAATATAAAGAAGGAAGGTATGCCAATAACAAAATATTAAAGAGATCAAGTTGCATGAATACTAAAAAGTAGTCTTAGTGGCTCCTTGATAACCATCAGTTCAGTTAGTTCAGTTCAGTCGCTCAGTCGTGTCCGACTCTTTGCAATCCCATGAATCGCAGCACGCCAGGCCTCCCTGCTCATCACCATCTCCCGGAGTTCACTCAGACTCACGTCCATCGAGTCCGTGATGCCATCCAGCCATCTCATCCTCGGTCGTCCCCTTCTCCTCCTGCCCCCAATCCCTCCATGGAACCTAGTTAAAGCGGGTTAAAAAGTGAATGTGAACCAGAATGATACACAATTGTCAATCAACCAGAATGACTAACATTCAGAAAAAAACATACAATACCAGGTGTTGCAAATGGGAATTTCTGCTAANTAGTGGCTCCTTGATAACCATCAGTTTGGTTAGTTCAGTTCAGTCGCTCATTCGTGTCCGACTCTTTGCAATCCCATGAATCGCAGCACACCAGGCCTCCCTGCTCCTCACCATCTCCCGGAGTTCACTCACACTCACGTCCATCGAGTCTGTGATGCCATCCAGCCATCTCATCCTCGGTCGTCCCCTTCTCCCCCTGCCCCCAATCCCTCCATGGAACCTAGTTAAAGCGGGTTAAAAAGTGAATGTGAACCAGAATGATACACAATTGTCAATCAACCAGAATGACTAACATTCAGAAAAAAACATACAATACCAGGTGTTGCAAATGGGAATTTCTGCTAAACACACACCTATCCTATAATCTATCAATTTTCTTCTTAAATAAGTACCCAGGATAAATAAGCCATAAAAGACTAGTCTGTGAGATGTTTATTACAGCTTTGTTCATCAGTTCAGTTCAGTCGCTCAGTCGTGTCCGAGTCTTTGCAGCACCCTGGACTNTTCTCCTCCTGCCCCCAATCCCTCCATGGAACCTAGTTAAAGCGGGTTAAAAAGTGAATGTGAACCAGAATGATACACAATTGTCAATCAACCAGAATGACTAACATTCAGAAAAAAACATACAATACCAGGTGTTGCAAATGGGAATTTCTGCTAAACAAACACACACCTATCCTATAATCTATCAATTTTCTTCTTAAATAAGTACCCAGGATAAATAAGCCATAAAAGACTAGTCTGTGAGATGTTTATTACAGCTTTGTTCATCAGTTCAGTTCAGTCGCTCAGTCGTGTCCGAGTCTTTGCAGCACCCTGGACTGCAGCACGCCAGGCCTCCCTGTCCATCACCAACTCCCGGAGTTTATGCAAACTCATGTCCACTGAGTCGGTGATGCCATCCAGCCATCTCACCCTCTGTCATCCCCTTCTCCTCCCACCTTCAATCTTCCCAGCATCAAGGTCTTTTCAAATGAGTCAGCTCTTCACATCAGGTGGCCAAAGTATTGTAGTTTCAGCTTCAACATCCATCCTTCCAATGAACACCCAGGACTGATCTCCTTTAGGATGGACTGGTTGGATCTCCTTGCAGTCCAAGGGACTCGCAAGAATCTTCTCTAACACCACAGTTCAAAAGCATCAGTTCTTCAGTGCTTAGCTTTCTTTAATAGTCTGACTCTCACATCCATACATGACTACTAGAAAAACTATACCTTTGACCAGATGGACCTTTGTTGGCAAATTAATGTCTCTGCTTTTTAATATGCTGTCTAGGTTGGTCATAGCTTTTCTTCCAAGGAGCAAGTGTCTTTTAATTTCATAGCTACAGTCAGCATCTGCAGTGATTTTGAAGCATCTCCCCCCTCCAAATTAAGTCTCTCACTGTTTCCATTGTTTCCCCATCTATTTGCCATGAAGTGATGAGACTGGATGCCATGATGTTAGTTTTCTGAATGTTGAATTTTAAGCATAACATTCCCAAATTGTAAATAACCCAAATGTCCATAGGAAGTAGAATGGATACGTTTTGGTATATTCATTCAGTGGAACACTACACAGCAATTAAAAACAGAGTGAAACATTATTACAACAACATAGATGAATCTCACAAACATTTGTTAAGAGAAATAAACCAGATATGAAATAGTACATACTACAGTCAATTCATATGAAGTTTAAGAATAGGCAGAATTAACTGATGGTAATACAGGTGTATATGGTGATTTTCTTAAAGCTACTGAGTATTAACTGGGAAGGGAAATAAGTGAACCTTATGAGATGTTGCAAATGTTCTATATCTTGATCTTGATGGTGATTTTATAGTGGGTATATAGAAATGTAAAATTTTGTCTAATTGCAATTAAAGATTCCTGAGATCTACTGTATATATGGTAGACTTTAAGTTTAAAAATGTTAAACAAACATTTTTCTTACGAGTATCTTCATGAGCTAGATGGGGAACAAAGAGGGTAGTAAATAAAAAGAATATATTTTTAGAAGAAGAAGGAAAGAAGGAATCAGGCCAGACAGTCCAATACCTAGTTAATAATGGATCTAGAAAGTATGAAAAGAGACAGTGGAGAGGAAGAAATTATCAAAGAAGTACATAATAAAAATGGCCAGAATTGAAGAATATGATTCATAAGAGCCCTTAAAATGCTTAACCAAATACAGTATTGTAACATAGAATAAAGTATTAAATAAATAACCAAATAAGGTATGGAATCACTGTGACATTTCAGAACACTGTAATAAAACGAAAGAGCTAAGGATTTCCAGAGGATCCATCCAACCCCCAGCCCAGTGTCACATGTTGGGGATTTAGAATCGTCTTAGACTTTTCAACAGCAACACCAGGGGACAAAAATTAGTAACTTTAGAATTCTGACTGTAAATTGTTTTCATAACACAGTCATACAAGACCTCAGTCATTCAAGTCTTCAAAAAAATGATCTCTGTGTACTGACATAGTTACTAGAGATGTGCTTCAGTACAGGAAGGAGGAGGAAAACAGAAATTCAGAATCTAGAATGCAAGGGGAATCCCAGGACAGTGACTGCAAGGCAGGCCTTAGAGCACAGCTGGTCTGTTCTCAACCTTCTAAAACAATGGAAACTTAAAAACCATGTGCATGAAATTGTTTTAATGACTATAAAAACTGAATTAAAAATGAATTGGGCTTAGATGGTAGAGGTAACAAATGGGTGAGCGGGATCCCAGAATAGATTACCAGAAGAAAGAATTGGTTATGAGTATGGGTGTTGAAAGGCTTCCCAGGTGGCTCAGTGGTAAAGAGTCTGCCTGCCAATGCAGAAGACGCAGGTTCAATCCCTGGGCCAGGAAGATCCCCTGGAGTAGGAAATGCAACCCCCTCTAGGATTCTTGCCTGCAAAATTCCATAGACAGAGGAACCTGGTGGACTATGGTCCATGGGGTCGCAAAGAAAGAGTTGGACACAACTGAGCTATTGAGCATGCACAGACGAGAGTAGAGAAGAGAGAGTGCTTGCCTTTCCCCAAGAGAGGGAAACTCTAGGGGTTCTTTGCATCATAAAGTACCTGTGCACATGATGGCTGAATTTGGTTTAAAGTCTGACCCATATATTCTGAGATGCATTTGAATGACAAGTCAGAATGAAACACACAAACAAAAAAGATCATGATAATTTAGAGCAGTGTGGTAAGGCACATTAGCCTGCATCCAGCCCAGTCCTCTTAGTTTTTAAAATAGAGTCTGTTCCATTCACTATTTGGAAGTGACTCAGTAAAGTACAAGGTGTTCTGATATGGAGCTTCTTTGACAAAGAAGGGATTCACTCATGCTTGATTAACCATTTCCAGAATAATGCATTGTTAAACTTGAACTTTGTACAACGGCTGCTCCATAATTCCTATCAGTATCTTAACTATTGAATGGTTCCAAATATTAGGAGAGCTGGCCATATATTCATAATTATGGAAGTTATTTCAATGAAAAATACAGTAATGAGTAGATGTAAAAGTTTGGTGCTTCATTTTGAACTGTGTTCATCTCATGGATAAAATTGAATATATATATGGTGAGAAGGAGAAAGAAAGATATACAGTATATATATAGCTATGAAAGTGAAAGTGTTAGTAGTGGGTTCCATCCCTGGTCAGGGAGCTATGATCTCACATGCATCATGGCCAAAAAAAAAAAAACCACAGAAACAATATTGTGGCAAGTTCAATAAAAACTTAAAAAATGGCCCACATCAAGAAAATCTTTAAAAAAGTAATAATCTATTATAAATAATGTTCTCTTCCTATAGATGAAATGGCTAATTGAGCTAAACATTAATGCTGACTATTTCATTTTACTGCCATCCATAGAAATAAGCCTCAATCTTCTTTTTTATCTTTATTCCTACTTGGCAGAACAAAGAATGATCACTTTATAAAAGTTTGTGATTAAGGCATAAAAACAGTCAGAGAGAGGGAATCTTGTGTGTGACTCGGCCTTGATATAGATCATCTCATCTCTGCTTCTAGTAATCCATTGTTCCCAATTAGGAAACACTTCTTCTGCTCCTTAGTTCATCTATAGAGCCCACCTCAGTGCTAGGTGCTCTATGCCTACTAGGTAACTAGTTGAACTGGGTTGTAGAGAGATGATGAGATTGCTAATTTTTTAAGACCGAGTCAGGAACAAGGCAGAATTTTGAATTCTTTTTAAAGTGATACAGAATTTTGAAGATAGCTGTTCCTCTTGCTTTAGTGAGGAAAGAATGAATAAAATTTCATCAGTTACTATGAATCCTTGAAAATAGACTGTATGATTTTAAACATCTTCCTGAAATTTTCTTAACTTTAAAATGTAGAAGCATTCTTTGTAAACAGCCTTTTAATCTCCCTCACCTACTTCTTTGCTCCACTCACTTCCCTCCACTCCAGCAACCGCCGGTTTGTTCTCTGAATCTATATGTCTATTTCTGTTTTGTTATGCTTGGTCATTTTTATTTTTTTATATTCCATGCACAAATGAAATAATATAGTATTTGTCTTCCTCTGACTTATTTTACTTGGCATGAAACTGACTAAGTCCATTCATGTTGTTGCAGATGGCAAGACTTCATTCTCTTCTATGGCTGAGTAATATCCCAATATCTCTTTCTCACACACACACACACACACACACACACACACGCATCTATTGATTGGCACTTAGGTTCCTTCCCTATCTTAGCTATTGTAAATAATGCTGCAATGAACAGAGGGATGCATATGTCTTTCCTAATTAGTACTTTTGTTTTCCCTGGATTAATGCCCCCAAATTCCTTAGTGGAATTGGTAGGATATACGGTGATTCCTTTTTTAATTTTTTGAGGCATCATCATATTGTTTTCCATAGGGACTGCACCAACTTGCATTCCCATCAGCAGTGTACAGGGGTTCCTTTTGCTCTGCACCTTGCCAGCGTTTTTATCTGTGGTCTTGTTGATAGCCATTCTGACAGGTGTGGCGTGATATCCCATTGTGGTTTTGATTGTCCCTCGTGATTAATGGGGCATCCTGGGTAGCTCAGCTGGTAAAGTATTCGTGGGCTTCCCTGGTGGCTCAGACGGTAAAGAATCTGCCTGCAATGCTGGAAACCTGGATTCAGTCCTGGGTTGTGACGATCCCCTGGAGGAGGGCGTGGCAACACACTCCAGTATTCTTGCCTGGAGAAGCC
>SJYB01004885.1:27978-118491 GCA_006408585.1 Antidorcas marsupialis
TCCATGTCCAGTTCTAACTGTTGCTTCCTGACCTGCATACAGATTTCTCAAGAGGCAGGTCAGGTGGTCTGGTATTCCCATCTCTTTCAGAATTTTCCACAGTTTCTTGTGATCCACATGGTCAAAGGCTTTGGCATAGTCAATAAAGCAGAAATAGATGTTTTTCTGGAACTCTCTTGCTTTTTCCATGATCCAGCGGATGTTGGCAATTTGATCTCTGGTTCCTCTGCCTTTTCTAAAACCTGCTTGAACATCAGGAAGTTCACGGTTCACGTATTGCTGAAGCCTGGCTTGGAGAATTTTGAGCATTACTTTACTAGCATGTGAGATGAGTATCAATATAGAATTAAGAGTAATATTTTATTTGCCATAGTTGTTATGTTCTGTTGCCATTGTGAACCTGCGGTGGCCCGTGGGTTAAAAAATGTTGAGAAACAAACACTAAACTAGAATTTCAGGACTTTGAGATAGGATTCCTGCTTGATGTTGAATAGCTTGGGGAGCAGCAGCATGATGTTCTAGAAAGAACACTGGTTTTACAAATCGGAACACCAGGATTTGAATCCCACTTTAACGCTTGTTCAGTGAGCCTTAAACAAGTTAGTTCCCCTATCAGATGCTCTGTCATCATTTACTAAATTGAGATGGAAACAATAATGACTTCACATCATTAGCACATGACACACATGCACGTGTGCTCATACACATATGTAAACCAAGAGAAAATATGTAGCACCTTGCTTTACACTGTTTTGTGCCATCAGATTCTTCATCTTGCATAAATAGTATAGTGCTTTGTAGATACTAGGCATTTGCTTTCCGAATGAATCAACACCTGAGTGATGGAGAACCATTGAAAAAATTGTTTCCTCCTTTGGTGTTCAACTTCGTGTATCTAGAGAACTAATTGAGAATATCCCTTTTTCCTGGACATCTCTATGTGTTTGAGTAAAAAAGCAGTGGTAAACTTCCTGTCTCTTAGGTTATGTGTATTAAGGATATGTGAGCCAAATATGCTAGGAGATTTTATTTTACTTTCATTGTTTAATTTGTATTTTAATTCACTTTAATTTAGTTATAGATAGGCCCAATGTTGTATAATTGCTGGTTCTCCAAGTATTCTTAGCTCATCCCTGTTTTTGTAATGTTTATTAAGAGCTCGGCCTTCTCCTGTTTAGCAATCTGTCAATCTTTTCCCATTATGAGAAAAAGCATTTCTCTTAGAGAACATTCTGGAAGAATGTTCATAATTACACAGGTAGGTTTGTAACTAGTCTTATGATTTAGAAAAAAAATTACAACATAATAAAACATGAAGAAGTATCTTAAGAATGAAATTTTAGGTGTTAAAATTGTATTTTGAAAGTGAATATAGTTTTAAACAATGACTTGTACTGATTTGTTTCAAAGAAATAGACATTGAGAAGAATAAGAATCATTCAAATTAGTGTACCATTTATAAATAGTGTCGTAGAATGCATAAAACTAAGCATATTCAATTGCAGTTTGGGAAGTGAAAAGTGAAAATGTTAGTCTCTCAGTCGTGTCTGACTTTTGCAACCCCGTGGACCATAGCCTGCCAGGCTCCGTGGTCCGTGGAATTATCCAGGCGAGAATACTGGAGTAGGAAGCCATTCTCTTCTCCAGGGAATCTTCCCGACCCAGAGACTGAATCCAGGTCTTCTGCGTTACAGGCAGATTCTTCACCTCCTGAGCCCCCAGGGAAGCCCTACAGTTTGATTTATGCTGTCGTTTTACCAGCAGACTGTTCAGGTTGATCAGGACAAAACTACAGAATAAATTCAACACAATCTATACTGTAGAATCTGAATTAGAGAGGTTTATAAATAATCTTATACTTTATGAAAAGATGCCACTTTGTAAAAAGGAAAACATACAAGTTTGAAATAATTATTTTTTTTTTAATTTTGGGGGACTGAATCTCATAGTTCTGTGTCTCTTGAATCTTTTAAAGCACAGTTTCTGGTGTTTATTGTTCATTGTTAGTGTTTTGATGAAAGTGTTAAGAGAATGAACTTCCCTGATAGCTCAGCTGGTAAAGAATCTGCCTACAATGCAGGAGACCCTGGTTTGATCCTGGGTTGAGAAGATCTGCTGGAGAAGAAAGAGGCCACCCACTCCAGTATTCTTGGCCTTCCCTTGTGGCTCAGCTGGTAAAGAAATCATTTGTACAATTTAGGAAAGTTAAATTTATGACATATTACAACTCAGAACTTAGAAGCCAAAAATCTAGGAAAATTTGAGCATGTTTTTAAGGTAAGGCCTAATTAATTCAAAAGCTATTTGTGATAGGTTCTGGAAAGGGAATTTGTTGACTTTGTTTATTCAGGGAACTCATTTATACCAAATTGTTAGGAAATAATGAGACATTCATCCCTAGTGTCTGCTTTTATTTTATTGTGAGCAATGTATACTCCCAACCAAATAAACAAAAAAATTGAAATAGGAATACTTCTCATTTGAAAATGAATACTGGAATTTTGAATTAGAAAGGGACTTTACAGTTAATTTTTTCTAACTTCCTCCTTATACTGATGAGGGAATTAGTTCCAGAAGGGTAAACTGACTTGTTCAATGTCCATAGCTTGAAAAAGAAAAAAAGGCAGGATTCTTTTTCTCCTATACTTGGTACAGGAAGTACTCAATAAATAATTCCAAAGAGGGAAGAGTTAGCATGGCATGAGATACATATTATTGTAAATTTATGAATTAGCATTTTGGTTCTTCTGTAATTGGCTGAGGAGACTGGTTATGGTTAGTCTTTCCCTGTGAAATAGTGATTGTTGGAAGCATGTGAGGTCTCATCCCAGATCCTGTCATTCACCACAGTGATGCCATCCTGGGAAAATGTTCAGGCAGAAATTTTGGGAAAAATTTAATGTATACATGTTTGGGAATAGTGGATTGGGGAGAGGGGCTATTTTATTTGAAAATAGAAACAATACTGTGATTTGATTTTGAGCAAATTATTCATTTTTTTAATCCAAGAAGCACTAGTGATATTTATATTTCCTATTTTGAGCACATTATTCATTTTTTTTTTAATCCAAGAAGCACTAATGATATTTGTGTTTCCTTTTTAGAAGCTGGGCTATTTTGAGACATAAGTCAGTTTTCTCCTTTCAATACCCCTCTATCATTTTGGAATCTATCTTTCTTTCTTTCAACAATCATTTATTGAGCATTTCAGGCATGTTTCAGGCATACTGCTACTGCTAAGTCACTTCAGTCATGTCCGACTCTGTGTGACCTCATAGACGGCAGCCCACCAGGCTCCCCCATCCGTGGTAGCTTATAAAAATATTAAGTCAAGAAGACTTGGTCTCTGAACTAAAGAGGGAGGGAATTTATTCTTTGCAGTGTTACAGTATGTTATTATTGCTGTAAAGTTTCCCCTTGCCTTGTGTCCTTTCCATTATAAAATTTAACACAGTAGTCATATAATAGAGAAAATACAAAATAATAAAAATCACAGGAGTGTTTCACTTCATTTATTTATCCATTCATTCAACAAGTACTTATTGAGTACCTCCAATAAAAGATTGAGTTGCTCAGTCGTGTCCGACTCTTTGCAACCCCATGGACTCCTCTGTTCATGGGATTTTCCAGGCGAGAGTGCTGGAGTGGATTGCCATTTCCTTCTCCAGGGGATCTTCCCGACCCAGGGATCAAACCTGGGTCTCCCGCATTGCAGGCAGATGCTTTACCGTCTGAGCCATCAGGGAAACCCTATAAAAGATTCAAGAGTACCTACTATATTCCAGACACTGGGCTATGTATTTGGGTACAACAGTGAGTAAAACATTCAATGATTCTGCCTTTAGAGGGGTTACATTCTAATAAGTGAGACTAAAAATGACCAAGAAACATAAGAAATAAACTACAGAACATGTTAGAAAGTGGCAAGTGCTATTAAAAAAAAGAGTCAGATGATCACATGAGTGGGAAATGAAGAAAAGGGGATGTAATTTTCAATAGTGTAGTCAAGAGAGATCTTATTGTGAAGGATACTTTTGAACAGACTTGAAGGCAGCTGAAATAAAAATCCAAGAATTAGGGAACTGTAGGGTTTGAAATTTAAAATTTATTTTAAGTCTGTTTTGTTACATGAATTACTTCCTAACGAGATGATGCAGATGATAATAAACTTAGAAATTTTGCCTCTCCTTTTTTTTCTCTCCTATGATGTTTGGCTTACATAAAGAATGGTACTTCCAGTCTATTTTCTCATTNAGAGTCAGATGATCACATGAGTGGGACATGAAGAAAAGGGGATGTAATTTTCAATAGTGTAGTCAAGAGAGATCTTATTGTGAAGGATACTTTTGAACAGACTTGAAGGCGGCTGAAATAAAAATCCAAGAATTAGGGAACTGTAGGGTTTGAAATTTTAAAATTTATTTTAGGTCTGTTTTGTTACATGAATTACTTCCTAACGAGATGATGCAGATGATAATAAACTTAGAAAGTTTGCCTCTCTTTTTTTTTCTCTCCTATGATGTTTGGCTTACATAAAGAATGGTACTTCCAGTCTATTTTCTCATTTGTACTTAAGTAAATATATTTCATATGATTTTTGTCCATTCAATGATAAGAGCAAAATTTACTCTGTGAGAATTTCCAATGACAGTCCAAAACAGCATGTAGCATAATTTCATATGATTAATTTTTTTCTTAGAAGCATAAAAACCCAGGTATTTTTGTTTTAGGATGACTTAGTCTTCTCAGTTTGGGCAGCAGATCAACTTATTTTCCCTTTGAGTCATTGAATCGTTGATTCAAGTAAGAAAATTCGTTTTTTTAAATATTCTTGATTGACGTTAACACGATTTAAAAATAAAGGCATTTGTTTCTTACAGATTGTATTTCTGGCATCTGCATATGCAAGTCCGCAACTCACAGAGGAGAGCTGTTCAGCCATTGCCGCCGTCACACATTACCTGTATCTTTGCCAGTTTAGCTGGATGCTCATCCAGGTTGGTACCTCATTTCCTCCTTCTACCCCATGCAACTTTCCAGGGCATCTGAAGGGAGTGGCCTTTATATCTGATATTCTTTATACTGAAATGAAAGTAATTCCATATGTCCATCACTGCATCCCCAAGAGATCAATGTAAGAAAAACCTTCCAAACTGTACAGCATTAGAAAGCATGGTGAATCTGAGGAAGGGGCAAGAGATCTGGTAGAGTTTCATAAGTGAGTGGTAGGAGATGAGGCTTGTGATGTGAGTCCTTTAAGACATAGTAAGAAACTTTAACTTTTTTTTCCTAGGGGATGTTTAAGCAAAAAAGTGACATGATGAGATTTTGATTTTAGAAAAACTCCCTGTTGTAGTGAATTGAGCTCAGGAAAGAGTTGAAACGGAAGCCATTTAAGCAGCTTTAGCTGGATTCAGGGGAAAGAACATAGGGATGTGAACCAAAGAGGAACAGAAGGGGCAAAGCGAAGTGAACAGCTTCTGAAAATTGGTTTTTAAAGTAGGACTTCAGGATTAGTAGTGCAGAAGGTTGCTTACCCAAGTTTCCAGTGTGAGTGAATGGATGGATAGTGATGTCTTGAACTGAAGTAATAATCACTGGAGATTGGAGAAAGATAGTGAGTTTTTTTTTTTTTTAAGACAAGCTGAGTGTGAAGTTCTTGTGAGCTCTCCAGTGGAGACTCTGAGAGAAGTGGAATGGTAAATTCCAGAACAGAAGTGCCTGCTAGAGAAATCCACTAGATGACTCTTGGCTTAGAGTTGGAAAATGGCGCCATTGCTTTAGAAGAGATCACTTCGGGAGAGTGCAGAGCAAGACCAAGAGAGACCCAGCATACTCTCCTGAGGAGCTGGGAGGTGTTGAGGGGAGATGTGAACACTCCTTTTCCAACTCAGACTCCAGATTCTATTGCCCAGTGCTGATTTGCTTGATGCAGAGGCTAATGTGAGAATTGGATGCACTTAAGCACCATTAACGTCACTAATTCAATAGGTCGACTAAAATATGCTGCCTTTGAAAATGGTTTCTACATGGTGGTAATGCTCAGTCTTTCATGAGAAATAGTTTCCTATGTGTTTCTGAGTATGCTTGTGAACTTTTTTATGTAAACAGATGCGTTCAGGCCCTTGCATATTCTTTTTTCTTGTTTAATAAGAAGAATGTAGGATTTCTACCATCTGGCAATTTGGGAGGAAAGTGAGGAGATATTATTAAGAGACAACACTAAACAGACTCAAGGCAGGGATCTTTTCCCAGGTATGATATTATAGTTAGCTCTGAAGGAGAATGGAGAAGGAAATGGCAACCCACTCCAGTTTTCTTGCTTGGAAAATCCCATGGATGGAGGAGCCTGTCGTGGGGTTGCAAAGAAGAGTCGGACATGACTGAGCGACTTTCATTTCACTTCACTTTTGAAGAAGAAGAAAACCGAACTGTTTGGTTAATAGAACTAGTTGGAACAATTAGAGACCTGCATCTGGGTTTCAAATCTGGCTCATTCATTACCTTTGTAACTTTAATCAAGTTATTGACTCTTGCCAAGTTTTATTTGCAAATCTGCATTATGGGGACAATAATTCCTACCTCATAGAATTATTGTTTTATAACTCTTTGAGAAGTCCTAATTATGGAAGATTTATGGTGTTCTCCAACCTCCCACCAAACAGTTAAAAAGCAAAGCTAAACTATACAACATAAAACAAATACTTGCTGAAATTGAAATCGCATTTGCAAGATTCTCTGATCCTCTTTAGCAGTTTATCTAAGCTGAACTTTTTATGTGCATCCTGTGTGTGTTGTCATTTATCTGCCTGAACTGAGGTCCATAGTGGTTTGCTGAAGGCCTCTGTCCATGTCCCTGACCTATTCAGTTTTTGATGAATGACCTGGATGAAGACACAGGAAGTTGTTTTATTAGGTATGCAGATGATACAGAGCTGAAAAGTTAGCTAAAATATAAGCTGCCTGTGTGAACAGTACAGGTAGGACAAATACAGCAAAGCTGTACTGCGACAGCTTGAAAATGAGAGTGAAAGACATAATCTGATGGGGATTAATGTAAACATCTTGAAATTTTAATTTAACCCAAACTCAGTAGCAATCAAATGTGTAACCAGATTGCTTAAACCGTAGCAGCTACAGTTAACTACAGAAACACAGGCCTGGGTTACATAAATAACAGTATGGAGACAGCTGAGGGAGCCATGTTTACACTGTAATCTACAACAGCTTGGCACCCTGTAGCTTCTTTCAGCAAGAACATTAACCAGCCAATGAGAAGCTGAAAGACAGTCCTATAAGAAACTTGGAGGCAGCTGGAGATAACTAACCTGGAAAAAACTTTCAGAGATAGGCTGGCTGTCTACAAATTACTGGGAGGGCTGCTATAGCAAAGAAAAGAATGGACTGTATAACTTCATTTGGAAGAGCCAGAAGAGATGGGTCAAAAATTAGGGAAGCAAATCTTGATTCACGTCAAGAACTTTTATAGCCAATAAAAATTTCGAAGTTGAAAAAGCTGGGTCTGAAAGTAGAGACCATCTACTCAATGAAATATATTCAAACAGAGGGAAATGACCAACTTTCAAATAATGTTTTAGGTGGATCCCCTGCTTTCAGTTCAGTTCAGTCGCTCAGTCGTGTCCGACTCTTTGCGACCCCATGAATCGCAGCACACCAGGCCTCCCTGTCCATCACCAACTCCCGGAGTTCACTCAAACTCACATCCATCAAGTCGGTGATGCCATCCAGCCATCTCATCCTCTATCGTCCCCTTCTCCTCCTGCCCCCAATCCCTCCCAGCATCAGAGCCTTTTCCAATGACTCAGCTCTTCACATGAGGTGGCCAAAGTACTGAAGTTTCAGTTTAGCATCATTCCTTCCAAAGAAATCCCAGGGCTGATCTCCTTCAGAATGGACTCTCAGGAGTCTTCTCCAACACCACAGTTCAAAACCATCAATTCTTCGGCGCTCAGCCTTCTTCACAGTCCAACTCTCACATCCATACATGACCACAGGAAAANCCCCCAATCCCTCCCAGCATCAGAGCCTTTTTCAATGACTCAACTCTTCACATGAGGTGGCCAAAGTACTGAAGTTTCAGTTTAGCATCATTCCTTCCAAAGAACACCCAGGGCTGATCTCCTTCAGAATGGACTCTCAGGAGTCTTCTCCAACACCACAGTTCAAAACCATCAATTCTTTGGCACTCAGCCTTCTTCACAGTCCAACTCTCACATCCATACATGACCACAGGAAAAACCATAGCCTTGACTAGACAGACCTTGGTTGGCAAAGTAATGTCTCTGCTTTTGAATATACTATCTAGGTTGGTCATAACTTTTCTTCCAAGGAGTAAGCATCTTCTAATTTCATGGCTGCAGTCACCATCTGCAGTGATTTTGGAGCCCAAAAAAATAAAGTCAGCCACTGTTTCCCCATCTATTTCCCACGAAGTGATGGGACCGGATGCCATGATCTTCGTTTTCTGAATGTTAAGCTTTAAGCCAACTTTTTGACTCTTCTCTTTCACTTTCATCAAGAGGCTTTTTAGTTCCTCTTCACTTTCTGCCATAAGGGTGATGTCATCTGCTTTAAGGGAGTGTTAATAGGATCACATATAAATCTTCACCCAATTTAATAGAGATTAGTGTATTCTGTATGTCTTCATGTTTTGAGTAAATATGATTGTGGCTGATGCATATTTAACAAGCTAATTACATTTCTGCATGGCTGATGGCTTAGGAAAACTGTTTAAAGTACCAGCGAAGTTTAATGTGCTTTAGGTGGTACACCACACATTTTTCATGGTTTGTGGTAAGACCACAAGGGGAAAATTTAGTAACTTCTCATTCTAGGTGGGTTACCTCCAATGAGTTACTTTGTGGTCAAAGGTTGTCGCTTTGCTAACCTGTATTTTCCTGTTTATAAAATACTGTCTGCTAAAATCTTTTTAAAGCTAAAATTAAAAAAAAAAACATTATATAAAAGATAAGACTATCGAGTCTTATTGGTTGAACAAAGTTGAAATACTGAAAGAATGTTAACATTTTAATAATTCTACTTCATATAACAACATAAAGAATTTGATATATGTGTGTGTGTGTAGCTTATATTGATAAAAGGTTAATTACTAACTTAATCATTGGGCTCAGCATGTGAGGACTATTTATTTTGGTCTGCATTCTATCTGCACCGTTAGAATAAATAGATTTAAATGAATTTATCTTGGAGAGTTGCTTTACTTTTATATCATACTTTTAGTACATTGTAGTAAAATTGGATTCTGTTTTAGAGTAAAGAACAATTTTGTAGTTGAACATGTTACATAACTTCTCTGAGCCTAGATTTTTCTTACCAAATGACTAGATCTGTAGATTTATAGTAATGGTACCTGTCTTTGAGGACTGTGGAAAGACAGAATGAATGAATACATGGAGAGAGCTTGGAGTAGTCATTCCTGGGATGGACTGCCCACTCCGCATGTGTTAATTTACCATATTAATGGCTAGGAAAATACATAGGCACATGTTGAATACTCTTTTTCCAGTATTATTCACATCTTTGTTTTGCAAAAGAGAATTAGCTTGATACAGGGGAAAGAGAAGGCTGACAGAATGAGGCAGACACGAGCTGCAAAGCTGGACAAACCGATAACCTCTAACCTCTTTACTGAAGTGCACACGCGGGGCATAGCCGGCTCCAGAGCTGGTGACCTTGACTGCTTCTTTAGTTTTCCCCTTTCCTGACCTTCTTTCGGCTCTCCTCTTCTCTGGCAGGGAAATCATATTGTGCACGATGGGAATAGAGTAACAAATTATTTTGCTTATTTTTTTAGAGGTATACAACTCACAAATTCCCTCTTTGCCTGTGGAAATTGAGTTATCCTTCTGTTTGCTCTTTATGTAAGATCACTCTGAAATTATTGAAACACTTTCCCACTTCCTTTGACCAGCCGAGTTATGTCTATTTCTCCTTCTTTCATATGCTTTCCACCCTCTGCTCTACCCTCACCCTACTCCTGAAGGTAAACACTGTTAATCATTTCCTGTGTATGCCTCCAGATATATTCCACAAATATATAAATATTTATAAATATATAAAGAAGCACATATGTGTGTTTGTGTGTGTGTATAGTCTCTATATGTTTGTATACAGTATATATATTTATTTATTTATTTATCCCATCCTGATACAGTTTCTTTTCTATGCTATAATATGGTTATTCCATAATTTATTTTTCTGATCTCCTAGTGATGAAGTTCTGGTTATTTCCAGTTACTTTATACACAAGGTTTCCTTGAACATCCTTGGACTCTGAATATTTATTTACTTATAGAATATCCATGGAATAAATTCCTAGAACTAATGTCTTTGCTCTTAACATCTACGTGAAACATGTTTACCAGATGGGTGGCCAGACCATGAGTTAATCTATGCAGGAAATAAGTCACAAGTAAATTATCTGAGATATAAATATGTAATATAGGTAAGTAGGAACTTGATTTTGCCTGTGTATTCATTTGGTCCAGTGTTAGGATCATTTCCTATCACCAAGTTAAATTGTATAAAAAAATGCTTCGGTTAATATCTGCGCCTGGATTGTCCTTGCAATCTCTTCATTTCATGCTGAGGGACACAGCTTAATCAAAAATATCATGTTTTAGTTTGAAACTAAAGCTTACTTGAAAAACATATGTTAAATAGTAGAATAAAGTTAGAAATCATTTCACAGTTGTACTTGAGCATTCACCTCTTGTACTTTAATTTCTCTGTAAAATCAGGTTACGAAGAACCAAATGTACATAGATTGATTCCTTGGTAGAAAGACTACTTAGTGCCAGAACATAACAACAGGAAGGGAAGAGCTAATAGTAGCTGTGTTTTTCCTTCATCATTGATTTAATTTGAGGGAACATCAAAGGTATTAAGGGCAACAGGCTGGTAATTATCAAGATAAAATGACATACCCAGGAAATACTGAATTCTCCAATCGTCACAAAGCCTTGTAAAAATTGTTAAAAGGAAGGATAACTGGAACAAGGACACGTGATAACATTTCTCAGATTCTCGTCTGAAAAGAATGACTAAGAACCTATGGTAATAACAAAATTAATAGCATCCATGATCTGTGACAAAACTTGATGCTATATATCAGTGCAAGGTTTCTGGTGACAAAATTAATCAAATATTAAACAACAGGCTGACCCTTCTCATTAGGAGTTCAAGTCAATCCTACAGTTCTTTCTGGGAAAGTAGCACATAAATGAGTAAACTCAATAACTCAACCACATTATGAAGTTTTTACTGAATTCAGTGATAATTGTTAAATATTGAAATTATATACATCTTCATTTATTTTATGCTTTTCAATAAAGATTGTATGCAAAGCACTTTACTAGGTACTACAAGGTATACACCAATTAATTTTCCATGGCTCATAGGTATGTTTCAGCCATTTCTATTCTGAATGTCCTTTGGAAATTCTCATTTAGTTTTGGCAAATGAGAGAGTGGGATATGTCCAAGCTTGAACAAGGAGTATGCATCTCCACTAACANCACGGCAGGAAGCTCTCACCGCAGGGTCTTTGCACGTGCTCTTGCCATGAGCTGGACCAGAAAACCCTTACCTGATGCCTTCTCATTCTTCAGGTCTCAACTTAAGAATAATCTCCTTCAAGACATCTTCCTGGGCTAAATCTTTTGTTGTGGTAAAATATATACAACCTAAAATTGACCATTTTAGCCATTTGTAAGAGTAGGCTTTGGTGACGTTCAGTACATTCCCTTGCACAACCATCACCGCCACCCACCTTGGGAACTTTCTCATCCTCCCCAACCGAAACTCTGTCCTCTTGAACAGTAACTCCCATTCCCCCTCCCTCCACCTCTGGTAACCACTGTTCTTCCTGCCTCTATGGATTTGGCTCTTCTGTGTGCCTCAGAGAAGGGGAATCATTCAGTAGGTGTCCTTTGTGTCTGACTTATTTCACTCAGCATAATTCTTCAAGGTTCATTCATGTTGTGGTGTGTGTCAGAATTTCCTTCCGTTTCAAGACCGAATAGTATTCTATCATAAGGATGTAGCACTGTGTATTAATCCATCCATCCTTCCATGACCATTTGGGTTCCTCTGGGGCCATCTTGAAGCCAGCCCTCATTATTCTTAGTCATGTCTTATTTTCCTGTAAGTGCTTATCACAGATCCTAGTATCAGTGCATCCTATATCTCTTGGGTTCAATATCGACTCCAACCACCCCTCCTCCAGGAACCCTGTGAGCACTGCAGGGGAAGGTCCCCGTTTTGTTCATCCTGGCATCAGCCACCAGCACCTGCCATGTGGTCTGGAGCGTAGTGTGTGTTTAATAAGTAAATGTTGACGTTTTTAAATGAAAGAAAATGATAAGGCCACTAAAAAGCCACCAGTTTTTAGAGTCAGTCACAGATTCCGTGTACTTTGTAGTTAGCTATGAAAGAAAAAATTAATGCGTGCACACACACACACATATACCTTCACAGAGAAATATTTAGCTCTCTGGGCACAAACAGTTCCTTTTCTAACAATGTTAATTGATCTATTTGTGACTAACACACATTTCCTTTCCCTGTGACCCTTTCAAGAATGCGTCACACGCAAAAGTAACTTGTGTACTCAGCAATTAAGGACTTAAACACAGCTAAATGCTACAACGTGGATGATTAACCTGAACAAAACACCACAGACACATTATGGTACGTGAAATAAGTCAGCTCACAAAAGAACATATTTTGCATGCTTCCATTTAGAGAAGAGGTCCAGACTGGCAAATACATGGATTCAGAAAGCAGAGGCTGCCAGGAGCTAAGGGGAGCAGGAATACAAGTAACAGCTAAAGGCGACCAGACTCCTTTTTTTAGCTTATGAAAAGCTTCCAGAATAGACTGTGATGGGACTTCCCTGGGGGTCTAGCGGCTAACATTCTGTGCTCCCAATGCAGGGGGCCCAGGTTTGATCCCTGGGCAAGGAACCAGAGCCCAAACACCATGACTGAGAGTCTGCAAGCTGCGATGAGGATTAAAGATCCTGAATGCCACTCCTAAGACCAGTGAGGCCAAAAACGTATTCAGATATTAAAAAAAAAAAAAGACTGTAGTGATGGTGGTATAACTGTAAATAAACTAAAAACCACAGAATTGTACACTGTAAAAGGGGGAACTGTACAGTACAGGAATTATACCTCAATAAAACTGTTTGAAAAAAGATAACCCACGTGTGTGGAGATAGGGGTGGCCAGCCTATGTGTGTGGGCGAGAAGAAGCTTGCCTTCCCCACTAGACAATGCGTGGTAAGGTTGGGAGCGGTGGGAGCAGGGAGCAGGGCCTTACCAGCAATTTCACCTGTTTTCTCTTGCAGGAGAGGTCTCCATGCCCTGCACCCCCCATGGGATACAGAACCATCTTCCTTTCCAGGTGGAGCTAGGGGTAAAAACTCAGCTCAATCCCTGGGTCAGGAAGATCCCCTGGAGGAGGGCATGGCAACCCACTCCAGTATTCTTGCCTGGAAAATCCCATGGACAGAGGAGCCTGGTGGGCTACAGTACACAGGGTCGCAGAGTCAGACACAACTGAGCACCTAACACGGTCACTTTCCTTCCAATACAAGCAAAGGCCTCTGTTTCCTGGAAATCGTCTTTTCCAGCACCTCACCTCTCCCCAGCAAAGAAGACATGCTGATGATAAAGCTCTCTGCTGAAGTTCTGTGAATGAAAATCTTATACAAATGTGTCTTTTGAAGAGCCTTTTTATAACCTATTACGAGTGATCGGAACACAGCCCATTGAATTTACTGCATTTTGAAAATTCAGATTTTCCTCTGTGACCCAGACTCTGCCAAGAAAATTATCTTTGGCTCCTCTTTCTCTTACATCCCAAGTTCAGTCCATCTGGAAATCCTGCTGGCTCTACCTTTTAAAAAATATCCACAGTCTTCTCTCTCTCAGACCTCTCACCTTGGTCCCAGACTCCAACATAGCTCACCTGGTTCCGCTTCCTAACTACCCTCCCAGTCTAAGAGCCTTCCCCTGGCATGGTCTCCACACAGCAACCGGAGTGACTAAAACACGAGTCAGAGGCTCGATCACGACCCTCAGTGGGCAACGTCCTCCACTGACGCCCTCATCCAGCTTGCACAAAGTCAGAGCCAAAATCCTCACTGCGCCAGGGGCGCCACGCCCCCTTGCTCTGTCTTCCCGGCCCTGCCCCTCCGCACTCCAGGTTTGAGAACAGCCAATGACCTGTTTGCCTTCATCACACCAGCTAAGCACCAAGTCATCTGTGCCCAGCACACTCTCCCCATCCCTGCTCTGCCAAGATCTTCCTAATTCACTCTCTCCCTGCGGAGTCGTCACCCAGATGCCACCCTGTCCACTGTCCAACTGCATCCTGCTCCCTTGCCTCCCCCCACTCCCCGCCCAGATTCTTCGACCCTGCTCAGCTTCCTCTTNTGTGCCCAGCACACTCTCCCCATCCCTGCTCTGCCAAGATCTTCCTAATTCACTCTCTCCCTGCGGAGTCGTCACCCAGATGCCACCCTGTCCACTGTCCAACTGCATCCTGCTCCCTTGCCTCCCCCCACTCCCCGCCCAGATTCTTCGACCCTGCTCAGCTTCCTCTTTTCCCCTCCTGGAGCACTGATCTAAATGGTTACCCACTCCAGTGTTCTTGCCTGGAGAATCCCAGGGATGGGGGAGCCTGGTGGGCTGCCGTCTATGGAGTCGCACAGAGTCGGACACGACGGAAGCGACTCAGCAGCAGCAGCAGCGCTGATCTTCACGCACACTTCCTAACCTACCTGCGCGCTGTGTCGCTAGTCGCTCAGTCGTGTCTGACTCTTTGCAACCCCTTGGACTGTAGCCCACCAGGCTCCTCTGTCCATGGGATTCTCCAAGCAAGAATATTGGAATGGGTTGCCATTTCCTCCTCCAAGGGATCTTCCCAACCCAGGGATGGAACCCAGGTCTCCTGCACTGCAGGCAGATTCTTTACCATCTGAGCCACCAGGGAAGCCTGTAATTTACCTATTCACTATCTTTATTATCCACTGTCCTCATCTCGACAGAATGTGAGCTCCTTAAGGGCAGGCTCTTCACCTCCTTGATTAAGTGACCGACGCTGAGTGCCCGGCACGAAGGATGTGGTTTGTAAGCAGCTGCTGGCCAGCTGTCTTAGACTTTGTAAGGCTAAGGAGGAGTGTCCATGCTGTGGGATGACTGAGGAGACAGGAAATTGAGGAAAGTTAAGGATTTTTACTTCTACTAGGAAACAGCCTCCCTGGAGGGCAGCTGTGGCCTGCAGAAATCTTCACATGGTGGAGCCAGGCCTTCTGAGCTTTTAAGCCCACCCTGGTATAGAGCACGGTGTCACCCACACCACAGGTCAGAGGGTGATGAAATTCTAAAGGGCCACCAGCTGTGTGAGAGCAGCCGCAGGTGCAAAGGAGAAACGCGGCTGCCGCCACGAGTCTTCCACGCCACCCGCCTCCTCGCAGTTCCCACAGCCTCATCTCTGAGATGCTTTGGAGGAAAATGTGACACCAAATTCTCCACGTCCCTGGTCATCTTAGCCAGGTTCTATGTTCTATGGATGACAAATCTCACAAAACTGAATCACATCTCAACAGCTCCCAGGAAGAAACAGATAGGCCCATGTTCACAACAGCCAACGGCCCCTCATCACGCAACTGGATAAACCAAATGTGGTATACACACACCGGGGAATATCACTCAGCCTTGAAAAGAAAGTGAAAGGCAGCTCTGACTCATGCTGTGATGTGGACGAACCTTGTGGACATTGTGCTGAGCGGAGTCAGCGTCATAAAGGGTCTCGTGCTGTGTGACGTGGCTGAGGGACCTCTGAACAGCCAACATCACAGAGACCGTGCAGGACAGAGGTTATTAGGGGATACAGTGAGGGCGAGACAGCAGTGACTGTTTAACAGGTACAGAGTTTCCAAATGGGACAGTGAAAAACTTCTGGATGTGGACAGTGTTAAGAGCCACAAGACATTGTGAATACGCTTAATGCCATGGAATTCACACTTTAAAATGGCTAAAATGACAAATTTTATAACTATTTCACAGTGATTAAAGCAAAACTCCCATGAAATAAACTATTGCACTAGGATGACATCATGAGGAACTTCCTCTCCTCCCAGTGTTGTCCTGGTACCAAAAACAGAGGGTATATTTTCACTCCATTCTCACCGTCTCAGCAGCTGATGACCCACACACACTTAACTTCACGGTTTTATTAAGAGTTCTGAAGGCTTATAGAGCATCTGCCAGTGCCTGGCTTAGGGGCCCACACGTGATCTTCCACCCTGCTCTGTTCCAGGGTGAAAGATACCCCAACCCACCTCCCCCCATGATTGCCTGTTTCAACCACCCACAGTCAGTGGTTATCTGTTTTCTTAGAATAGTAAATGTTTCTTCTGGATTCACAGATCATATACCAACCTGAGAGTGGTCTCAGTAGCTCACTGCATCACGAGAAGATACNATTTTCACTCCATTCTCACCGTCTCAGCAGCTGATGACCCACACACACTTAATTTCACGGTTTTATTAAGAGTTCTGAAGGCTTATAGAGCATCTGCCACTGCCTGGCTTAGGGGCCCACACGTGATCTTCCACCCTGCTCTGTTCCAGGGTGAAAGATACCCCAACCCACCTCCCCCCATGATTGCCTGTTTCAACCACCCACAGTCAGTGGTTATCTGTTTTCTTAGAATAGTAAATGTTTCTTCTGGATTCACAGATCATATACCAACCTGAGAGTGGTCTCAGTAGCTCACTGCATCACGAGAAGATACGGTAAAGGTTTGTACATGAATCACAGCACACCATGGGCTTCCCTGCTGGCTCAGATGGTAAAGAGTCCGCCTGCAATGCAGGAGACCGGGGTTTGATTCCTGGGCCAGGAAGACCCCCTAGGGAAGGGCATGGCAACCCACTCCAGTATTCTGGCCTGGAGAATTCCACGGACAGAGGAGCCTGGTGGGCTACAGTCCATGGAGTTGCAAAGAGTCGGACACGACTGAGCAACTGACAGTTTCATATCACACCATAAAATAAGTAATGCACCCACCACGGGCGCCTCCCCAAATGGCAGGAATGGGTGGTCAGGGGCTGTGAGCCAGTCACACTCAGCACCCGAGTTATTCCAATGAGGATATTCCAACTGGGCCCCATCTGAGTAAAGGTTAGAAAACTGGTTTCCAATGCTTCCTTGCTCTAAATCAAACAAACTTCAACTCTGGTGAACAAAAGCCACTCAACAGAGAGACAAAGCCATAAATGACAGCCCTGTAAATAAGGACCATAGCTGCTAGCCAAAGGTCAGGCTACACATGTACTCGATGAGAAGCACCAGACTTCTCAGTCACACTAGGAAAGGTGGTCGTCACTACCGAAGGGTGGCCCTGGAGCAACGGTGACCTCTGATACCTGGGGGCCCCAGCCCCAGGAGTCCTCTCCCCAGACTGACAGCCAGCTTCCTACTGCTGATCCGCCAGAGCCTCCAGGCCCAGCTCTCCCTTATAAAGTGTAAATTCACTGGACTTGAAGACTGATAATGAACACTGAGCTTCAGAGCTGGAAGAGGCCCAGGCCACCCTACATGGTCTAGGGCAACCACCTCCCCATGTATAGAGGGGCAAAGTCCAGAGCAGGGAGAAAACATCCGCTCTACTGTCTTGCCGCTGCTAAGTCACTTCAGTCGTGTCCAACTCTGTGCGACCCCATAGACGGCAGCCCACCAGGCTCCCCCGATCCCTGGGATTCTCCAGGCAAGAACCCTGGAGTGGGTTGCCATTTCCTTCTCCAATGCATGAAAGTGAAAAGTAAAGGTGAAGTCACTCAGTCGTGTCCGACTCTTAGTGACGCCACGGACTGCAGCCTACCAGGCTCCTCCGTCCATGGGGTTTTCCAGGCAAGAGTACTGGAGTGGGGTGCCATTGCCTTACCAAAGAGGAAAAGACAAAAACATAACTCAGGCCTTCCAGGAACCTCACAGGCTTCCACATCGCCATTCCAGTGCTGGGAGAGTATGCTCAAGCCATTTTTTAAATGAATGGATGGGATGGACAGATGGGTGGTGGATAGATAGGTAAATGGGATTGTACCAGTGGTCTCTGTCACTAGTGATGCTCACCAGGGGCCACAACTCAGAAACCAACAGAAAGCACTGATCCTTTAAAAAGAACCCAAATTTGGAACAGAGAAGAGTTTCTTTTTTGTTGTTTAAGCAAGAATACAGGGCCTTCTCCATAATTCAGCACTTAGAACTCGACCTTCCAATGCAGGGGGCGCAGGGTCGAACCTCAGATAGGGAACTAAAGTCCCACATGTCATGGGGTATGACCAAAAATTTTAACTAAAGAACAAGAGCACAGAGGTGAGCGAGATGAAAGCAGTCAGGAAGTGGGGGCGAAGGAGACAACTGTGTCCCAAGGGCCGACCCCAACTCTACAGGAGGAGAGTGCAGCCAGGTGGGGGTGGCCACTCCTCCAGGCTATGACTGGGTACACATACCTCTAGGTCACCGTGCCCCCTGGTCCTTAGACACCTGGACTCCAGAACCCAAGCCCTGGGCCTAGAAGTTCAGAACCTCGCCCTTGCTCTAGAGGACTTTTTCTTGCCACTGCCTGGTGTAAATACACACCTATGTTTGCTAAGTGAATATGGAGTGAAGCCCATTTCCCGAACTGTCTAGGCGAAAGGCAAAGGTGGCCTGAGCCATGAGCATTTACTGATCTGACCGGTATTAACAGCACACCAGGCTTCCCTGGTGGCTCAGATGGTAAAGAATCCACCCGAAATGCGGGAGACCTGGGGTTGGTCCCTGGGTTGAGAAGATGCCCTGGAGGAGGGCATGGCAACCCACTCCAGTATTCTTGGCTGGAGAATCCCATGGATAGAGGAGCCTGGTGGGCTACAGGCCGTGGGGTTGCAAAGAGTCGGATGTGACTGAGTGACTAAGCAGCCGTCAACAGCACCTCAGTAGTAACAGTGACTATGTTTGACTGAGGTCTGTGCTAAGCCCTTTTAAATTCTCTCAGCTGGAACTCATCACGCGGCACTCTGAGGTAGTACTATTCCCCTTCCATCTTACAGATGAGTACACTGAGGCTAGAGCAATCACGGTAACAACTGGCCACGGTTATACAACTAGGGAGCCACGAGGCCAGGATTCCCAGCCAGATCACAGTGTCCCAGCGCACTTGCACCAGCCCCTAACTCCTGCCTCTGGGCTCAACGTCCATGGGACCATTTAACAAACATAGTTCCCACTGTGCATGGTTTTGGTGACAATTTAAAGTGCAGTTATCCATGGGGTTGCAAAAGAGTCACACATGCCTGAACAAATTTTTAACAATTAGGAAAAGTATTAATGTGTTCCTTAACAATCAGACGAGAAAAAATTCTTCGTTTTCTAATAAAGATGAGATATAAGACTATTATATATATATACTATTAGTTGTGTGTGTGTGTGTATGTGTGCTTTCTAGACTCTTCTTCTATAATGCTAGCTCTTCAGTAACATGGGACAGCTGAAGATCTCATATTGGATATGATTTTTAGCTGGGCACAAGGATGGGGATTTGGGAGGACCTATCAAGATTGCTGGGAGAAATATCAATAATCTCAGATATGCAGATGACACCACCCTTTTGGCAGAAAGTGAAGAGGAACTAAAAAGCCTCTTGATGAAAGTGAAAGAGGAGAGTGAAAAAGTTGGCTTAAAGCTCAATATTCAGAAAACTAAGATCATGGCATCCAGTCCCATCACTTCATGGGAAATAGATGGGGAAAGAGTGGAAACAGTGTCAGACTTTATTTTGGGGGGCTCCAAAATCACTGCAGATGGTGACTGCAGCCATGAAATTAAAAGACGCTTACTCCTTGGAAGAAAAGTTACGACCAACCTAGACAGCATATTCAAAAGCAGAAACATTACTTTGCCGACTAGGGTCCGTCTAGTCAAGGCTATGGTTTTTCCTGTGGTCATGTATGGATGTGAGAGTTGGACTGTGAAGAAGGCTGAGCACCAAAGAATTGATGCTTTTGAACTGTGGTGTTGGAGAAGACTCTTGAGAGTCCCTTGGTCTGCAAGGAGATCCAACCAGTCCATTCTGAAGGAGATCAACCCTGGGATTTCTTTGGTAGGAATGATGCTAAAGCTGAAACTCCAGTACTTTGGCCACCTCATGCAAAGAGTTGACTCATTGGAAAAGACTTTGATGCTGGGAGGGATTGGGGGCAGGAAGAGAAGGGGATGACGGAGGATGAGATGGCTGGATGGCATCACTGACTTGATGGAAGCGAGTCTGAGTGAACTACGGGAGTTGGTGATGGACAGGGAGGCTTGGCATGCTGCGATTCATGGGGTCGCAGAGTCGGACACGACTGAGCGACTGAACTGAACCGATCTTCTTTTCACATTATAAAAACTCTTCTGGTAGCAAATTAATTTTCACTGTTGCTGTTCAGTCGCTAAGTGGTGTCCGACTCTTTTGTGACCCCGTGGACTGTAGCCTGACAGGGTCCTCTGTCTACAGGATTTTCCAGGCAAGAACTGTTGTTCAGTCGCTCAGTTGTGTTCAATTCTTTGAGACCCCATGGGCTGCAGCACACCAGGTTAGAGTGGGAAATCTTCCTGACACAGGGATTGAACCTTGGCAGGTAGATTCTTTACTACTGAGCCACCAGGGGCTTAAAACTCTTAAAACTCCTCTGGTAGCAAATTAATTTTTACTTATCTTAGTAGGTAGCAAAACAACACCTACAGGCATGAATACAATTAATCTAGTTGAACAAGGCCAACAAACAGGCCTGAAAACTCCAAGACACCTAAAGACACCACCTATACACACAAAAAAACTCCCCAGGAGTCTAACCTAGAGGGAGGTGCAGAAGTAAAGTCCAAAATCAACTGCCTGAGAAACTTTAAAGGCACCTCTTTAGAGACACAAAACATGAACAGACCCCATGAAACTTGTTCTGGTATCTAAAAAGCAAGTTCCTCTGCATTCATAAGCAAACAGGCTTTTTTTTTTTAGACAATGACTGAAACTAAAGAGCAAAGGTAACTGGGAGATTACAATCTCAGGTGAGCTGTAAGAATCACCTGGAGTCCACGAATCTACTGAACATCAACACTGGATTCAAGCTTCAGTAAGGCAATAAAATACAAAAAACACACTAAATACCTGGGCATCAGACTATTTTTTTACATCCATTTAATAAAGAAAACTGAGAAAACAACAAACACCTACTATGTATAAGCAAGGTTTACTTGTTTTCTTATTTAATCTTCCGCAACCCAAGGAGGTTGAAAAACATTTTTTTCAGAAAATTCAGGAGTTCATCTAAAGTGACACAATTTCAAAAATAAAGATAAGAATAAACTGTAAACATTAAATACAATTTAAAGTAAAGGAATTGAAATCTGTGGGAATCTAAATCCATATGTTGTCCACAACTCCTTGCTCCAGGAAAAAGGGGAAGAGGAGGGAGGTCAGAAGGGGAAACAGGAAGGAAGCGGTGAGGGACGAGCCGGCAGACGGGGAGAGAAACGTCCCACGGCTGGACGTGGTTGCAGCTGTTGGTGCCAAGACCAGAGAGGCACCCCGGCAAAACAGCACCAGTCCTGAGCTTGCTTTACACCACAACTTTTTACCAGACTGTGTGAAAGCCTCAATTATCACAAAAATAAAAAGAACCCCCCCCCCCAGCTCTATCACTAAGGCGTATCACTAACAAGAGCATTGTTGTTTAATGGCTCATGTCCTGCCTGACTCTTTTGTGACCCCACGGGCTGCAGCCCACCAGCTCCTCTATCCGTGGGATTTCCCAGGCAAGAATACTGGAATGGGTTGCCATTTCCTTTTCCAGAGGACCTTCCCACCCACCAGGAATCAGATCTCTCTCATTGTAGGGGGATTCTTCACCACTGAGCCACAGGAAGAGCACACTGATATGCATTTTCCTTAAAAAAAAAAAAGAAGGAAAACTAAAGTGGCCAAAGCTGCTTCCACAGAGGGTGTTCCTGTTCACTAGTATTCAGCCGCCTGAGTCTTGTTTGGCGCCCTATAAAAGACCAAAGAATCCCTAAAAATTATCCAAGCACGATCACTAGAAAATGGCAAGTGAACAAAGGTTAAGATTTCTTACCTAAAATTAGAACAAGGAAGCCTCCACTACCTAATGAATATTATTAAGAGGATTTAGAGGAGTAATTGCAGGCAGGCAGACGTCTCCCCCAGAAAGTAATCAGCATCAGCTAATAACCATTCATCAACTTTTGCACAGTACATGCATTTATAACAGGTTTTAATAAAGCCTTCAACAATAGGCCAGAAATTAATAAATGGCATTTTAAGTTCTAACATAAAAGTACTCCCCAGACATGAAAATTAGAACTTCTCCTTCATACTTTGCGCTGTTTTCTCTTTTTATTTGCCTCGTGTTTACCATCACTGGAGACTCGATCACACACCCTTTTAAGCTCGTTTCTAACAGCGGTTAACCATCCTCTGTAACCTGCGGTGCCGGGTGGTCCTTCAGTGCGTCGCCTGCGTTGTCTCATTTCATTCTCGAGGAATGGAAGCAAGAGGCTTGCAGGCAATGCGACCAGGAAGATGGGGGAAATCTGTTATTAGGCCCACAGGGCGGGCAGTTTCCGGGAGGGGAAACTGGCCACGTCCGGAGCTACCCAAGAAGGACTTGGAGAGCGCCGGGGGCAGCGGCGTCAGGCCGAGGGAGCCGGGTGGGGTTGAGCCGGGCTCGCTCAGCGGAAATGGAGCTCAGGTTTCCCTTCCCCGAACCTGTCAACCCGCCTCCTGCGTTCGGCATCCCCCAGGCACCTCGTGCTCCCCCACAGCTGTCACCGATCAGCGTCCCAAGCCTCCCCTCCCCTCTCCGGCGGGGCCCAGGCGCGCGCACTCCCTTGGAGAAGCTGAGGGAACAATGACAACTCTTCCCCATCGTGGGGAGGGGTGGGCAAGAGGGGCGGGTAAAACTCGCCCTTCTCTGCAACACCCCTTCCCCGCAAGTGCCACTCCGCAGCCAGACAGCGAGGTGACAGCGCCGGGCACCAAGCTGGAGAGGGAAGGAACTGGGCGGCTGGCGGTGCCATGGGGGCTGGCGGATAAGCCCCTACAGTCCCCGGCAGAAAACAGGAGCCCTTCTCCCCATCACTCCCAAACAGCATTAAGGCTCCCGGAAGCCGAATGCAGGGCGCCGGTCCCGCAGTAGGCGCGGTGGCGGCGAGCTCACTCCCCATCCCTCCTCGAAGGCGCGGCCGGTACGTTCAGCCCTGGGGGTCTTTTCCGGACGCGTGAGCATCGGCTCCCAACGGGGCCCCCAGCAGGACCTTGTCAACGGGGGCTCCCCGAGGGACGACAGACGTGCAGGGAAGCCAGAGGCGCCCCTCAAGGAGCCACAAGCCCGGCCAGGTAGGATCTTCGGCGCTTAAGCCGGGACCTGAGCGCAGCAAACGAGCGCAGAACCCGAACGCCTGGCGCACCGCTGAAGAGCCCAGGGCCGCCCCCGCGGTGCCGCCTGCCCCGCCAGCTGTGTCTTCCCATCCCTGAGGCCCTGAAGGCTCCCGGCACCTCCACCCACATCCCACCCGTGTGGGCTCCGGCGCCCGCGGTCGCCGACAGCTGCTGCCCCCGCCTCCCGGTTCCCCGGGGCTCGTCGCCCCGCGGGACGGCAGGGGACCTGCGGGGCACACCGCGGGCCCGGCCGCCGCGCCCCTCCTCACCTGGCGCTCGCTGGGCCCCGGCTGGGGCATCCGCCGGGTGCGCGCCTCCCCGCGCGCTCGGTGCGCACCTGCCCGCCGCCGCCCGCCGGCCCCAGCGCTGGCTCCGCGCTAGCGCTTCATGGCGCACGGGGCTGGCCGGGGCCCCGGGGAGCGTGTCCAGTTGGCGGCGGCTCCTCGGGCTCTCGCAGCGCTCCAATGGCTCCCCGCCTTCCCCCGCCCCGCGTCCGCGCCCCCTTCCTCTGCGGCCGCCCTTTTCCCTCCGCTCGGCCGGACCGGCCAAACTGGTTTCTCCGCTCCGGGGTGGCGCCTTTGGTCTCCTTTTAGCAGCCTCAGCTGGGTCCGGGGCGGGCCCGGCCGTCGGCCCTCCCTCGGTCCCTCCCGGGGGCGGAGAGGAGCCGGACGCCGAGCCCCGAGACGGGCCGACGCGGCCTGGGTCCAGTCCTCCGCCCTGTTCGCTCCGGCGGCAGGTGGGCACCCTGGCCGCGGTCTGAGCGCGTCCCCCGCCTCGCCCGGGCCGCTCTCGCCTCCCCGGACGCCCCCGCCTCCCCGGGGACGCGCTTGCCACCCCGCCCCGTCCGCCCCGCGTCACTTTCCCGCTGCCCTCGGCTAGCCCGGCCGCCGCCTGGGGTCGGTGACCGAGCCAGCCCGGAAAGCTGGCGAAGCCGCAGCTCGACCCGGACCTGAGCTCCCTTGGTAAGGGGAGCTGTACCCTCTCGATGCCAAGTCACGTTCCAGGACTGGTGACCGAATGCGCGTCGCGGCTCTCCGCGCGGAGGGTTGGGGAAGAGACGGCGCCAAAAGACTTGACTGGTTTGGAGTCAAAATGACCGGAGTGCAGCGTGCAAATAGTTTGGTGTCAACTGGAACTTTTGGACTCACGTGCATGACTGCTGGCTGGTGTCTGGGCGCTTGAGTCACCCCTCCCTTACATCAGAAACTCGGTTCTGCAGGATGTTACCGCTCACCTGCTATGGCAAACCTCTGGGATAAGCAGGGAGGAAATTCAGAGCTGAATCAGGGAGTCTGCTGAAAGTATAGTAAAGGAGATAGGACTTAGACACCAGTAACTAGCTATCCGCAGATCAGAGAGGCCAAGAGTTCAGACTCCCAACCGGGAGCTTAAGGACGATGTCATTGAAGTGGCAGGCTTGAGTGGGGACTCAAAGATCCACACATTCAGGAATCAGGGCTGCATGGGGAGGGTGTTCCAAAAGTGGGCCACCAACTTGATCTTCAGCAGATGAAAGACTCTACTGATCTTGTGAAACACTAGCCTGCCTTTTGCTTCTTCTTTATTAACTACACTTGATCTTTGACTCAGTGGTGCTGGTCAGCCATCTCTCATCCCTAGAATGAGTCTGCAACAGATGATCTCAAGTGATCTCTCCTCAGTGCTGATTTTCTGACCCCAACAATGGAGCAAAGGTCCGGAAGCCAGAAAACGCAGTGACTGTTAGTGACGATGGGGTAGACCAGATGGCAGCGCAGTGGTAAGGCAACACTAGGGAGGGGGTTGGAGCCTGGACACAGGCCACGATTGAATGCAGGCTAAAGGATTGGGTACATCGTACAAAATACTGGGCTGGATNCAGTGGTGCTGGTCAGCCATCTCTCATCCCTAGAATGAGTCTGCAACAGATGATCTCAAGTGATCTCTCCTCAGTGCTGATTTTCTGACCCCAACAATGGAGCAAAGGTCCGGAAGCCAGAAAACGCAGTGACTGTTAGTGACGATGGGGTAGACCAGATGGCAGCGCAGTGGTAAGGCAACACTAGGGAGGGGGTTGGAGCCTGGACACAGGCCACGACTGAATGCAGGCTAAAGGACTGGGTACATCGTACAAAATACTGGGCTGGATGAATCGCAAGCTGGAATCAAGACTGCCAGGAAAAATATCCGAAACCTCAGTTATGCAGATAATACTACTCTAACGGCAGAAAGCAGAGAGGAACTAAAGAGCTTCTTGATGAAGGTAAAAAAGGACAATGGGAAAAAAAAAAAAAAGCTGGCTTAAAAGTCAACATTCAAAAAACTAAGATCATGGCATCCGGTCCCATCACTTCATGGCAGTTAGTTGGGGAAACAACGGAAACAGTGACAAACTTTATTTTCTTGGGCTCCAAAATCACTGCGGATGGTGACTGCAGCCATGAAATTAAAAGACGCCTGCTCCTTGGAAGAGAAGCTGTGACAATCCTAGACAGCATATTAAAAAGCAGAAACATCACTTTTCTGACAAATGTCCATATAGTCTCAGCTATGGTTTTTCCAGTAGTCATGTACAGATGTGAGAGTTGAGCTGTAAAAAAAGGCTGAACACCAAGAATTGATGCCTTTGAACTGTGGTGCTGGAGAAGACTCTTGAGAGTTCCTTGGAAACAGCAAGGAGATCAAACCAGTCAAACCTAAAGGAAATCAACCCTGAATATTCATTGGAAGGACTGATGCTGAAGCTGAAGGCTCCAATACTTTGGCCACCTGATGTGAAAAACTGACTGATTGGAAAAGACCCTGATTCTGGGAAAGACTGAAGGCAGGAGGAGAAGGGGACTGCAGAGAATGGAATGGTTGGCTGGCCTCATTGACTCAATGAACATGAGTTTGAGCAAACTCCGGGAGATGGTGAAGGACAGGGCAGCCTAGTTCATGGGGTCACAAAGAGTTGGACACAACTTAGGGGCTGAACAGCAACAAAGAGTTAGGGGCTTGCTTCTGGCAGCACCTGCAAGTGACTGAAAGTTTATGGCCACCGCAGTGGCACAATCAGGGTGTGTTTTATGGGAAGTAACGGGGATAGTTTGGAAAAATAAGACTGAGAATTAGGGTGCGACTTGGTACCTCGTATCATAAAGTGGGCCTGAAGGAGCTGCCAGTGGGGGTGAAAAGGAGGAGGAGCCTCCCAGGACAGGAGGGAGGAGAAACAGCTAGAGTGCAGAGGGGCCAGAACCTGCAGCACGGAAGATGAGCCAAGTTCTCCAGACCGAGTGACGGTATTAGTAAGAACAAGAGAGTTGGAGGAGAGAGAGGCCGCTGAGAAAGGCAAACGCCAGTAAACGTAGGAATCAAGAGATGACTCCAGACTGACAGAGGGATCCCTTCCTCCTTGCAGACATCCCAGCAAGAGCTCAATCTGTCCAGGAAAACATTGCATAAGAGAGGAACTATACTAAGACACATCACTCCAGTCCCACACCCAGATCTGATAAACACCATTCCCATATCTGCATTTAACTTCCCTGTGTCGGGGCTTCCCAGGTGGCTCAGCAGTAAAGAATCCACCTGCAGTGCAGATGATGCCTGGGTCAGAAAGATCCCCTGGAGAAGGAAATGGCAACCCACACCAGTATTCTTGCCTGGAGAATCCCATGGACAGAGGAGCCTGGTGGGCTCCACTCCCTTGGGTCACAAAGAATCGGACATGACTGAACACGCGTGCACACACACGGCAGGTGACCTATGGACGGCAAGTGTCCTCACAGCATCTCTGCCCAGTTCCCTGAGGGGTCCACCGGGTCGCAAAAAGAGTTGAACGCTGCTGCTGCTGCTGCTGCTGCTAAGTCACTCTGTGCGACCCCATAGACGGCAGCCCACCAGGCTCCACCATCCATGGGATTTCCCAGGCAAGAACACTGGAGTGGGTTGCCATTTCCTTCTCCAGTGCATGAAAGTGGAAAGTGAAAGTGAAGTTGTGTCCGACTCCTAGCGATCCCATGGACTGCAGCCTACCAGGCTCCTCCATCCATGGGACTTTCCAGGCAAGAATACTGGAGTGGGGTGCCATTGCCTTCTCTGAGAGTTGAACACAACAGCGTCTAAACGACAAGTAGACCCTGAAGTTTTCAAGCTAGGTTGCTTCTTTCATAGGCCTCAGGGAAGGGGTAGGAGGTGGGGATGGGAAAATGTGGACAATGCAACATGATGGGTGTTGTTTCAAAGATTTATTCACTTAACAAATGTTTACTGAGTGCCTACTATGTGCTAGGCATGGTTCTAGTGGCTTGGGTACATCAACGAACCAATCAGGCAAATTGTACCATAAAAGGTGACAAATGCTTTGAAAAAATAGAGCAGGAGTGGCTGGGAGGGGGCCACTGAGAATGCCTTCTAGGGTGCTGTGAAAGTTCTATATCTTGATCAGGTGGTAGTTTTACTATTAACAGTGTGTGTGTATGTGTGTATACACATATATATATATATAGAGAGAGAGAGAGAGAGAGAAGTTTATTGACCTGTGCACTTAAGATTTGTATAGCAGCCTACCAGGCTTCTCCCTCCATGGGATTCTCCAGGCAGGAGTACTGGAGTGGGTTGCCATTTCCTTCTCCAGGGGATCTTCCCGACCTAGGGATTGAACCCTGGTCTCCCGCATTCCAGGCAGACACTTTAGCCTCTGAGCCACCAGGGAATAGTAAGGCTTCCTTGTGGCTCCGCTGGTAAAGAATCTGCCTGCAATAAGAGAGACCTGGGTTTGATCCCTGGGTTGCTAAGATTCCCCTGGAGAAGGGAGAGGTTACCCACTCCAATATATTTGTGAGGATCTTGATTTGGTCTAAGACAGGAAACAAAGGCAAAAGTAAACAAATGGGACCTAACTAAATGTAAAAGCTTTTGCACAAAAGGAAGCCATTGACAAGATGAATACAGTGTACTGAATTGGAGAAAATGTTTGCATATGATGTGACCAAAAGGGGTTAATATATAAAGAGCTCATATAACTCAATAGCAATAAAACAAACAACCTGACTAAAAATGGACGAATACCTGAAGAGACATTTTTCCAAAGAAGACATACAGATGGCCAACAGGCACATGAAAAGATCTTCAGCATCACTAATCATCAGGGAAATGCAAATTAAAACCACAATGAAGTGTCACCTCACACCTGTCGGAATGGCTATCAACAAAAGACCACAGGTAAGAAATGTTGGCAAGGATGTGAAGAGAAGGGAACCCCTGTATATATTGGTGCAAATATAAATTGGGACAGCTCCTGTGGAAAACAGGATGGAGACTCCTGAAAGAAACTAAAACTAGAATTACCATGTTAGTACTGCTCAGTTGTAGCCGGCTCTCTGCAACCCCATGAACTGCAGCCCGCCAGGCTCCTCTGTCCATGGATTCCCCAGGCAAGAACACTGGAGTGGGTTGCCATTCCCTTCTCCAGGGGATTTTCCCAAACCAGAGATTGAACCCGGGTCTTGCAGGTAGAGTCCTTATTGTCTGAGTCACCATATGATCCAGCAATTACAGTCCAGGGCATTTATCTGAAAAACAACACTGCTTTTAAAAAAATACATGCACCCCAATGTTCAAAGCAGCATTATTTATAATAGCCAAGACACAGAAACACCCTAAGTGTCCATCAACAGATTACTAAAGGAAAAGTGGTATACACACACACACACACACACACACACACACACACATATATACACAACGGAATACAACTCAGCAATTAAAAAAGCATGAAATCCTACTATTTGCAACAACATGTATAGACCTAGAGGGTCTTATGCTAAAATGAAATGTCAGACAAACACAAGTAACGTACATTATCACTTACATGTAGAATCCAAAAAAAAAAAAAAGGACTGAATACAACAAAACAGAAACAGATTCAGAGATATAAAAAACGAACTAGTGGAGAAGGAAGAGGGATGGGCAAGCTAAGAGAAGGTGATTAAGAGGTACAAACTAGTCCGATAAAATAAACTGCGAGGCTGTATTGCACAGCACAAGGGATGTAGCCAAACATTTTGTAATAACTTTAAGTGAAATTTAATCTATAAAAATTTTGAATCACTATGTTGTACACCTGAAACTAATATGGTACTGTAAATCAACTGTGCTTCAATTTAAAAAAAAGTATCACCTAGGGGAAAAAAGAACAAGGTTAAGAATTAGAAGCAGGAGAATGAGATGCAGTTTTAAATAATGTGGTCGGGGTAGACTTCATGAAAACCTACATTTGGCTTGCCAGGAGGTAAAGGAGCTTCATCCTAATTGAGAGAAATTCTTGGAAAACTCCCATCTCACCTGGAACCACCAACAGGGACACGGTCAAGCCTTGTCCTATTGCAATTTCCCCCCATATAAGTCTTCTGCATCTTCCTGGTTGCGAGGAATGAGACTCAGCGCGTGTCTGTTGATGTTCCCGACAAAGGCGGTCATTCACCTGTAAGCTCCTTCTCTTGACCTCTCTGAAAGAACTGTGCCAAATTTCAGGGTGCTTTGTCAGGGCAATGATCCAAAGTGTCTCATGGATGCAGCAGAAGTTGAAATGTGCCTTCCGTGAGTCCTTTGAGTGATGGCTTCTTTGTCCAGGATAGGGGGCCCTGATCCCACTGGCTTAAGCCCACACTTGCTCAGCATCCCAAGATGGGACTGAATAGGTGTTCCAGTTTTGTTTAGAAGCAGCTCCCAATCAGTAACCAACACCTTTACCCTTGAGCTGTTGGGGGAAGTTATTAAACAATCATTTCTAAAAGAGGATGACAACGCTTTTCATCTTTTGCCGTTCACAGTTCCCTCTTGTTTCTTTCACTCTCTTTCTTTTTTCCTTTTCTTGGCAACATTCCTGTGCATTTCCACAATGTAGGTAGGAAGGCTGGGGAGGTTGCCAAAAGAACATACTCAGTTTTACTAAAAGTTCATTTCCTAGAATTGTTTTCTATAAGAGCTAAAGGATAAAAGATATGCTTAAAGAGAGGTGATACTGCCTGCATTCAGTTCTTTGCTAAGCTCTGTGGTCGTTTAAGCTAAAGCATTTAATGCCAATGGAAAGGTGGCATTTCAGGCCACACTAGGCGCTACTGTAACCTGTGCTTGGCAGTAAAGATTAACTCCTTGGAAGGAGAATTGCTCACAGTCAGCCCAGACTGGCTCCAGAATTTTAAACACGAAAAAAAGGTACCTTTTATGGGGAGCCTGTCTTTGCAATAAGTAAAATTAGAAGCTTCAAATAGTCTGCTTTAAACAACAACTGCAAATGATATATTCTGCTGTTCGTGCACGACTGATTTTCTAGGTGCCTTGGGACTTGTACGTGTTCCACTTCTTTCACTACTAAGTGACTTTTTTTTTTTTTCTGACCAACAGTTTTCATTGGGTTTGCAAAAGCAAGGTTGCTGCTAAGTCACTTCAGTTGTGTCCGACTCTGTGCAACCCCATAGACAGCAGCCTACCAGGCTCCCCCATCCCTGGGGTTCTCCAGGCAAGAACACTGGAGTGGGTTAAGTGTCAGTTAACAATATATCTCAGTAAATTTTTTACTACTCGTGCTTAACATGCAAGAGATTGTAGGGCAGGTATTATTCCTGGGTCTATTATAAAAATTCACTGGTCTTTTTTTTTCATATTCATGAGTTTGTAAATGTATGGGACTAGGCTACATGCTTTCTTCAGGGAGGAGATTTTAGTAATCTCTTATTGCTGTTGTTTAGTAGCAGACTTTGTAACTACAGGGATTGTAGCCCGCCAGGCTCCTCTGTCTATGAGATTTTTCTCAGCAAGAGTAGTGGAGTGGATTGCCTTCTCCCAGGGATCTTTCCAACCCAGGGACTGAGCCTGCGTCTCCTGCACTGGCAGGCAGATTCTTTGCACTGAGCCACCGTGGGAAAAATGGAAACATGTTAGCTGTTGCCTCTGACAGATTATTTTGTGATGTTATCAGGTCGCAAATGTTGAAGTTAAAGTTCAGAAATAGGGATGTCAGGGAAAAATTAAGGGTACAGTATTAACAGATTAAAACATACTATATGTAAAATAGATAAGCAACAAGGATTTGCTGTATAGCACAAGGAATTGTACCCATTATTTTATAATAGCTTATAATGGAATATAATCTGCAAAAATACTGAATCTCTATGCTGCACACCTGAAACTAATAGTATATTGTAAATCAACTATGTGTCAATTAAGTATTAAAATAAATGCCTTTTTACCTTAAAAAAAAAAAAAAAAGGAGTAGAGATCAGTGGCCAGCCAGCAGCCCTGGTGAGACCTCTTAGGGTCAAGGGCCTTTGAAGAGCTTTCTCAGCTCAGTATCAGGTCCTGAGTGTTGTGGGACCAGAAACTTGATTTGGTCAATGTACCCAAACAGCAATCCATGTTTAACACATTCTCAAGGGACTGATCTATAGACCCAGACGCAGTTCCCTGGTGGCTCAGACGGTAAAGCGTCTGCCTGCAATGCGGGAGACCTGGGTTCGATCCCTGGGTCGGGAAGATCCTCTGGAGAAGGAAATGGCAACCCACCCCAGTACTCTTGCCTGGAAAATCCCATGGATTGAAAAGCCTGGTAGGCTACAGTCCATGGGGTCGCAAAGAGTCGGACACGACTGAGCGACTTCACCTCACCTCAATGGTCAGAAAAGCTTGGGCTATGAAGTCAGCAGACCTGGGTTCTGATCCAGGCTCACCACTAACCTATTATCTCTGTGGAAATATAGTCATTATATGATATATCAATATTTAATATGGTATATTAATGATGAAACACTAATTAAACTTAATATAGTTAATGTAGACATTTAATTCGGAGAAGGCAATGGCACCCCACTCCAGTACTCTTGCCTGGAAACTCCCATGGATGGAGGAGCCTAGTAGGCTGCAGTCCATGGGGTCGCTGAGTCAGACACGACTGAGCGACTTCAGTTTCACTTTTCACTTTCATGCATTGGAGAAGGAAATGGCAACCCACTCCAGTGTTCTTGCCTGGAGAATCTCAGGGATGGCGGAGCCCGGTGGGCTGCCGTCTGTGGGGTCGCACAGAGTCGGACACGACTGAAGCGACTTAGCAGCAGCAGCAGCAGCAGCAGACATTTAATTGATAATTTTTGAAATTACCTTAGCGTCATTGTTAATATACATAGCCATGTTTTTATGTAATTGTAAGAAGTTGGAGTGTATTTTTTATCATTGACCATTGTGACATGAAAACACAGTTCCTTTTCCACCTTCATGCCTCGTCCTCGGAGACCTAAGCGCCACCCGTTGCAAGCTGCTTCTAATTCACTGAATTCTGAATAGCACATGTTTCCTCTGCTTGAGATGCCCTCATCTGCTGGGTCTCCAATTCCAAAGTGACTTCCTCTGGGAAAGCCATGCCCTAGTCTACCCCAGAGTAGCCAAAGCACTTTATACCTACAGTCTAGAGAAACCTCTACCCATTATATTTTATTTGGTCATCTTCCTCATCCCCTATTGCACTGTGAGCCCATCAGTGCAATACTGGATCTTTGGTGTCTCTTGACCCAGAATATTCCACTGGTATCCTAAGTGTCTATTCCTTCTTGTAGAATGAATGAATGGTCTGCAGAGTTCTATTCTCAAATAGCTGTATAGTATTTTTCTTCTGCAGCTTCTCGTCTAAGCATTTGCTATCTTCGAATATTTATGCATTTATCAGATCAGCTTCCAGAAGTACTGATCAGTCACAACCCATCAACTATTTTAAGGACTTCTAAACATCTTATGTTTCTCTGGCTCCTATTATTCAGTGGGTTGTGATTTGTCCTTTACTTCATTCCAGAAACAGTGTGCCTCCTGTACAAGAGAAGATTTGTTCTGTTAGTAATAGAACATGAGTAAGTCTTTGATGCTGTTATTGGAACAATAAGAAGAATGGTATTCGAGTTTTCCATTAAGTCATAGCAGCCTATGCTTTGTATGAGTAGTGCCTCTTTATTTTCCTAAACTGGCAGCCAACATGAGTGATTATTATTCCTCCAAATTAAAGAAAAGCAGATTAAATGCAAAAAAAAAACCCTCAAATAGTGAGGAAAAAAATTTCACTTATCCCACTGGCAAAGTTAAAAAAATAGTCTGGTATCGCACTGCACTGGCAGTTTGATAAGGACAGGGGCTTTCATGCATAGTTGGTGGGTGCAGATTATACAACTTCTTTGGAAGGGACTTCAGATACACGTCTCAGCATTTTAAACATACCTTGTACCATAAGAACTCATATCTAGGAATTTATCTTAGAGTTTCATTTGAGCATTTACACAAAGGTAAATATGCATAGATATTCACTGCAGCAGGCTTTTCACTGCAAAAGACAGGAGGTGACCTCAGTCTCCATTAACAGAGGTTACATCAATACACTGTATAATAATCAAGGAGACCTTGCTGGGCCGTTAGGAATATCTCCAAGGTGTAGTTACATGAAAAGNCTGGCAAAGTTAAAAAAATAGTCTGGTATCCCACTGCACTGGCAGTTTGATAAGGACAGGGGCTTTCATGCATAGTTGGTGGGTGCAGCTTATACAACTTCTTTGGAAGGGACTTCAGATACACATCTCAGCATTTTAAACATACCTTGTACCATAAGAACTCATATCTAGGAATTCATCTTAGAGTTTTATTTGAGCATTTACACAAAGGTAAATATGCATAGATATTCACTGCAGCAGGCTTTTCACTGCGAAAGCCAGGAGGTGACCTCAGTCTCCATTAACAGAGGTTACATCCATACACTGTATAATAATCAAGGAGACCTTGCTGGGCCGTTAGGAACATCTCCAAGGTGTAGTTACATGAAAAGGCAAAGTAAGAAAGAGTATGTCCCTACAAACAACATCTATGTGTGCTCCTTGATTTCAAACTGTATTACCAAAGCTATAGTAATTAAAACAATATAATATTGGCATAAAAACAGACACATGGACCAACGAAACAGACTAGAGAGCCCAGAAATAAACCCACGCACATTTGGTCAATTAACTTACCACAAAGGAGCCAAGAGTATACAATAAGAGAAAGGACAGTCTCTTCCGTGAATGGTACTGGAAAAATTGGACAGCCACATGCAAGAGAATGAAACTGGAACACTATCTTACAGCATACACAAAAATTAACTCAAAATAGATTAAAGACTCAAATGTAAGACCTGGAACCATAAAACTTCTAAACAAAAACATAGGCAGTAAACTGCTTAACACAGGCCTTGGTGATGACTTTTTTAATCTGACAACAAAAAAGAAACAAAAGCAAAAATAAGTAGGTAGAACAACGTCAAACTAAAAAGAATCTTCACAGCAAAGGAGAACATCGACAAACTGAAAAGCTAACCTCCTGGATAGGAGAAGATAATTGCAAATCATACATCTGATAAGGGACCAATATCCAAAATACATAAAGAACTTACACAATTCAGTAGCATAACTATCTGATTTTTTTTAATTGGCAGAAGATCTGAATAGACATTTTTCTAAAGAAGACATACAGGTGGTCAACAGGTATAGAAAAAGATGTTCAATATTATTAATCATCAGGAAAATTCCAGTCAAAACCACAATGAGATATCACTTCACATCCGTCAGAATGACTGTGATCAAAAAGACAAGAAATAACAAACTCTGGGTAGAATGCAGAGAACTGGGAAAACTTGCACATTTTTGGTGGGAATGTATATTGGTGCAACCACTATGGAAAACACTATGGAGGTTCCTCAGAAATTGAAAGTAGAACTATCCTATGATCCAGCTTCTGAGTATTTATCCAAAGAAAGCAGAAATACTACTTTGAAAGGATGCTCCGCATTCATTGCAGCATTATTTACAACAGCTGAGACGTGGAAACAATCTGGGTCCATTGATGGATGAGTGGATAAAGAAATTCTGAGGTATATGTTTATATACATAGCAATGTATATTTCCACCATAAAAAACAAAATCTTGCTATTTGCAAGACCGCATGGATGGACCATTGTGCTACGTGAAATAAGCTAGACAGAAAAAGACCAACACAAAATTGCTCTCTGTCTCTTTTTTGGCCATGCCACACAGCTTGCGTAGTCTTAGTCCTCTGCCCAGGGATCAAACCCAGGCTTCAGCAGTGAATGTGCCCAGTCCCAACTCCTGGACCACCAGGGAATTCCTCAAATGATTTCTCTTATATGTGGAAACAAAAACAAAAAAAATAAGCTCATTACACACATAATGTTGTGTAAACTTTGGGTGTACAATTTTATGATTTGATGCACGTATATATTGTGAAATGTTTACCACAATAAAGTTAGTGAATCCATCTGTCCCCTCTTCTTCTTAAAAGGTAGGTATAGAAAGCATTGAAACATATTACATACGTTTATTCAAAGACACCACAAATGGGAGTAATACAAGACACTTCTTCTTTTTCCTACTGTACAGAGAGTTGGCAGGGTCTCTTTGCTGTACGTTCAACGTATGTTTGTTTCATGATACCTCCGGTTCATCCTGTAAGCAGGTAGGACCCTGTGGGTCCTTGCCAGGGTAGAGTCCTCCCCCCCACTCTCTGTTTTAGCATCTCCCTGAAGCATCTAGATAACGCTACTGCATGCACATCTCCTGAGATGGTATATAGAGGCCAAAACCTCCGCCAGATGGAAGGCTGTTAACTACTTAATGACCCTGAACTGGTAGCCCCCAGGCCTACCGAAGCCGAAGGACTGATGATGCTAAACCCTGTGACTCCACCCTGTTCCCCCACCATCAGCCAATCAGAGAATTGTGCGTGAGCTGGTCACACACGCTGCAGCCCTTTTCACCGGGCCTTTAAAAATGCTTTCCTGAAATTCATCATGGAGTTGAGGTGTTTTCAGGACCAGCCGCCCTGGACTCCTTGCTTGGAGCCCTGCGGTAAATGCCGCACTTGCCTCCACCGTAATCGGGTGTCGGTAGACTGGCTTCACTGCACCCAGGAAGGTGGATTTGTCTTGTTTTTCCGTCACTAAGTCATGTCTGACTCTTTTGCAACTTCATGGATTATAGTCAGCCAGGCTCCTCTGTCCATGGGATTTTCCAGGCAAGAATTCTGGAGTGGGTTGACATTTCTTCCTCCAGGGGATCTTCCTGAGCCAGGGATCTAACCTGCATCTCCTACACTTCAGGCAGATTCTTTACACCTGAGCCACCCAGGAAGTGTGATTAGAATAAGACAAATGTTGGTGGAGAGTGTGTTTTGGGAGTTTTGTCCCTCTGTTTTCTTGGTTTTATGTGTTTGTTGGTTGGTTTGTTTTCCTATGTTACATATTTCCCTTCAGAACAAAATTTGACCAGGACTGTAGAATTTGAATCTTGAGATGACAGAAAAATCCCCTCTCCTAGGTTTCCAGAGTTGACCCTCACCTGCCAGTACAGAGTTCCATACATTCCTCAAATGAGTTATGCAGTCCCTGGAGATCAGCTTGAAAGAACACACTGACACAGCTGGTTACCCCGGGAACAAGTCCCTCTTCCTGTGGCTCCTGCCTCTATAAAGGCTTCCCTGGTGGCTCAGACAGTAAAGAATCTGCCTGCATTGCAGGAGACCTGGGTTTCATCCCTGGGTTGGGAAGATCCCCTGGAGAAGGGAATGGCAACCCACTGCCATATTCTTCCCTGGAGAATCCCATGGACAGAGGAGCCTGGCGGGCTACAGTCCGTGGGGTCGCAGAGTCGGACATGACTGAGCGACTAACATTTTCACTTCTCTTTCACTTTCACCGAGACCCAGCATCTTCCAACAGCCACTGCTGTCTGCAGTCCCCGGGAGCTTCCAAGCAAAGAAGACCTGTCCCTGGGTCTTCGGGAGAGAGGGGAGAACCCTCATCACAGAAGCAATGCCCTTTCCGCCTTTTTCTTGTTGCCCTCTCAGCAGGGTCCAGTAAGCTCTCAGTAGGCTCCAGGGTGGACCCTGATATCTTACAGCACTTTTAGAATCCAAGAGCAGTCCGCAGACTAGGGATGGAACTAAGCCAGAAAATCCACTGTTCTTGGGACAGCTCTTTCCTCTAGATTATCAAGGAGGTGAAGGTACATAAAGCTCGTTGCTCTAATCTCCCTCTTTTTGTTAGGATGAGGACAGTCCCAAGATGCTCCTCACCTTGGCGGGGAATGCACCGAGAATTCTAGCTGATACACCTTCACTCACCCACTAGTGGAAATAGATGCCAGTATTTGAAACACCCACCACGGAACGTCCCTGGTGGTCCAGTGGTTAGGAATCTGCCTTGCAATTCAGGGGACGTGGGTTCAGTCCCTGGGCAGGGAACCAAGATCCCACATGCCGCTGAGCTACTCAGCCTGAGTGCCACGACTGCCCGGGTACTCCGGGGCCCGCATGCCACGACTCGAGAGTCTGTGTGCCAAAACAAAAGATCTCACACGGCACGATGAAGATCATGCTTCCTGCAGCTATGACCCAACACAGCCAAATAATACATAAAACACACCAAAAAAAAAAAAACAAAACAGTGGTTTTTGAAGGTACACTTCATTTGAAAGTAATTTTTAAATCCACAAGTTTTAAAATCTAAACAAGTAAGACTTCTGATTATGGGGTCCCTGATCAAGAGTTATTCAAATTCCATCTTGTGAGTCAAAGGTCGCTGTGCTTCCCTGAGTCCCAGCACGCATGTCCAATACAAACATATGCCCACGACTCACTCAATTTAATTTCTCAAAAATGTTGACAGTGAAATGCTGGCGGGTGACTGTTCCTGCTACCGTGGCTCATCCTGAGCAATGCTGAGAGACAGCACAGTGACTGTCAAACTTTTTCACACGGGTGTTTTTGTTGCTGCCGTTAACTGTCACACCATAAAGCAGGAGTGTCGTGTAAAACAAAGGTGGGAGGAACTGACCCGTTTGAATCCATGGTGGGACCCCCCGTGGCAGGCTCACCAAGAAGCCAATGGTAGTGAAACTTCAGGGTCCTTCCAAGGCCTTCTGCCTGATTTTGTATTTTTAACTTTTTTTTTTTTAAAGGAGCTCACTCTTCCACCAGTTGTATAAATTTCAGGGTCCATAAAACCTGGTTCTACCCCTGGTAGAGACCCTCAGAGCCTCACCCCTTCCCCTCCTCCCTTCAGTCCTTCTCCAGCAAATCCTAATCCACTGTGGAACAAGGTGAACAGCACGTAAGGTGGAACCATCCTCAGACTAGGAATCGGGAGACAGGGGCTGAGGAGGCCTGTGCCTGCCGCTAGCCTCCATCAGGTCACGGGCCCTCTTGTGGACTTGGTTTCTGTTGAGTCTTGCCCCCAAGGCCGCAGGTGTGAGCCCTTGCCCTGAGACCACACAAGCGGAGCCCAGAACCAAGGTCACCTCCAGAGTTGACTGAGCCCCTTTGTAACCATTGCCAAAAGCCGCTCTGATCATCGCCAGCAGGCTTCCTGACCCAAATTAGGCAAAAATCTCCACCCCAGGAGTCACTCTATAGCGCCCTAACCAAGCACCTAATGCCAGCCTTCCAGCAGGAATTTTGTCTTGAGGCTATAAAAATTGGCTGCTGCTGCTAAGTCACGTCAGTCATGTGTGACCCCATAGATGGCAGCCCACCAGGCTCCTCTGTCCACGAAATTCTCCAGGCAAGAATACTGGAGTGGGTTGCCGTTTCCTTCTCCCCAAGATTGGCTACTAACTCACAAAAAGCATCAGCTCGCCCTAGTCTGTAAGGAGGCCAGCCCGCCATGCTTGCAGGGTCCACGTTATCTCTGCTCTTCGCTCTTAATAAACTCACTCCCTTCTGAAAGGCTGTGTCTGGAAATTCTCTTCCAACCCTCAGACTGCCTCAACGGTTTCCTTATCTGTCAACCGAGTATGTGTGACAAGATGGTCCCCGAGGTCCCTTTCAAAACTCAGAGTCTTGGGAGTTCCCTGGCGGTCCAGTGCTTTGGACTCCACGTCTCCACTGCAGGGGGCGTGGGCTCAAACCCTGGTCAGGAACTAAGATCCTACAGNAAGATTGGCTACTAACTCACAAAAAGCATCAGCTCGCCCTAGTCTGTAAGGAGGCCAGCCCGCCATGCTTGCAGGGTCCACGTTATCTCTGCTCTTTGCTCTTAATAAACTCACTCCCTTCTGAAAGGCTGTGTCTGGAAATTCTCTTCCAGCCCTCAGACTGCCTCAACGGTTTCCTTATCTGTCAACCGAGTATGTGTGACAAGATGGTCCCTGAGGTCCCTTTCAAAACTCAGAGTCTTGGGAGTTCCCTGGCGGTCCAGTGCTTTGGACTCCACGTCTCCACTGCAGGGGGCGTGGGCTCAAACCTGGTCAGGAACTAAGATCCTACAGGTCACACACTGTAGCCAAAAAAAAGCAAACAACAACAGCAACAAAAAAGCAAAAGCAACTTAAAAAAAACAAAAGCCTCAAAATCTTTGATCCAAAATCCATGGGTCTACTTCTTTACTCCCTCCCAGCAACTCGCACTCCCAGGCTTGTTCTTCCTCCCTGAGGTGCTGGGAAACTGCAGGCCCTGTTCTGACCCCCTGCAGGCTTTAAGAAAGGACCTCAGTGACGGTGACGAGACAGGTCTCTCTGCCCCACAATTCACTGCACCCTCTGCCCCTAGATGTCAGCGGGGAGAGAGAAATGATCGCTGCAGTCCCATGTGGTAGCCCTTTCAATGGTAACTTCATTCTGAGTAGAAGTCAATGTTTTGTCTCAATGGAATGGGAATTTTAGGAGCAGCTACGGTCAAGCCTAGAACTTCTAGGAACAAGCATTCCTCAGAGGCCCTCATGTCACCTGGCCCCACTGCCCTTTGTTCCAGAAGCGAGAGACCAGCCTGGACTGAAGGGCTTGTCAACCTGGGCACAAGAGGAGCTTTTTCTTACCTGGAAAGCCACTCACATTAACAGTTGTTTGGGTTAAACACTAGGGTGGTGGACACTTCAGGTACAATTCCGTTCTCACGCTGGAAAGGGAGACTAAATGGTACAACTAAGATTTTCACCTTTTTAAGAAAGGAGTCAGCAAGCAAAAATAGAATGCAGCCTTGGAGAAACAGAAGCCACCTCAAAACACTCAAACAACACCCCCTCCAACTGTACACAGAGGAAAAGAGTAGCCCCAGGGGAGGGTGTAACAGAGCCAAGCCAGACAACCAGACGGCCGCTTCAGAGGCCCCAGTGCAGTCACTTCGCCCTTTTAAAGAGGAGGTGAGTAAAACGTGCTTCAATTACTTGCAAATACATTTTTAGCTATGAATAATGCCAAATGATGACATCAATCATGCTTCAATTAAAATAAAATGTGTTCTTGTAAGCAGGGAAAAAACAAAACAAAAATAATGTCAAATGACACTGTATTGCAGATGGTGGGAGCCTGGAACTCTTGCAGCTTTAAAGAAACCAAAATAGGTTCATATGTGTCCATTTTCCTAGGTAAGGTTTTATGGGGACCCACTCAAGAAGACAGCTTCCCTGGTGGCTCATCGGTAAAGAATCCGACTGCAATGCAGGTGATGTGTGTTCAATCCCTGGGTCAGGAAGCTTCCCTGGAGAAGGAAATGGCACCCACTCCAGTATTCTTGCCAGGAAAATTTCATAGACAGAGGAGCCTGGCGGGCTACAGTCCATGGGATTGCCAAGAGTCAGATACAACTGAGCCAATGAGTGCACACTCTCTCTCTCTGTCTCTTTCTCTCTCTCACGCACGCGCGCGCGCGCGCACATACACACACACACACATACACACACACACACACGAGGAGACATTCATTTAAACCCAAAGTCCCAGAAATCCGGAGGGTTAGGGTAGGAAAAGTATGAAAGAAAAAAAAAAGGGAACCAGCTTGGTATCAGCACTGGTGGATTATTGCTGCTCCCAGACAGGGAGAAGGAGATAGGTCAAGTGTCACAGCTGTTAGCACCTGGAGTTGTTTGGGAAGGGAGATTCCCAAAGCATGAGCAATTCAAAAGCAATTGTTGCTTTGGGGAAGCGTGATGTCATCTGCACGTGCTGATTCCTGTTCTCTCTGCTCTGCGAAGGGTCTGGCTCCCCAGCACCTCCCTGAGACCAATCTCTGTTTTGGCCACAGCAGCTGCAAAATCTTTTCTGATCTAAGATTTCATGAGCTGTTTTTGGAAAGGAGAGATTTTGTCTCCCTTGTGAACAGATCCAGGGCTGTGTTTGTTTCCTTCACTCAGTAGAGACTCGTCGTATGCAGAAGCCTGCAGAACTGGGGAGTACAGCAAGTGACCCAGCCCCCGCGCTTGCCCTGAAGGACGTGACAAAGTGGGAGCTTAGGTAAGGAAGCAAGCAACCCTGGCCCAGGAGCGTTAGTGCCTGTAAGAAAAAAAGGCAGGTAGGAAGGCAGGAGGGGCCCCTGACTCACACTGAGAAATCGCAGAAGGCTTCTTAGAGGAGGTGACATCTAAATAGAGACCTGGAGGATGAGTAGGAGTTTCTGTCCCCCCTGAGTCACTTGCTGTTCAGTGGCAGCTGATGTCATGTGATGGCTCTTCAGTCCAGATCCACAGAGTGAAATACACAGCAATGACGTAGCTAAAAAAACAAACGCCCTCTCTCTTCCTTCCCTTGAAGTCTGCAGACAGTGCAATCTCATTTGTTCTGAAAGGAGTCAGAAGTCAGGGTCAAGGGTGGGGCCAAGGATGCTGGGTCCAAAAATGCCAATGTGGACACGTGGGAGGTCATGCCCATTGGATTCTTCTGGCCATGGGTGGCCGTGTTTACGACTGTGCACTTCTCACCCCTGTAAATATAAAAACGTGTGTGTGTGTGCATGCGCACACATGCACTCAGTCATGTCTGACTGTTGGTGGCCCCATGGATTGTGGCCCACCAGTTTCCTCTGTCCATGGGATTTTTCAAGCAAGCATCCTGGAGCGAGTTGCCATTTTCTTCTCCAGAGGATCTTCCCAACCCAGGGATCGAAGCTGGGTCTCCTGCCTTGCAAGCAGGTTCTTTACCACTGTGTCACTTGGGAAGCCATAAATATAAAATATATAAACGTAAATGTAAGTATGTTTGGGGCTTCCCCTGGGAGCTCAGTGGTAAAGAATCCACCTGCCAATGAGGGAGACGTGGGCTTGATCCCTGATCCGGGAAGATCCCACGTGCCGCAGAGCAACTAATCCCACAGCTACTGGGCCCGTGCTCTGGAGCCCGGGAGCCACATCTCCTGAGCCCTCACGCTGCATCTGTTGAGGCCAGAGCACCCTAGGGTCCATGCTTTGCAACAAGAGGAGCCACGGCGGTGAGAGACCCACCGCACCACGGCTGGAGTAGCCCCCACTCGCTGCAACAGAGAAAAACGGGGGCAGCAGCAAAGATCCAGCACAGCCAAAATGCATGCATAAGTAAAAATTTAAGATACACGTGTATGTATACGTATGTTTTCATAACAGATTTAGTGAGATATAATTTAAAAATCATTAAATGGAATTTTATATAGTTCACTCATTAGAAGTGTACAACTTGGGACTCCCCTGGTGCTCCAGTGGTTAAGAATCCACCTTGCAATGAGGTAACAATGGGTTCCAGCCCTGGTCAGGAAACTGAGGCCCCCACATGGCATGGAGCGTCTAAGCCCATGTGCCACCACTGCTGAGCCCTCGAGACACAGCTAGAGAGTCCGTGTGCCCAACAGAGACCCCACATGCCCCAGCTAAGACCCAACGCAGCCACATAAATGAACAATAAAACAGTGAGCAGCTTAATGGTTTTTAGCGCATTCATAGAGCTGTTCAGTCATCTCCACATTCGGTTCTGGAGCATTTTCATCACCTCAAATATAAGCCCCTGGGGCTTCCCTGGCAGCCCAGTGGCTAAGACTCCGTGCTCCCAATGCAGGTGAAGTGAGTGAAACTCGTTCAGTCCTGTCCAACTCTGTGACCCCACGGACTACACTATCCGTGGAATTCTCCAGGCCAGAACACTGAAGTGAGTAGCCTTTCTCTTCTCCAGGGGATCTTCCCAACCCAGAGATCGAGCCCAGGTCTCCCACACTGCAGGCGGATTCTTTACCAGCTGAGCCACCAGGGAAGCCCTCCGGTGCAGGGGCCCCCGTCAGTCTCTGGCCGGGGAACTAGATCCCACATGCCGAGGGAGTCCAAACGCCGCAGCTAAAGATCCCACGTGCCTGCTGCAGCTAAGGCCTGACACAGCCAGACAGACAAATAAATATTACAAATCAGTGAGCCCCAAACCTTTAGGCTGCACCCCCTAATTTTCCCATTTCCTTCAGCCCCTGCAGTCACTAATTTACTTTGTCTCTATGACTTATTGCCTATTCTTAACGTTTCCTGTAAGTGGAATCTATATACTACATGGTCTTTGTGACTGGCCCCTCCACTTAGTGTAATGTTTTCAAGGCATGTCTGTGTTAGAACATGAGCTCTGTTCTTTTTTACTGCCAAGTTATACACACCTATCACTTTGCGTGTGTTTCAGATTGTCATATGGGCTAGCCATCAGTCCTGCACATTAAAAAGGCCTCCGAGTCATTGATTTATTCTATAAACACATAGAAAACGTGATGCCTGGGGTTTTACACACACCCCACCACTCAACTTTCCATTTCATCTCCATGTTTGCGTCTCCATCACCACCACCCCAGTCTGTCCTCATGTGCCTCCTGGACCAGGGAGGGAGCTTTCTAAAAATGAAATGGTAGCCTTCAGCAGTGACCTGTCCACACTCACGACTTCCTTTGGCCTCAGAATAAAGAGAAACCCCTGGGCGTGGCCCACAGCCCTCCCCCTGGTCTGGTGCCTCCCCCACGCCTGCCCCAGGGTGTCCCCGGCTGCTGGCTGTCCTAGGGTTCTCTCAAGCCCTCTCACTCGCTGCAGTCCACCCTTCTCCCCCATCCGGAAGCCTCTGCCTGGAACCCTGTTCCATCTCTTCCTCTCGCCAACGTCTGTTTGTTCTTCAGATCCCAGGCCAGTCGTCCCTTCCAAGAGAAGTCCTTCCTGAGAGTCCCATCCACACCTCTCTTGACCCTCCTAGCATTCTGTACCTTTCCTTGTTACAGAGCTTGACCCAGAATCAACTGGACATTTGAGACTGTTTGCGGCCTGCCGCCCCTCTAGACTGTAAGCTCTTTAAGGAGAGGTGGTTTTCTAGTTTTGCCACCACTGGATCCTTTTTTTTTTTAATTTATTGCTTATTTAATACTGGCTGCACTGGCTGTTCGCTGCTACATGGGCTTTCTCTAGCTGTGGAGAGCAGTGACTACTCCCTGGCTGGGGTGTGTGGGCTTCTCGTTGCAGTGACTTCTCTTATTGTGGAGCACAGGCTCTCGGCACGCAAGCTCAGGAGCATGGTCCAGGAGCTTAGCTGCCTTGCGGCATGTGGGATCTTCCTGGACCAGGGATCGAACCCATGTCCCCTGCTTTGGCAGGTGGATTCTTAACCACTGGACCCCCAGGGAAGTCCTGGATCCTCCTATTTAACTGTGGCTGGAGTATAAATACAGAGAGGATGTGGGTACCAATATTCACTGAGTACCTCCTATAACCGGACACTTTTACAAACCCCATCTCATGTAATTCTCATAATAATCTGACTTGGCAGGTAGCCATGGCTTCATTTTACCAACGAGATCAGTGAAGCTGAAACAGTATAAATGAATAACTTGCCCAAAACTGGGAAGTGGCAGGGGAGGACTCTTGAATTCTAAGGCCACTAGGATCTTTTCACTCATACCAGGCTGTTTCTGGAATCAGAAGCAAAAATCCCTTCTACCCCAGTCATTAGAGAAGCCATGTTTACAAATGAGGATTAAACAGAGAGAATGAGCAACAGGCCAAAAGTTTATGCTCCAAGGAAGGCATAAACCAAGGATAACAGAGATCACAGTCAGATTTATGTGAGGATCAGGCCTTCGAGGAGAGCTTCCTGATATTTGAGACTCATGAAAAGAACCTCCCAACTTGGTCAGTTTGGTTCTTATTGGTTTTCTTGAAGTAAAATCTCACATTTCTAAATGGAGACAGACTGTTTCTTTTGGAATATTTTTTACATTGTTTTCTTCTTGGGTGTCAACCTTTCCATTTCAGTCCAGCAAGTCACTGTTTATTTCCTTTGGGTTTTTCTTTCTTTTTTTTTAATCCTTTTTTTAGAAAGGCAGTGCTTCTACCAGGAAAAAATGGTTACCAGAGCCCAGAGGTCAGCTGCTTTTGGGCAGTTGTCACTGGGCGTTTCCCCCTAAAGCGACTCTGTCACTTTGAGGCAGCCTCAGCCTGGGAGCCGATGCTCGGGGGTGACGTCAGCCTTCTGGATCTGGTCCAGAAGCCGCTCCTGATCCGGAAGTCTCGTCATCATGGGCGGAGGGCTGCCTTCTTTCTGCCATGCTTCTTGTTGTTTTAGTTCAGTCACCAAGTCGTGTGCAACTCTTTGAGATCCTGTGGACTGTAGCCCACCAGCCTCCTCCAAGTATTTCCCAAGCAGGAATACTGGAGTGGTTTGCCATTTCCTTCTCCAAGGGATCTTCCCAGGTCAGGGACTGAACTGCACTGGTAGGCAGATTCTTTACCATGCAATCCCTCTACCATAGCTAGGTCATTAATAATTCCTTCTCAGACTAGGAATTTCCCAATTAATATTAACTGGGAAAAGAATGGTCAGTCAGGGTCTGCGGCAATGGGTGGTTTCCATATTTAAAGGGAAGCCCTTTTAGGACAGTGACCTTTGCCCGACCTAATGGATTCCTTTTTACTGAAGCACTCTGGGTGTGCTCTTCTGTAGTCAGAACTGGTGATCCCATTCATTCCTACAGAAATAGGTTTACTAAAAAAAAAATGATGTCTGCTGAAGCTGAAACTCCAATACTTTGGCCACCTGATGCGAACTGACTCCTTAGAAAAGACCCTGATGCTGGGAAAGATTGAAGGCAGGAGGAGAAGGGGATGACAGAAAATGAGATGCTTGGATGGCATCACCAACTCGATGGACATGAGTTTGAGTGAACTCCAGGAGTTGGTGATGGACAGGGACCTAGCGTGCTGTGGTGCATGGGGTCGCAAAGAGTCGGACATGACTGAGCGACTGAACTGAAACTGATACAGACAATGGAATTTCAGGAATGAAATTCTGACACATCCCACAACATGAATTAGCCTTGAGGACAATGTATCAAGTAAGATAAGCCAGTGGCAAGGAGACAAATATTGAAAAATTCCACTTATAGAGATTCCCAGAGTCAAATCCACAGAGACAGAAAGCATCATGCTGGTTGCCAGGGGCGGAGTGGAGGGAAGGAATGGAAAACTAGTGTTGAATGGGTACAGAGTTTCAGCTGGGGAAGATGAAATGGTGTGAAGATGGATGGTAGTGACAGTTGCAAAACAATGTGCTTACTGGCACTGATTGTTTTGTTGCTTAGTTGCTCAGTTGTATCGACTCTTTTGCAAACCCAGGGACTGAAGCCCATCAGGTTCCTCCATCTTTGGAATTTCCCAGCCAAGAATACTGGAGTGGGTTGCCATTTCCTTCTCCAGGAGATCTTCCCAACCCAGGGGTTGAACCCACATCTCCTGCATTGATAGGTGGATTCTTTACCATTCAGCCAATAGGAAAGCCCTGCACTGAACATTAAATATGGTAAAAATGATACATTTTAATTTCTATATATTTTATCACAATGTAATAACAATGTGTCTGAAGAGCTTTCTCCAAACTCTTGCCTATTTTCTTTATAATTGTTCACTAGATGGACAGGGAGGCCTGGCGTGCTGCAATTCATGGGGTCACGAAGAGTCGGACATGACTGAGTGACTCAACTGAACTGAGTTGCACCTTTATGTAGGTGCCACTTATTATCTTGAACCTTGCTACTCAAAGTGTGGTCCCTGGGCCAGCAGCATCAGCTTTACCCAGGAGCTTGTTGGAACTAGAGAATCTCAGGCTTGCCCCAGACCTACTGAATTGGAATTTGCATCTAATAAGACCCCCAGGTGATGGTGTGAAAGCTAATGTTTGAGAAGCCTCGCTCCAGACCAGTGTCATGCAAGCTTGACTGCATATTGGAACCACCCAAAGAGCTTTAAAAATACTGATTTAATTGTTGGGTGTGGCCGTGCATCAGGAGTTGGAACCACTCACCAGGTAATTCTAACTTGCAGCCGAGGTTGGGATCTACCAATATGGAAATAGACTGGAGTTAACTCCCACACCAATATCCTTGACTTCATCATGTTTGCAAAGCCCATGTCACAGGCTCTAGGGTTAGGGCACATGGACAACTTCAGGAGACCATGATTCTCTCTACTACGGGATAACTATGATTACCAGCCAGTCTCTACAGCATTATCTCTATATACAGCCATCAACACACATCAACAAAATTTCCCCTCACTTCTGACCTAGAGCTGAAGCAATTAGAATGACTGAGTTTTGGGTACCAGAGACCTCCAACAATGAGGGGTTTTCTTCCAAATGCCTCTTTATCACACATTGATGTTGATACGTAACATGTTCCCAAGGCAGGCAGGAAAAGATGCAAGATTTGCAAATCTAACTCAAAATGATCTTTACCAGATTTGCCTGTAGCTTATGAAAACTTTCTTTTCTGCAGCACATCAAAACTTCCCTGGTGACCCAGTGGTTAAGACTCACTCCATGCTCACGTTAGGGGCTTGGGGTCAGTCCCTAGTGAAATGGCATCCCACATGTCACATGCTAAGGTCAATTAAAAAATAATTAATTTTAAAAAATAGAATGTAGTACATCAAGATGTTTTAATAATTTTTAGAATGCTATTAATAAAAATGTAAAAATATACCAAACTTGATTTTTCGTCTATTTAGAACAATAATTAATCACACTTCCAGTTAGAAGAGAACTATTTACAGAGTATCCTGTCAAGGTTCCTTTTAATTTGTCATTTAGTAACAAATCACTGAGATTATTTTTAGAACAAAGTGAAAATGTCCAAGCATGAGAAAATTAATTAATACAAAGCTTTCTTCCCTAGTGTAACGAATAATATTAAACTCTAAAAGAGGCTTGATGAAGAATTTAAAGTGATTATGTAATATAAAAGATAAGCGCATGCTTACATTTTCTACAATTTTTAAAAAATATTTTGAGTTAGAGTTGACAGTGAAAATGAAAGTGTTGGTCACTCAGTGGTGTCTGACTCCATGGAGAAGCCCACCAGGCTTCTCCATCCATGGGATTCTCCAGGCAAGAACACTGCAGTGGGTTTCCATTTCCTCCTCCAGGGGATCTTCCTGACCTAGAGCTCGAACCCAGGTCTCGCTCATTGCAGGTGTATTCTTTACCCTCTGAGCCACCGGGGAAGTGCTACACTTAACAAGCTAACCTTAAAATGTCATGAAGTTCTGCTAGCATTTGGTACAACCATAAGTGACTCAGCACCTGAATTCAGCCACACCTGAACTCCTCCTCTAAACCCTGATAGTGAGACAAATCCTCTGATCATAGTCTCGGGTGTTGTAAGAGTGTCAACATTCTGGAGGAAGACCCCGAAAACTTCTGTGCTTAACTCATAACAAACCAGTAAAAACAAAACAAAACAAAAAAACAGCTCCAAACAGCCCCACTTTGAGTAGCATCATTTTAAAGAGAGTGGTCAGAGATTGCCTTTGGAAAGAGGTGACATTTGAGCAGAGACTTGAAAGGAGTCGGGGAGAGCCAGCCTAGTACATAATTGGGGGAAGAGCCGTCTAGACTGAAGAACGGCAAGTGCAAAGTCCCTGAGGCAGAAACATGCTCTCTGTCCTGTAGAAACACCCAAGAGAGCCACAGTAAAGATGGGATGAGGTGATGGGAGAGGGAGCTGGAGGATCCAGGTGGGGGCCAGATGAACAATGGGCTTTGCGGCCAAGGTAAGAACTTTTGACTTTGCTTAGAGTGTAGAATTTGAGCTGAGGAGTATCGCATTTTGACTAAACAACATAATTAATTCACTCCTGATGTAAATTTCGCAGAGACTCCCAGAATCCCCCTGCACATGGTAATCTCACCAGTGGTCAGGAAGGTCTGAGTTGAAAGGAGAAAGGGAATGCCACAAGCCCCCTTTTTGTAAGTTCCCCAATTTCTCCCCTTTACTTATGGCTTCTCCTTCCCAGCCAGAGGATTGCTTCCTGTCACCAATGAATCTGTCAGCATCTTCTTAGCACACTTAGGTCTCCCAGCTCTCCTCCACAGCACAGTCTCAAATTAGTCACCAACTTATCCACAGTGAACAAACGTAACCTTTTCTAAGTCACTTGGGTCTTCATTTTTGAACCCAAAAGACTGTCCTGTGCTTTAACCCTTCCCTTTACCCTTTGCCTCTTAGTGTGTGCATAGGACTAAATTCTGGGGCTTGAGCAGAAGTGATGTGTGTAATTTTCAAGTCATGCTTTTGACTGAACGAGTTAGCAGGACCGGGAGTGTCTAGGTCGGATCATGAGATTAAAAAAATTGCAAGCTGGGGATTTCCCTGGTGGTCCAGTGGGTTAAGACTCTGCCTTCCAGTGCAGGGTGTGTGGGTTTGGTCCAGGGGGTGTAGCCAAATACCAAAAAAAACACACATGTTGAAGACTGCAAAGTAACTGGGCAAGCATTTGAGGCTCTACTAGCTTAGACTTTTCTGTGCCAGAGAAATAAATCTCTTTCCTAAAAGTATCTTACCTAAGGCAGTATTATTTTGGATCCTCTCTTTTATGGCAGATGGCCTGGTATCCTAACTAATTTCACCATCAAAAGAAGGTAATAAAGCAAGGGGAGGGAACCAGGAATGAAGAAACAAAAGTCAAACTTGACTCACTTCATAGTTCAGCTTGAACGTAATCGCGAATGTTTTGGAAAAATGAAATAAATAACTGTAATTCATCCAAAGAAATAAAAAAATTTCTTAAGTGACAAATGCTTTTGCCCTCATTTCCTCTCATGTGAATTGACAGAAGAAAATGCAGATCCAAATACGCATACCCAACTCATGTCAGTGACCTTAACCATCAGGGTGGACCGTGGCGATCCTATCCTTTCTCATCTCTATCTGATAGACTCGGCCAGTATGTTTCACAGCTGATGGCCACAGGTACTGAATTCTCATCTCAGAATGAATGGTCTAAGTCTGTGACATTTGACCATCTTCCAAAGCAGGTAAGCCTTGAAGTTAGACTTTTCCATAAGGGATCCCTCAGTGTTCGCATCAGGGCTAAGATGAAGGTCAGGGTCATGCCCAAGACCTCATTCATCAGGTTGGAGTTTATGTTCCATGTGGCAAGAAAGGGAACAACAGAGGTTGAGTAATCAGACCTGGCTCTTCACAAGGTGTTTGATGACCTGTCTCGTATCTCAGAGTACCATGTAGCCCCCCTCTCTTTGCTGCCTGTGGCCAGGGTTAGAGAAAATGCCAGCTATCCATTCCCAACACTGTCTGCTTCAGCTCTCTTAAGTGAAGGATTCTTGAAAGTGTCATTCTTTTCTTAGCTGATGGGTAGAAAGAGCTGCAGGCTCAAGTCTGGCTTTTTTTTTTTTTTTTAAGGTTTTTTGATGTAGACTACAACAAAGGATGAGATGGTTGGATGGCATCACTGACTCAATGGACGGAGTCTGAGTGAACTCCGGGAGTTGGTGATGGACAGGGAGACCTGGCGTGCTGCGATTCATGGGGTCACAAAGAGTCGGACACGACTGAGCGACTGAACTGAATTGATATTTATAGTCTTTATTAAATTTGTTATAATATTGCTCCTGTTTTATGTTTTGGTTGTTTGGCTGCAACGCATGTGGGATCTTCGCTCTCCAACTGGGGATCGAACCCACACTCCCTGTGTTGGAAGGCAAAGTCTTAACCACTGGACCACCAAGGAATTCCCATGGTGTTGTCGTTTTTAATTCCTTGGACATTTTAGCTATGAAATAGTTAAGACAATTGCAAAGGGTGAGAGGCACCGTAACAAATATCCTTGCACTCACTACCCAGCGGAAGGAATAAAATGTTACTAACAAAGGTCCACCTAGTCAAAGCTATGATTTTTCCAGTAGTCATGTATGGATGTGAGAGTTGGACTATAAAGAAAGCTGAGCGCAGGAGAATTGATGCTTTTAAACTGTGGTGTTGGAGAAGACTCTTGAGAGTCCCTTGGACTGTAAGGAGATCCAACCAGTCCATCCTAAAGGAGATCAGTCCTGAACGTTTATTGGAAGGACTGATGCTGAAGCTGAAACTCCAATACTTTGGCCACCTGTTGTGAAGAGCTGACTCATTGGAAAAGACCCCGATGCTGGGAAAGATTGAGGGCAGGAGGAGAAGGGGAAGACAGAGGATGAGATGGTTGGATGGCATCACCGACTCAGTGGACATGAGTTTGAATAAACTCTGGGAGTTGGTGATGGACAGGGAGGCCTGGCGTGCTGCAGTTCATGGGGTCGCAAAGAGCTGGACTTGACAGAGTGACTGAACCACTACAGGAGACTTCTATGTATTCCTTTCTTTCTTTTCGAGTCTGGCTTATCCTTAATTTGGAACTAACCATTCCCAGGCATTTCTTTATATTATATTTTAATACATATACATATACTTCTAAATAATGTTACTTAATATTGTACATTTGAAGCATTTTATAGAGTAATACTACCTGCATTCTACTGCAGCTTCCTATTCAACATTGAGTCATCCATTGGCTTGAAATGTGTAGCTCTCTTTCATTCATTTTCACTGCCTTGAGAGGGAAAAGGCAGCCTACTCTAGTATTCTTGCCTGGAAAATCCCATGAACAGAGAAGCTTGACAGGATATAGTCCATGGGGTCATCAAGAGCTGGACCCGACTTAGTGACTAAACCACCATATAATATATGAATATTGTATATATTGTACATATATATGTAATATATATGACATATATACTACAATTTGTTTATCCATTCTCCTGCAGATATGTATATAAAATACCTTTAAAAAAATAAATGAGTCTCTGAACACTGTGTAAACTGTGGCACTTAGAACTGTGTTTCCTAGAGCAGTACCATCTCAGATAGTAGCCATGAGCTGTGTGTAGCTACTGAAAACTAGAAACCTGCCAGGTCCAAACTGAGACATGCCATAGCTGGAATATATGCCGCAGATACCTAAGACATAGTGTAAGAGAAGGAAAAGAAAGTATCTCCTCATTAATCTCTTAATATTATTATCCATTTTTTCCTGTTTCTTTTTGCTTTTTAAAACTGTACTTACTAGAAAATTCAGACTTACATATTTTCCTTGCATGTGGATTTCATGGTATTTCTATCGGTCAGCCACTCTCTAGACTGTAAGCTTTCGGTGGCCTGGGGCCCAGTTTGTCCCATTCATCCTTATAAAGCCAGTGCTCACAACAGCAATAGTACAAAGACGTGCCTGGGATACAGCTACTGAACAGGTGAATGAATTGGTGAATGGCCACAGGAGATGATCACTGAAGATTAAATGGAGACAATTGCTCCCACAATTCCACTTAGTTCAACCCTTCACCCTCAAGAAGTTTGCAAATGGAATTGTTAGGAATCACACCTGAACCTCATTTTGTCCGTCAACCCCTAGGTTGACCACAGGTGGCCACAGGACCCTCCCTGCACTCAGGTGAGTGGAGGTTGACTGTTGTTCCTGGGAAGGCCTGCCAGCCATGGTGGCCTAATGCAACTGTGTTTGTGCTCAAGTCTATTACAGTTACATGGCGTCACTGAGCCCAAGTCTATTACTGTTATATGGCGTCACTGAGCCCAGCTGTGTGAGTGTGTGTGTGTGTGTGTGTGTGTGTAAACCAGAGAGGACCATCCATCCCCTGGAGTCTGACATCCTCATTTTTGTTCTTGACAACATTTCAGTCAAAAATAATAATCTTCCTGTCACCTACCCTCTACTGATATTCTTTACTTGGCTCAACTATTGGCAAGAAGATCAGTTCTTTCTGCTGCCCTTGCACAATTCCAGTGTATCACCCTGATCCAGTGTCTCAGGGGGTTCCTGAGCCACGGTGGAAACATGCAGAGTAATGTAGACACCAAGATAACCATGAAAGTGGCTTGTGCCTAAACACTGTTGTATTCTTTAGAGAAACCCAGCAGATGAAAAACCAAAAGTTACCAAACAAATGAAGAAATTAAAAAAGAAAGTTATATACGACTCTATGCACTATTTAAAGAGTACATGCTCCTTGGGCATTTTAAACACATTTTGCACTACTTTAGAAGTTGCTTCAGATTTCTTCAGGGACCTTTGAATGCATAGGACTGGGGTGGAGGCTCTGTCCCTGTTTGTCCCAGGGTGAGTGGTGTGGGCAGCTTCTTCCACCAGGGTAAGTGATAAAGAAAAAGGTTGACTTGTGTTCTTTTATCTAAGTCCAAGGAGCATCTTTGTGGGTGTGGGGTAGGAAAGGAAGCAGATAAACCTTTCTCTCCTCCCTGAATCCACAAGGAAGAAGAGTGAACCACAGTATCGGAGGTCTGGCCCAAATCTAGGGAGAAAAGGTCTCCCTGAGAAAAAATAAATCCCAAGTTCAACGGCTGGGACACTTCTCAGGGCGACTGAGCACGTTTACTCCATTTCTTCTACTTCAGTGAACTCAGTCATGAAAAGAGTGAAGGCATGAAATGTTTCATGTTGACGATCATTTACAACATTCAGGCAACTCCCTGGCAGTCCGCTGCTTAGGACTCGGCACTTTTACTTCCTGAGGCCTGGGTTCAATCCCTGGTTGGGGAACCGAGATCCTGTAAGCCAGCAGTGTGCACAGCCCCCCACCAGACCCAGCCGCTCACTCTGTCACGCTCCAGGGGCCCTCAGTTCCTCGTCAGTGCAATGAGAGGATCACCCCGGCGGAGGGACAGATGGTCGCTTGTCTAATGTCACCAGTCGCCCTCCTGAGCGGAGCCAACAGCACTCTGTTCTGAGCCCAGAGCTAACCTCTGAGTCCTGGTCAAACACTATGATCTAGGAAGACACCTATAGTCACAGAGATGCCACAAAAACTTCATTTTGCATGAAATAAGCTTAGGATCCTCTTTGACAAAACAAAAGGGAAGCCTGTTGAATGGGATAAAATACTTGCAAATTATACGACCGATAAAGGGTCAATATCCAAACTATACAAGCAGCTTATACAACTCGGATTTAATAAAGGCAAACAACTTGACTAAAAAATATGGGCAGGAGACCTGAATTTTACATTTTTCTAAAGAAGGTGTGCAGATGGCTAAGAGCACGTGCAAAGACGGTCAACATTGCTAATCAGAGAAACGCAACCCGAAACCACAATGAGATATCACCTCACACCTGTCAGAAGGGCTGTCATTAAAAAGCCTAGAAATAACAAATGTTGGAGAGGATGTTGGAAACAGGGGACCCTAGCACACTGTTGGTGGGAATGTAAGTTGGTGCAGCCACATGGAATACAAAACGGAGGGTCCTCAAAAAACTAAAACTAGAAGGACCATCGGATCCAGCAGTCCCACTCTCGGGTGTGTAGCAAAGAAACCCAAGACACCAATTCAAAAAGATGCATGCCCCGCAATGTTCACAGCAGCCTTATCCATTACTAATAACAGCCACTGTATGTAATCAACATAGGCGTCCATCAGCAAATAAATAGACGAGGAAGATGTGGCACATATAGCCATAAAAAGAATGAAATTTTGCCATTGGTAACAACATCAATGGACCTTCAGGATATAATGCTTGGAGAAATGTCAGACAGAGAAAGATAAATACTGGAAGTTATGATGTAACCTGAACTAAAAAACAGAGCCAACAAACAAAACAGAAAGAGACTCACAGGTATAGAGAACGATCTGGTGGGTGAAGGGGGAGAAGAGGGGCAAAGCCGGTGCAGGAGATCAGCAGGGTCACTCCGGGATTCCCCCAGCAGTCCAGGGTTACCAGTCCCTGCTCCCGCCGAAGGGCGTCTTAATTCCCCGCGAGGAACTAAGACTTCTGCACGCCGCATGGCCAAATATATAAGTGTATATAAAATCAAACCAAGCAACTGGCTAGTAGTCTGCAGGTTAAAAAAGAGAGACAGAGAGGTATAAACTACTCTGTATAAAATAAGGTACAAGGATATAGTGTACAGAGCAGGGGATATCGCCAGTATTTTATAACCACTTTAAAGGGAGTACACGCTATAAAAATACTGAATCACTGTTACCTACCTGAAAATGATACTGTAAATCAACTATACTTCAATTTAGAAAAAGAAAGATTAACAGACATCTCATTGCAAAGCATATACAAATGACAAAGCACGCAAAGAAATGTTCAGCATCATTAGCCATCGTGGAAATGCAAATAAAAGCCATCACAAGACACCAGAACACACCTATCAGAAAGAGGAAAAAATCTGTGATAACACCAAATGCTGGCAAGGATATGGAATTATTGGGTCTCTCGTACGTTGCTAGTGGGAATATAAAATGATGCAGCCTGTCTAGAAAACAGTTTTTCAGTTTCTTAAAAAACAAAACAAGCGTTTACCATATGATTCAGCAACTGCACTCTTCGGCATTTACTCCGAGAAACAAAACCTTACGTTCATGCAAAACCTTTACACAAACGTTCACAGCAGCTTTACTCACGATAACCTCAAACTGGAAACAACTCAGATGTTCAACAGGTGACTGGTTAAACGACCTGTAGTACATCCGTGTCATGGAACACTATTCATCAATAACAGGGAATGGTCTCCTGACTCACCACAACCTGGATGGACCTCAAGCAGAAAAAAGCCAGTCACAAAGGTTCTATATTGTACGATTTCAGTTATGTAACATTCCTGTAATAACAAACTTACAGGTAGGGAAAATCGATTAGTGATTGCCAGGGCCGAGGGTGGGAGTTGGGGAAACAGGAAAAGGCAAAACAAGGCCGCCTGGGGTGATGGAACAGCTCAGTATCTTAATTATGCTGCTGGTTACGTGACGGCACACGTGATAAAATTCCATCGGATGGCTCGCACACACACACAAACACATACACAACATACACATGTGTGCGTGCACGCTCAGTCGCTTCAGTCGTGCCCCACTCTTTGCAACCCCATGGACTGTAGCCCGCCAGGCTTCTCTGTCCATAGGGATTCTCCAGGCAAGAAAACTGGAGTAGGTTGCCATTTTCTTCTTCAGGGATCTTCCTGACCCAGGGATCAAACCCGCGTCTCTTATATCTCCTGCATTGGAAGGCGGGTTCTGTACCACTAACCCAGACACATGAGTGCTCATAAAATTAGTGAAATCTGAATAAGCTCCCTGGATCCTCTCAGCATCAGTTTCCTGGCTTTGATACTATCCTACAACATTCCTCCTTCTTTTTTTTGCCAAGCTGCTCTGTGTTCAGTTCAGTTCAGTTCAGTTGCTCAGTCATGTCTGACTCTTCGCGACCCCATGAATGGCAGCACGCCAGGCCTCCCTGTTCATCACCATCTCTCGGAGTTCACTCAGACTCACATCCATCAAGTCCGTGATGCCATCCAGCCATCTCATCCTCTGTTGTCCCCTTCTCCTCCTGCCCCCAATCCCTCCCAGCATCAGAGTCTTTTCCAATGAGTCAACTCTTCGCATGAGGTGGCCAAAGTACTGGAGTTTCAGCTTTAGCATCATTCCTTCCAAAGAAATCCCAGGACTGATCTCCTTCAGAATGGACTGGTTGGATCTCCTTGCAGTCCAAGGGACTCTCAAGAGTCTTCTCCAACACCACAGTTCAAAAGCATCAATTCTTCGGCGCTCAGGCTTTTTCACAGTCCAACTCTCACATCCATACATGACCACAGGAAAAACCATGGGGAATCTTAGTTTCCCCACCAAGATCAAATCCACGTCACCCACAGTGGAAGCTCCAAGTCTGAACCACTGGACAGTCGAGGAAGACCGGATGCTGTACCATAGATGTTACCACCAGAGAAGGCTGGGCATGGGGTACAGCTGACTTTCCCTGCATTTTTTTTTTCTCCTGCAACTTTTTGTGATCCTATCATTATTTCAAAATGAAAAGTCAAAACTGCAATTGGGTGTAAAACAAATTTTTAAATTTAAAATTGCCTCAGGATAGACACATTTATAGAACTGACATTTTACATACATACTAATTTGCTTCAGTAAGTATCATTGTTATTCAGTCACTAAGTGGTGTCCGATTCTTTTGTGCCCCTCATGGACTGCAGTCCACCAGGCTCCTCTGTCCAAGGGATTCTCCAGGCAAGAATTCTGGAGTGGGTTGCCATTTCCTTCTCCAGGGGGTCTTCCCGATCCAGGGACTGAACCCCCGTCTCCTGCACTGGCAGGTGGGTTCTCTGTCTCTGAGCCGCCTGGGAAGCATTTTCGCTAAGCGTGTCTCCTTGTAAATCTGTCCTGCCTTTTCTTTCCCCGTGCTCTGTTCTGCCAAATGTAGCCTTAGACAGTTGGTATGATCCTAGTGGACTGTTGTATGATTTTCTAGATTTTTGCTAGATGGATCTAGATGTGATCTGTGGGCGGTCAACTGTATCAGTTGGGTTGAACACTGTGGTTACTTTTGCAAACATCTCACGGGAAATCTTGTTGCAGCATAAATAGATTCTGTGATTCCACACAGGAGGAGCAAGCTTGCTCAGCCCTGTGGGTGTCAGAGGGTTATGAGTATTTTTCAAGACTCTCGCTTCCTGAATTCAGCCTTTATCGTACTCTTCGTGTTTGCTAAGACATCTGATACCCTTGAGGTGTGTCTCTTTTAAATCATGCGACTTCTTAAAAGCACATAATCCCATGCTGATCTCCTGTTAGGTGCCAGCTGTATTGCGTGTATTATTTACAACTCACACTAATCCAGAGAAAACACATGTTTTTTATTTTTCCTTAAGATGTAGACATGAGAAGCTGATTATCTTAACTCGTTCTTGAATAGCATTCCAGTAATGCTGTTACTGCTCACAGAACTGTTGAAACTCTCCTTTGGGGTTTTATTTTTATTTATATGTTGACTTTGTGGCATATTTTTTTTTAATTGACCTCAATTGTGGAGATTGTTCATCTTTTTAGTTTAAAATTTAGTTAGCTACCTACCAAAAGCAATTCAGCACAAAGCAGAACATTGAGATGTTATTTTTTCACTTACCAGGTTAGAAAAATTTATCTCTGGTACCAGTAAGGAAGCTGAGAAAAGGAAATGTCTGCTTGCTGGGGTGTGTTTTGCTACAATATTTTGGAAATCAGTTTGGCAGTATATATGTCCAAAGCTTTCAAAAAGGTTCACTCCTTTTCATGAGGGATTTCACTTCCAGGCATGTATGCTTCCCAGGTGGAGGTAGTGATGAAAACAGGCTAGACAATACAGGAGACGTAAGAGACACAGACTCCATCCCTGGGTTGGGACAATCCCCTGGAGGAGGGCATAGCGACCCACTCCAGTATACTTGTCTGGAGAATCCCATGGACAGAGGAGTCTGGTGGGGTACAGTTCACACGGTCGCAAAGAGTCAGACAGGACTGAACAACTTAGCATGCACGCACATGATACATTTTACAGTTTATCCAAAGTGATGTTCATTGCAGTTAATATGGAATAGAGGGAAATAAAAACCCAGTCCATTGCCTACAGAACGTGTTCCAACTCCCAAATTACCGGAATGGTGCTCTTTTTTTGGACCATACTGCATGACTTGTAGAATCCCAGCTCCCCAGCCAAAGGTCAAGCCTGGGCCCTAGAGGGTGAGAGAATGCTTCGCGCTCAGGTATCTCGACTGCAGCCTGCCAAGCTCCTCTGTGCACGGGATTTCCCAGGCAAGAAAACCTAGAGTGGTTTGCCATTTCCTCCTCTAGGGGATTTTCCCAACTGGGGAATGAACCTGCATCTCCTGCACTGACAGGCGGATTCTTTCCTTCGAGCCACCAGGGAAGCCCAGAGGGGAGGGCAGAGAATCCTAACCTCGAGGCCACCAGTGAGCTCCCTGCAGTGTTAACGCATCTTCTCACCGAGGGAGTCACGGTGGGGTGATCACAGGAGGAAACTGAGCCCTGCTGCCGAGGTGTAGCTAGAGGTGGCTGGGGAAGCCGCGCCACCCCTTCCCTGCAGCAAGTGTTATAGAGTTCCAGCTAATTCATTTGCATCTCAAAGTGAAGGTATTTTAGCTGACTTCTATTTTGCATGTGTAAAGGGCCCAGCTCACATCCGGCAGTAAGTGTTCAATACATTCAGATTTTGAGCACGTGTATCATAAATGCAGACCTTCCAGGACTACTATTTTGATGTAAACAGTTATTTAGATATGCATATTATCACATGCTCATTTGCAAATCAGTCTCATTCAAAGGCTTTTCTTCAACGCCTTTAGCACTGTTTGCCTTTCTTTCTCTTCCTCCACCCCCTTGCTACCAGTGATTTCATCCTTCTTATTCATCCTGCCCTTTTCATACAAAACGACCGTGTTCTTCAAAGATGCCAATACTGGGAAAGACAAAAGCAGAGGAACTATTGCATTCTGAAAGAAACCAAACTCATTTAACGACCCTGCACTGGACTCCATGCTAAAAAAAAAAGCTAAAACTGCTGTCGAGCACATTTCCAATACAACTGGTGCAATTAGGATGAGATTCACAAATGACGACTATATTGTGCCAGTGTTAAAATTCTGATTTTGGTAATTGTACTATGATAATGTATATTCTTAGGAAGTAAACATATTTAATCTTTCAGGATTAAAGGTTGTGATGTCTACAGCTTTGTTTTAAATGTTCAGAAAACTGTGTATAACATGTAGCATATATGTTATGTATAATATAAATAAAACAAACGAGGCAAATGCTTTCCACAGATTAGTCTGACTAAAGATACTGGACAAGGTTTTTAAAATGCAGCCTATAAAATACTGATTATGTAGAACCATGCTGAGAAATCCTGCTCAGTTAAAATAACATGCTTCAGTTCAGTTCAGTCACTCAGTCCTGTCTGATTCTTTGCGACCCCATGAATCACAGCACACCACGCCTCCCTGTCTATCACCAACTCCTGAAGTTCACTCAAACGTATGTCCATCGAGTTGGTGATGCCATCTAGCCATCTCATTCTCTGTCGTCCCCTTATCCTCCTGTCCCCAATCCCTCCCAGCATCAGAGTCTTTCCCAATGAGTCAACCCTTTGCATGAGGTGGCCAAAGTACTGGAGTTNGCAAATGCTTTCCACAGATTAGTCTGACTAAAGATACTGGACAAGGTTTTTAAAATGCAGCCTATAAAATACTGATTATGTAGAACCATGCTGAGAAATCCTGCTCAGTTAAAATAACATGCTTCAGTTCAGTTCAGTCACTCAGTCCTGTCTGATTCTTTGCGACCCCATGAATCACAGCACACCAGGCCTCCCTGTCTATCACCAACTCCTGAAGTTCACTCAAACTCATGTCCATCGAGTTGGTGATGCCATCTAGCCATCTCATTCTCTGTCGTCCCCTTATCCTCCTGCCCCCAATCTTTCCCAGCATCAGAGTCTTTCCCAATGAGTCAACTCTTTGCATGAGGTGGCCAAAGTACTGGAGTTTCAGCTTTGGCATCATTCCTTCCAAAGAACACCCAGGACTGATCTCCTTTAGAATGGATTGGTTGGATCCCCTTGCAGTCCAAGGGACTCTCAAGAGTCTTCTCCAACACCACAGTTCAAAAGCATCAGTTCTTCAGTGCACAGCCTTTTTCACAATCCAACTCTCACATCCATACATGACTACTGGAAAAACCATAGCCTTAACTAGACGGACCTTAGTCAGCAAAGTAATGTCTCTGCTTTTGAATATGCTATCTAGGTTGGTCATAACTTTCCTTCCAAGGAGAAATTGTCTTTTAATTTCATGGCTGCAATCACCATCTGCAGTTATTTTGGAGCCCCCCAAAATAAAGTCTCACACTGTTTCCACTGTTTCCCCATCTATTTCCCATGGAGTGATGGGACCAGATGCCATGATTTAGCTCAGCCTGAATGCTGAGCATTAAGCCAACTTTTTCACTCTCCTCTTTCACTTTCATCAAGAGGCTCTTTAGTTCCTCTTTGCTTTCTGCCATAAGGGTAGTGTCATCTGCATATCTGAGGTTATTGATATTTCTCCCAGCAATCTTGATCCAGCTTGTGCTTCTTCCAGCCCAGCGTTTCTCATAATGTACTCTGCATAGAAGTTAAATAAGCAGGGTGACAATATACAGCCTTGACATACTCCTTAGCTATACTGAAAGAAAGAAGACATCTTCATCATTTCCTTAGCAATTGCCCACAGAGCTCTTCTATGGCTGGCTGGCTACTGGCTGCCTTTTCAGACATTCTAGATGTCCAGAGAGGTCTCCCAGTAAAATGTCCAGCTGTGTGTGGTAGAAAGCACTGAAGTTCAATACACTTTGGCTAATGATAGTGGTTAGCCTTTCCATCCTAAAGGAAATCGGTCCTGAATGTACATTGGAAGGACTGATGCTGTAGCTCCAATATTTTGGCCCCCTGATGCAAAGAACTGACTCATTTGAAAAGACCCTGATGCTGGGCAAGACTGAAGGTGGGAGGGGAAGGGGATAACAGAGGATGAGATGGTTGGATAGCATCACCAACTCGATGGACATGATTTTGAGTAAGCTCCGGGAGTTGTTGATGGAGAGGGAGGCCTGGCATGCTGCAGTCCAGGCATCGCAGAGTCGGACATGACTGACTGACTGAACTGAATGGTAGTGATATTTGCAAATGATAAGGAAGTTTGGGTTGATGAATTCATTGTCAAGATTATATCTGGGGCTTCCCTGGTGGCTCAGTGGCAAAGAATCCTCCTGCCAATGCAGGAGACACAGGTTTGATCCTTGATCCGGGAGGAATCCTACATGCCATGGAGGAGTAGCCCCTACTCACAACTAGAGAAAAGCCCTCATAGCAGTAAAGACCCAGCTCAGCCAAAAAAAAAAAAAAAAAAGATTATATTTGATAGCAGTGTCTTGCTAGCAGTGTTCTGCTTTGCAAATCTAGCTTATAGTTTTAAGGTACAAGGTAAGGCTCTTCATCCATCAAAGGAAAGTTAGAAGATGTCATGGTCCTTATGAAGGCAATCTTAATACCTTCTTTTTGCCCAGGAGCTTGTACATTTCAAGGCAATGACACATCCCTGTTATCCATGTTTCCATTTTCCTGCATGCAGATTCACAGTCTCCTTCTCAGCTGAAGGACAGAACTGCAGTCAGAGTTATAGTTCAAACCGATGGCACATTTCCTGATGCCTAGCCCAGCTCTCTTTACTAGGCTGGGCAATCTCTTCTATTAGAACAGTCGAGCCATATAAACATTAACCACAATGGGTTTTTTTCCCCTTATTCCCAAAAGGAAAAAAACTCTGAAAGAAAATCATTCCCACTAGATATCATGTTCTTTAGGGGATCCACAGCTTAAAATATACATGAGGTCATATGCACTTATATTTGCCTGAAGAAATTCTGTGAGAATATACTTGGAACTGATCAAACAAATCAGTGACCTGCAAGGGCCTGGAGAAGAAAACTGGACTCCACAAAAGTTGGTTTCTTTTCTCAAATGGCTTTCATTTTATTCCTAAATTTTGTTTCTGAAAAAGTTTTTGCTGTAAAGTATTTCAAATTCATGAACCGTGTATATTTATTATTGAGAAGCGAAAAAATCCACGGCTATCTGATGAGCTCCAAGAAGGAACCTTGACTTTCAACTGTGTAACTGTAGTTCTCTGCCCTGACGACTTCTTTTGTTACATCCATCCAGCAGGTGTTGTCGGTAACAGATGGCAAAGAATAAGTTGACTTTTATGAGGCTAACTGCATGTAAAGTACATCTGCCCTCTCCACTGTTCTTTGGCAATCTTATGTCCAAAGGTAAACATAATACACTGAAAATAAAGTCTGTGGCTTTGTTCAAGAGAAGCAGCATCATATGAACTCTTCTCAATGCCAAATGGAATTTTTTCAACTCTGGTTTTTAAAAAATCACATGAAAGAAAATTGCAGTCTTTTTCCTTTAAAAAAACTTTTGTTGAACTCTCTTTCTAATGGCAAAAAGACGGTGAAATGCATTGTTGTAGAAACTTAGGAAATTCATAAACATTAAAGAGGAAAGTTCACTAAGTCAGAATTTTACAGGGCTGAAGTTAACCCTTTATAACCGGGACACATTTACAAGACAGGGAATGAATTTCAATTCTGTCCTGATAATTTTTTCACATAAGATGTGATACTAAAGACGAAACTACCATATGATCTGGCAATTCCATATCTGGGTATTTTCCCAAAGAAAGCAGAAAGATTGATATGAGAAGACACAGGCACCTTCATATTACCGCAGCATTACTTACAATAGCCAAGACATGGAGGCTGTGTCACCAGCAGGTGGCGAGGTAAAGAAAATGCGAATATGTCTACAATGGAAATTTTTCAGCCACGAAAAAGAACAAGCAGATGAGGTGGCTGCGTGGCATCACTGACTGGACGGACGTGAGTGAGTGAACTCCGGGAGCTGGTGATAGACAGGGGGGCCTGGCGTGCTGCAATTCACGGGGTCGCAGCGAGTCGGACACGACTGAGCAACTGAACTGGACTGAGTGCCATTTGTAGCGACATGGACGGACCTCAAGAGCATTATGCCAACTGAAATAAGGCAGAGAAAAGATAAATACCGAACGAGCTCACTTACGCATGAAATCTTCAGAAAAATGGCGACAACAACAAGAAAAAGGCTCACAGAGGCAGAGAACAGATCGGTGGATGCCAGAGACAGGGAACTGGGGAAATGGGCAAAATTTGTCAAGAGGTCAAAAGGCACAAACTTTCAGATACTGGTAACTCATGAGAGTATAATGTACAGCTTGGTGACTATAGTTAATAATATTGTATTGCATGTTTGACAGTTGTTAAGAGTAGATTTTGAAAATTCTCATCCCCGGAAAATAATTCTAGCTCTGTGTGATGAGTGGTGCTAAGACTTGTTGTGGTCTGAGCCTCGGTGGCTCAGCAGTAAAGAATCCCCCTGCAAGGTAGGAGACACAGGAGACGTGGGTTTGATCCCAGAGTCAGGAAGGTCCCCTGGAAGCGGGCATGGCAACCCCCTCCTTCTTCTTGCCTGGGAAATCCCGTGGACAGAGGAGCCTGGCGGGCTACAGCCCACGGGGTCACAGAGAGTCAGACTGAAGCGACCTGAGTGATGCACCGACTGTGGTCGTCTTTTCACAGAATACACGAATGTCAGATCACGGTTTTACACGCAGAACTAATAGTGTCGTTTCTCAACCGTGCCCCAAAATGTCTTGTGTATAGGAAACACAAGAGTTATTTTTGCCCCTTGTGGGCGGGGGGCCGTCTCTGTACCCTCTGGGGGGCTGTAGTGTGCTCTGCGTTCCCCTTCTCAACAATGAGTGTTTCAGAAACATGCACACCAGCAACACAAACAGCAGCAACAGTGCCTCCAGCGTGAGAAGCAGCTGTGCGCCCTCCCAGGCGGCCTGGTGGCTGAGGCTTCACCTTCCAGGGCCAAGCGTGTGGGCTCAACGCCCGACCGTGGCCCTGAGATCTCCCACATGCCTGTGCTCAGCTTTCCAGTCAGCTCAGACTCTCCGTGGCCTCATGGACTGTAGCCCTCCAGGCTCCTCTGTCCATGGGACTGTCCAGACAAGAATACTGGCGTGGGTGGCCGTCCTTCCAGGGGATCTTCCCGACCCAAGGATTAAACCTGCATGTCCCACACTGGCAGGCGGATTCTTTACTGCTGAGCCAAGATCTCACCAACCAAAAAACCAGAGCATAAACAACAGAGGCAATATTGTAACACATTCAATAAAGACTTTAAAAATGGTCCACATTAAAAAAGAAAGAAAGAAACACTTATGACCACTTGGAGCTCACATACCCTGTTCCAGGCACTAGTTTAAAAGAAAAAGTGCTTCTTTTTCTGCCTAAGTCATAAGAATCACTCTCTCAAAGCAAAAACAAAGGCCACCAACTGTCTCTGGGTAATGAGTTACTTTGCTAGGGTTATCACACAGGATGGGCTTCCCTGGTGCCTCAGACTGTAAAGAATCCAGCTGCAGTGCGGAAGACCGGGGTTCAGTCCCTGGGTGGGGAAGATCCCCTGGAGAAAGGAAAGGCTGCCCACTCCAGTATTCTGGCCTGGAGAGTTCCAGGGACTGTATGGCCCATGGGGTCGCAGAGAGTTAGATGCGCCTGAGTGACTAGCACCCACACACCATATAAGATGCCGCCTACTAGAGGGCTTACACACAGAGATTTCTCTCTCACCGTTCTGAAGGCTGAAAGTCTGATGAGAAGGCGTCCACAGGTTTGTCTGCCCTGAGGCCTCTAGCTTTCGGGCTTGCAGGCAGCACCCACTTCAGGCGTCCTCATCTGGCCTGTCCGCCCCCACCTCTTCCTATAAGAGCAGCAATTCTGCTGGAGTCGAACTTCACCCAGAACGTTCCAGGAACTCGTTTAACCTTAATTACCTCAAAGGCCCCACCTCCAAACGCAGTAGAATCTGGGGGTTAGGGCTTCCATGTGAGAATCTGGGTGGAGACACACTCCAGCCTGTAGCAGGCTACTCCTCGGGCCCCGACCAGAGCTGAGTAAACCTCTGACCCGCACGGGTCTCCAGAGAGTTCTGGAATTGCGCAGAGGCGTCCGCTCACCCTGCTGACTGCTTCTCTGGGAGGGCTGCAGGCCAGGCCGGAGGTTCACATCTCAGCAGCAGCAGCGGCAGCGTAAGTTCTTACGTGGTAAGAACCATTCCAATTTTTATATGTATGGTTTTCTTTGATTTTAACACTAAACCCTATGAAATATTATTCAGTTCAGTTCAGTTTAGTCGCTCAGTCGTGTCTGACTCTTTGCGACCCCATGAATCGCAGCACGCCAGGCCCCCCTGTCTATCACCATCTCCCAGAGTTCACTCAGATTCATGCTCATCAAGTCCGTGATGCCATCCAGCCATCTCATCCTCTGTCGTCCCCTTCTCCTCCTGCCCCCAATCCCTCCCAGCATCAGAGTCTTTTCCAATGAGTCAACTCTTCGCATGAGGTGGCNTTGGTCATAACTTTCCTTCCAAGGAGTAAGCGTCTTTTAATTTCATGGCTGCAGTCACCATCTGCAATGATTCTGGAGCCAAAAACATAAGGTCCGATGCTGTTTCCACTGTTTCCCCATCTATTTCCCATGGAGTGATGGGACCGGATGCCATGATCTTCGTTTTCTGAATGTTGAGCTTTCAGCCAACTTTTTCACTCTCTTCTCTCGCTTTCATCAAGAGGCTTTGTAGTTCCTCTTCACTTTCTGCCATAAGGGTGGTGTCATCTAAATATCTGAGGTGATTGATATTTCTCCCGGCAATCTTGATTCCAGCTTGTTTCTTCCAGTCCATCGTTTCTCATGATGTACTCTGCATAGAAGTTAAATAAGCAGGGTGACAATATACAACCTTGACGTACTCCTTTTCCTATTTGGAACCAGTCTGTTGTCCCATGTCTAGTTCTAACTGTTGCTTCCTGACCTGCATACAGATTTCTTAAGAGGCAGGTTAGGTGGTCTGGTATTCCCATCTCTTGAAGAATTTTCCACAGTTTATTGTGATCCACACAGTTTTTTCCATTGTAAATAGTGCTGCTATGAACACAGGGGTGCATGAGTCTTTGGGGATTACAGCTTTCTCCAGGTATATGGCCAGGAATGGGATTGCTGGATCATGAGCATGCATGCGAAGTCACTTCAGTCATGTCTGACTCTTTTCAACCCCATGGGTTGTAGCCCACCAGGCTCCTCTGTCCATGGAATTCTCCAGGCAAGAAGACTGGAGTGGGTTGCCATGCNGTATTCCCATCTCTTGAAGAATTTTCCACAGTTTATTGTGATCCACACAGTTTTTTCCATTGTAAATAGTGCTGCTATGAACACAGGGGTGCATGAGTCTTTGGGGATTACAGCTTTCTCCAGGTATATGGCCAGGAATGGGATTGCTGGATCATGAGCATGCATGCGAAGTCACTTCAGTCATGTCTGACTCTTTTCAACCCCATGGGTTGTAGCCCACCAGGCTCCTCTGTCCATGGAATTCTCCAGGCAAGAATACTGGAGTGGGTTGCCATGCCCTCCCTCCTTTAGGGGTTCTTTGCAACCCAGGGGTTGAACCACGTCTCTTATGTCTCCTGCATTGGCTGCCGGGTTCTTCACCTCTAGTGCCACCTGGGAAACCCTTGCTGGATCACATGGTAACTCTATTTTCAGTTTTTAAGGGAAACTCAGATTGCTCTCCATAGTGGCTGCACCAACTTACATTCCCAGCAACAGTGTAGGTGGGCTCCCTTTTTGGAAGTCTCTTTTGTTTGTTTGTTCTGAAGACTCTGGATGTGGAGAGATGGGGCTGAAGAAGCAGTAGGATCCAGGTTACCAAGCACCTGGTAAGTCATATCATGGCGTTGGTTTTATCCTGCCAAATGGCAGGTCCGCTGCACGGAGTGGTCAGATCTCCATTTCAGAAAGTCCATCTGGGCTGCATGGGTGCTGGATTGGAGGAGTAGAGGGGCTGAGTCCAGCTGAAAGACTGTTGCCCCAAGCCAGTGAGAAGCGCTGGTTGGGAGAGTAGGCTGGGGGGTGTGCTGTGGGGAGGGGGAGGGGCAGGGCAGATGCTCAGGCTCTAGCAGAGAGTGACCATCCCCATCCCACTCTGGTCTAAGAAGGGATTCTTCCTCCTCCTCCCTCATCCATTTAAGTGAAAAGAGGCTCCCACTCTGCCCCACTCCTGAGAAGCAAGACTTTGTGCCTTCCTCCTGAGCCAGGGACAGACAGACTCCTATCTCCCTCGTTCTGGCAATGAGAGAAGAGTCCTTCTCTCCTGTAACACCTCCTTCCCTGGGAAGAGCATCAGGCCAGAAGAGGCTTCCCCAACTCCTGAAACAGATGAGTGCCTGTGGAAAGGAAGGATGGGGGAGCCCCGGGCTGGCAGCTGAGAGACCCAGGTTTTTGTTTTTTGTTTTTTGTATTGGATCATAGCCAATTAGCAATGTTATGATGCTTTTAGGTGGGCAGTAAAGAGACTCAGCCATACAGACACATGTGTCCATTCTCCTCCGACTCCCCTCCCATCCAGGCTGCCACATGGCGCTGAACAGAGTTCCCTGTGCTCCGCAGGAGGGCCTTGTTGGTTATCCATTTGAATTACAGCCATGTGTACAAGTCCATCCCAAACCTGGGTTATACTCCCTAGCCCCCTGGTCCTAGAGCAGGTCTCAGCTGTATCACTTTGCCTCATTCTCCTCCCTGGTGAAGCCAAAGCTTAAGTTCAAATCCTGTAGCCTGTAAGCCAGATTTCAGAATAGCATTCATCAAAAAGAAACCCTTTTCAGAAGCTCCTGTTTACACTGGGGGTTGATAAAAGAACATAAAAGGCTCTGATTGGCACTATTTAAATATTTGTTCCAGGACTGATATTTGCATTTAGGGCAAAATGAACTGATGCACATTATTTATGATTAACTCAGAAGCTCAAGGGGAAGGGGGATAATATATTGAGTTAGAAGGCGGGTTAATCAGCCTGCTCAGGAGTGAAATAAAGCCCTGGCTATCAACTCTTCCTCTTGCTCGCTAACTCTGTCTCCATCTTGCTTGTATTTTCAAGTGGCTTTAAAAACCTATTCTCAGTGCTTTTGAAGGTTTACAACCTCTAGGGGGGAAATGCGTGTGATTGCACTATACAATAAACAGAAAACACTAATTGTTCCTCGCAATGAAAAGCTAATGGTCTTCTAGATTCATCTACAATAGATTCCACTTAGCAGCTCATATTCTCCCGCTAATGGTCAATTCACTTTCGGCAATAAGGATCAAAGCAAATGACCTAAAATTTTTAAAACAACAAAGGGTACAATAAATGGACTGCAAATTGCTCCTTTCTCCATAAGCAGCACTCTCAGAGGTAAAATTCCACATTGCTAATGGCCGGCATATTGGGCAAGTGGGGACTTTCCTACTGAGAAACCAGGGAAGGTGACAAAATATGATGGCTTTCACAAAGAGCTGGCTGGAAGCTGGGAAAATTAAATCCTTGGATCGGAGGCAAGATGGGAGCTGTGAAAATAGGATCAGAAAATTGTCTAGCTGTCTCTGCATTAGCCTGGGAAGGAGCTTTCTGATTGCTTGTTGCTTAAATGGTATATTGAGAGCAGAATCAGATACACCAACCACAACCAAAAATCTTGGGTAAATTTAACAAAATCCACGGATATTCCAGGGAAGATATATTAAAAATCACCCTTTTTGCACTTGGGTCTTATGGGTACTTCTGATTCATGATGGTAAATAGCCAGAACTAATTTAATGACATGAATTGATTAAACCCTCTATCAGAAGGAATTCTTAAAAAAGGAATAACTGGAAAGGGGAAATCAAAGTTTCATGGGGACATTATTGAGCTGGAAACAACTATGAGATCCTCTCTGGACAAAGGAGCTGAAACCTAGGCTTGTGTGGGTGCTCAGGCGCACAGTGGGTCTGACTCTGTGTGAGCCCATGGATTGTAGCCCTCCAGGCTCTTCTGTCCTCGGGATTCTCCGGGCAAGAACACTGGAATGAGTTGCCATTTCTTCCTGCAGGGGATATTCCTGACCCAGGCTTTGCTCTGCAATTTTCTTCTTTTTTTCCCTCAGAGTCCTCCGTTTTACTGGATTCTTTGGATCCTATCTTTAAACATTTCCCTTTTACCCACATTCCACCCCAGTTATGTTTCACTTTTCTGTTCTCCTGTACATCAAAATCTCTCCAAAGCCTTGTCATGGTTTCTGGCTTGACTCCGTATGTCCATGCTCCCCTGCATTCATGCCAACCTCGTATTTGATCTCAGCACTCCCTCCAGTTCCTCTCATCAGACCCATGAGGCAATGATTATCCCACCTGGATAACAAAGTGGGAGTGTTTCTACCAGTTGGGCACTGCCTTCTTGAAGTTGACAGCCGTGACGATTCTCCTCAGCTTCTGCAAGAGCCTCCTTATTTATCTCCCTGCTTATATTTCCCTCCATATTTTATTCTTCTGACAGCAGCCATGGTGGTCTGAAACTGTAAATTGGGTCATGTCGATTTCCTGTAGGGGAAAAAATAACCCTTCCGATTCATTTTTTATCAGATAGAAAATGAAGCCTAGAAAGCTCTGTTATGGCCTCTAAGGCTCCGCGAGTTCTGGCCCTGGCCAAACTCGAGCTGCATACCGACCAGCTCACCACCTGCCCCTGCTTCCCGATCCTCTCACCTCGGCTTTGTCCTGATCTTGGCTTCACAGGCGTGTCATTTGCTTGGGAGAATTTGCACTTACTGTTCCCTCTGCCTGGAACATTATTTCTGCACTCAGTCCCCTTCCACATACTTGTTTTGGGTTTAATTTTCTCCCCATCAGGACTTCAGTTTTCCCTCCTGTTATGGACTGAATTGTGTCCCCCACATGTCAAATTCACATGTTGACTCTCTAACACCCAATGGGACTGTATTTGGAAATAGGACTTTCAAGGAGAATTAATATTCTCTCCTCTCCCACTGCCCCCAAACCTATCCCCACTTCCAATCTCTTCTTTGTCATAGAACTTGTTACTTTTAGGCAATGGTCTACCTCTTCCACATAGTCTAAGAATCAAAAAGGGCAGACGCCTTGCCCGTTCATCGATTCCCATTTCTAACACAAATTCTGCCCCATGGGAGGTTTTAATGAATATCAGTTGAGTGAATGAATGTGTATAGGAGGGTAAGAGGATAGAGTTTCCTCAACGTTTTAACCAATATCTGACATTCAAAAAAGTTGCATAATATTTTTTTTAGTAGTTATATTCTACTTCCTTTAAGATGCCCAGTAGAGCTGACACATAGGAAGCAATTCTGAGAAAAATGCTGATGAGCCAGTAGAGGCTTGATTGTCATCATGAGACTCCTTAATCAGGAAAAGGAAATTGTAGCCATTGCTATTCCCATCACTATGCTACACAAAAGAATATAGATGCTTTATGTGCAAGGCCAACCAGGATGTGATAAGCTTCTGGGCTGTGTCTAAAATATTTCAGATTATTTCCTTAGGACAGGATCCCACAAGTGGAATTATTGTGTCAATGTGTACAGACGTTTCTAAAGCATTTGGCCTAACTATTTAATTGAAGGAGTAGAAGGACTAACTTTCAGTATTTATAAGATGACTGTTAGTGACTTATCTGAAAAGGTGTAGAAGGATTCCAAACAGTCATTGGCAAAGTCTAAACCAGAATGAAACAGAAATATTGTTTTCAATGGGGGATCATTTTCAGATGCTCTCAAGCTCCCCATCATTGGAAATATTTAAGCCTTCTTTGATGAGAAATGGCTCTGACCCTAGGTAGAATTTGATCCACAGCAGTGTTCCCCAAACCAACTTGTCCACCAGAACCATCTAAAGGGCTTTTAAAATTTAGGCTCTAGGGGACTTCTCTGGTGGCCCAATGGTTAAGACAACCCTTCAAATGCAGGAGGCGAGGGTTTGATCCCTGGTTCAGGACTAAGATGCTACATACTGCACAGCAAGACCGAAAAAAGAAAAAATAAATTTTAAAAAGTTCAGACTCTAGACTCTGACTACATAGATCCTGCATATAACTCTTGCAAACCATGGAGCTATTTGCCCTTCCAACCACGATTCTAACATTGCTAGCTACCAGTTGTCATTCCACGACATGGTGAGTCTGTCCAGTATAGGTGACGGTGTTAGAGAACAAAGTTCATGACTTTTCCTCTCATCCAAGAAGAGCTGACTCACTGGTAAAGACTCTGGTGCTGGGAAAGACTGAAGGCAGAAAGAGAAAGGGACGACAGAGGATGAGATGGTTGGATGACATCACCGACCCAATGGACGTGAGCTTGGGCAAACTCCAGGAGATAGTGAAAGACGGGGAAGCCTGGTGTGCTGGCGTCCATGAGGTCACAGAGAGTCAGGCACGACAGCGATGAGGAAGCAGCCAGAAACGCTGCACGCCCTGAAGGAGCTCGGGAAAATCATACGCTGCCACTGTGTGGAGTCTGCCATTGCGTAGACATCTCGCCTCTCCTAAACCCTCATTCTCTTGACTCAATAAACTGGGATCTTGCAGCAGTGAGCATGCGTGAATGCCTATTTCTGTGTGTGTGCTGGTGGCTTCTCTCCCCCATCCTTGTCTATGAGATGCCCACCGCTGCAGAGTGGCTCACCATGTATGGCCCCAGACTGCTCAGCACTCGTTATCCAAGCCCCACCTCCCTTTCCCTGGTTTCAGTCTCCAGTTAAGGATGTCAGAGTAGTGCTGTTCCCTCAAGGAGCTTCAAAGGCCTAAGAGAGGAGCCCCAGGTGAGGAGTGAGCAAGCTCTGGCCTTCAGCCTCCTCAAGCTTGTAAGAGGACATTTGGCCCAAAGGCTCTCCAAGAAAACTTCTAGAGCATAACTGCACGGGTCAGTTTCTCACTTTAGCTTTTAATGGTGGTGTCTGGTAGCATCACGCTGTTATCAAAACCAAAACACTTGTACCCTAGGGCCCCTGAGCCGCAACTGCTGAGCCCGGGAGCTGTTAACTACTGAAGCCTAGAGTCTGTACTCCGAACCTAGAGAGGAGACCCCACTCCCCACAGCTAGAGAGAGCCTGCGTGCAGCAACAAAGACCCAGCTCAGCCAAAACAATAAATATAATGTTAAAAAGTGAGGGTAAAAATAAATCACTCAACTTGTTCTGAAGGTGGTCTTAATGATAAATGTTTAAACAAGTTAAAATGATAGTTAAGATGGCCCACACTGAGCCAGGAGTCCTTTCCCGGATACGCCATGCTGGAGGGCACAGAAGGGGCTGCGTGCATCTCCGGGACTCATTGACTATGACTGGAGCCCTCTATCGTCAGTGTGGTTTGAGAAAAATAGTTTTCTGAGACCTGAATGTCTTTTATAATTTTCTCTCATTTTTTTTAGACCTGAATTTCGCTTTTACTGGGGTTCCTTTTCCAAGATTTCTTTTGACGTTAACATTCCTATTAATACTCTTAAAAAACTGTCAATTTTGTATTGACTGTAGGATGAAGACAGATGCTCTTAAAACACAAAATTAAGATTTTTGTGTTTGAGAGTCAAGGATTTATCCTGGTTCATGTTTAGATCTTTTCTGTTCTCTTCAGGACGTCCTAGTCTTGAAAACACTGGAGGTGTTTTGAAATGGACTTGTAATCAAGCAAGAATTGGTACATTTTTGTGTTCTCGGTATTAAGGAGAGCAAATGGCTCAGGAAATATCTGTTGAATGGATGAATGGCTATATGGGATGGGCCTGTGAATAGGCACGAAGGAATCTATGCAAATACATGGTAAGCGTTTATGGAATGTATTTATCCAGTGTCTGACAGGCCTTAATGAGTTTTGTGGCAAAAATACTTATTTTTCCGGAATCCCACTTTTCACTTGTAAAATGGAGATGATGGAACACAACACAGAGGGTTGTTCAATAAGACCATGTGGTACCTGGGACTCTGCTGGCAGTCCAGTGGTTAAGACTTTGCTTTCCAAGGTAGAGGGTGAGGGTTCGATCCCTGGTTGGGGAGCTAAGATCTCACATGCCTCATGGCCCGCAAATCAGAACATAAACAACAGAAGAAGCATTGTAACAAATCCAATAAAGAGTTTTAAAATGGTGCACATTAAAAAAAGAAAAAAAAAGACTACACAGGCCTGACACAGAGTGTGACATGTGAGCTCTGACTCTAAAGGCTAAAAAAGAGCTCTCTCCTTCCCATTCAAAATTTAAAACTATTTTTATGAGAGAGGGGGGATTATCAACTTCTAAAGACATTAGAGTTGCTGACATTTTGCTAGGAATTCTTTTTAATTCTGTGATTAATGCAAACTCACAGTAAAGCAGAACTCCCCCTTACTATCCTCTGTGTGCTTAGCCTCTCAGTCATGTCCAACTCTTTGCAGCCCTGTGGACTGTAGCCCGCCAGGCTCCTCTGTCCATGGGATTCTCCAGGCAAGAATACTGGAGTGGGTTGCCATGCCCTCCTCCAGGGGATTTTCTGAACCCAGGGATCGAACCTGCATCTCCTGGGCAAGAGGAGGATTCTCTACCACTGAGCCACCGGGGAAACCCCTTTTAACCCTCGTATATGCTAAAAACTTGATCGTCTTGACTCATGGATGAATGAGTTGGTACACAATGGTGCCTAGCTTTCTATCTTGAGTCAGAACTTGGGGGTCAGGAGGAGAAGCCTCTATTTTTCCACAGCTTTCCAGGGGATTTAGAGGACGTCTGGAAACTCCTGATCCAGCTTCTTATGTCACAGGTGGAGACCGGGAAGGAGCTGTCTGCAGATGGTCAAGGTGCTTTCCTGTTGATTCTGGTCTTCTGCCCTCACTAGGTCACTCAGGCAGTTTCTCATTTCAGTGCCCATTTTCACCCTGTCTGTTCTACATTCTTGTGATCTGGGCCCCAGGGCTGTTGAGAGTCTGGACCAAGGACAGGCTTGGGTGGTATTCTGCAGGGCTGGACTCTGGGCTATGCAAATCCAGCGACTGGCTCCAGGCCAGTAGGTAAATTCTATGAAAATGAGCTCACATCTACAGCCTGGCAGAGGAAGCTGGGCAAGACCCCTCCCTCTGCCTATTCAAACAGGTGGCCTTAGCACTCTGGCGCCATGGACCAGGCGCCGGGGGAGAGCTGCTGTGGACACGGAGGCAGCCCTGGGCTCCGGGGCCAGGAGGCGCGGCCCACGCTCCAGCCTGCACTTACTGTTTCTGCACCGTGGGCCAGTTCCCTCCGCCATAAACCGGGGTAATAATATTACCCACCTCTTAGGGTTATTATGAGGATTAAGTGGGCTAATATTTATAATGAGCCCAGAACGGGGGCTGGCATTTCGTAAGTCCTAGGTGAATGCTGGTCGGTGCTCTGTTAAATGTTTCTCAAAGCGCTTTCCATCTGTCTGGATCAGAGGTCCCTGGTGCCTCTTCAAGCGATGGGGGAGTCGACCACGCCGAAATACTTGCTGCAGGGGATTCTCTGGCGCCCAGTGGTTAGGACGATGAGCTTCCACTGCCACAGGTCTGCACTCAGCCCCTGGCTGGGGCACTGAGGTCCTGCAGGCGGCATGACGCAGCCTATGTCTATACATGTGCTTTGAAATGTAACTTTCTTCACTGGGCTACTGGACTGTCTACTGCTCTCCCATCTACTGAGACCTCCTGACCAAACGGTTGGTCTTCCTCCAGTGAGGCAAGCTGGAATCCAGTTTTCTTTGAAGACACTTAGGCTGTTGTATTGGAGAAGGCAATGGCACCCCACTCCAATACTCTTGCCTGGAAAATCCCATGGACAGAGGAGTCTGGTGGGCTGCAGTCCATGGGGTTGCCAGGAGTCAGGCACGACTGAGCGACTTCACTTTCACTTTTCACTTTCATGCACTGGAGAAGGCAATGGCAACCCACTCCAGTGTTCTGGCCTGGAGAATCCCGGGGCGGGGGAGCCTGGTGGGCTGCCGTTTTTGGAGTCGCACAGAGTCGGACACGACGGAAGCGACTTAGCAGCAGCAGCAGGCTGTTGTATGGAACTTTCCAGGAGGCACTAGTGGTAAAGAACACATTTGCCAGTGCAGAAGATGCGAGAGATGTGGGTTTGCCCCTGGGGTGGGAAGCTCCCCTGGAGAAGGAGAAGGCCACCCGCTGCAGCATTCCTGCCTGGAGAATCCCATGGACACAGGAGCCTGGCGGGCAAAGGCCCACAGGGCGGCAAAGGGTCGGGTGGGACTGAGCGCGCGTGCAGGCTGTTAGAGCAAATCGAACCCACTCTTTTCTGCAGCGAGCATGTAGCAGCCTTGCTAGACTTGGGAGAACCTGACTCCTTCACACCCTGCGTTACCCGAGAGCCCCGGGGTCCCGGGATAGCAAGAGGCGGCGATGGAGCCCACACAGTTTGTGAGTCAGTGTGTCTGAGTGAAGTCTTCGTTTCCATGAAAGAAAGCATCTGATCCAAGCTCCACCCCTGGGGCTAGAGAATTAATGTCTAATGAGACCAGTGCATCATCGGTTATTACACCTGATCTTCCCCGAAGTGCTATAAAGCAATGAGGACAGCTGTCCCAGGGAAATAGAAACCCTAAATTTCACTGGCTTTTTATCAAGTTACTATTTTAGAAAATAGTAACCACTATTCTGGATTTTGTGCTAATCATTCTCTTGCTTTTCCTATAGCTTGACTTTATATGCTACCCCCTAAAATAGACTTCAGTTTTCTGCCTGTTTTCAAACTTGCCATAAGTGGAATCACACAGTATGTGCTCTTTCATGCCTGGCTCCTTTAGCTTGACATCGTTCTCAGATTCATTAGCATGGTTGAGTGCAGTGAGGTGTTTATTCCATTCCATGCCTATATCACTGTTTATTAATATCTACTCTGCTGTCAACAGAAATTTTGATTATCTCTGTTGTTTGTTTGTCTGATTGCTATTGCAAATCATGGTGCATTCTAGGGAATTCTCTGGTGGTCCAGTGGTTAGGATGCTTTCACTACTGGGGCCTGGGTTCAGTCCCTGGTCGGGGAACTAGAATCCTGCAAACCTTGCAGAATGGCAAAAATAAATAAATCAAAATAAAGCCCCAACAAATCATAACGTGTTCCTACAGATCTTACCTCCTGCCCTCATGTAAATGGAACCACTTTCATTTCCAGGAAGACTATAGAATCTTTCCAATGACTGTACTTATATTTCTTCATTTGGATTTCAGAATACCTCTCTGATGATTCTTCTACTGAAAGCAGGAAAGAATTTGCTCCTACCCTAAAATAAGGGAGGGCTTCCCTGGTGACTCAGACAGTAAAGAATCTGCCTGCAATGCAGGAGACCTGGGTTCAATTCCTGGGTTGCAAAGATCCCCTGGAGAAGGGAATGGCTTCCCAATCCAGTAATCTTGCCTGGAGAATCCCACGTTCAGAGGAGCCTGACAGACTACAGTCCATGGGGTCGCAGAGTTGGACATGACTTAGCCACTTTCACTTTTAAAATAAGGGAAAATTGGGTAAAATACAGCATCATACCTTTCCTTGGGCATTTCACACAGAAGATGTTGCAAGGCAGCTAAGCTGTTGGAATTCCAAGGAGGGAAAGGGCCCCCCTGAAGTGGGATATGTGGACTGCTATGCCTGTGGCCCAGCATAGGAGGAGACACCAGCCAGCACAGAAGCAGGTAAGAAGAAATCAGCTCAAAAAAGGAAAAAAAAAATCAGCTAAAATTGTGACCACTGGCTGAGTATCGGCAGGTACGGCAGTACAGCGCCCCGGAGGAAACCCAGACACAAGGAAGCCTGGCCCTTACTTCCAGTTCTTCTCCTGGGGCCTCCACGAGGCGCTCACAGGACCACTGGGGGCCAGGCAGGAGTCCAGAGGGATGCGCCCTCGCTGGGGTCTGACCCCCGTTGTCACAGACACAAACCTCCACTTACCCGCCTGGACTCTTCTAGCTGCCGGAGCATTAAGTTTTAGCCTCTGGGGAATGAGCAATAAACCGCCACCTTCTCAGACAGCAAGGAAGGGGATAGCAAAGGGAATCGGAGGAGGCCTGACAGGCATTCCTCGGTGCCGGGTGAGATCCTGATGGTGGTCATGATTTTGAAGTAAATGGAGTCAGCTGGGTTTGTGCAATTACATAAAGACGCATTCAGCTGTTCTGGTGTAGGCGCACAGTCGAGGAGCAGCAGCTGTAGCCCAGGGTTTGGTTTTTCCTAGGTACCCCAGCTAAGGTGCCTTTTGATTGCAAGTAACAGAAATCCTCTCTGGAGCTAGCTTAAACAATAAGAAAATGAATTATTTAACTTAAAGAAAAGTTCAGAGGTGGGTCAGGCTCCAAGCCTGGCTGATTCTACGGCACGAGGATTTCATCAAGGACCCAGGTTCTTTTTTGCCGTCAGCTTTCTTATCTACTTTGTTGCCCACAGATGGGTTTCTTATAGTTGTGCCTTGCTCATGACACGTCTAAGGGTGGCAATGAGGCCTGCTTGCTTCCTCATTCATGCAGGAGAGAAAGAAAAGCTTATTCATTTACTTTTGGCCATGCTGGGTCTTCGTTGCAGCGGGGGCTTTTCTCTGGCTGTGGCGAGCGGGGGCTCCTCCGGAGCTGCAGGGAGCAGGCTTCTCGTCACAGTGGCTTCTCTTGTTGCAAAGCCCAGGCTCTAGAGCACAGTCTCAATAGCTGTGGTATGTGGGCTGAGTTGCTCCTTCGTTGTGGGATCTCCCTGGACCAGGGATCAAACCCGCGTCTCCTGCATTGGCAGGCAGATTTCTTTACTGCTGAGCCACTGGGGAAGCCCGAAGAAAAGCTTCTTTAGCTAGGGAACACAGGGCTTTTCCTCCAGATGCCAGCAATGACCGTGGGAATGCCAGGGGCTTGCTGGCTTTGGTCAGGCCTCCTTCAGGAGGGCAATGGGTCATGAGGACGGATTTAGAACAGTGGTTCTCCAGGTGGGATTTTGGGATCAGCAGTATTAGCATCTCCTGATCATTTGTCGAAAAAGTAAATTCTGGGGTCTCCATAGCGACCTATTAAACCGGAAATTCTGGGTATGGGGTCCAGCAAGCTTTAGAAGCCCTTCAGGTTGATACTGACTCACAGTAAAGTTTGAGAAGCCTTGGCTTAGGATAGCGTGGCAAACACCATGGATGACATGAGGATTCTGTTAGGAAGGAGAGTGTGGGTAACAGGCCAGGTGAGCATCTCAGAGTGAGAGGCAGTCGGCAGAGTTAAGGGTGCTTACCAGGGAACGGTTCCAGCGATGGGCTCTGAAGCCTAAACAGGGAAGGGAACGAAGATTTAAAGGAATGATGGTTGGAGGGGAGTGGGGCTAGTGGACCGAGGAGCTCACCGAGGCTGCAGAATTAGAGTGAGCCGGCAGCGGGGGCCACGGGAATGGACTCACAGACCTCCAGCTGCAGGAAGTGTAAGTGACCAAGGGCNGTGGTATGTGGGCTGAGTTGCTCCTTCGTTGTGGGATCTCCCTGGACCAGGGATCAAACCCGCGTCTCCTGCATTGGCAGGCAGATTTCTTTACTGCTGAGCCACTGGGGAAGCCCGAAGAAAAGCTTCTTTAGCTAGGGAACACAGGGCTTTTCCTCCAGATGCCAGCAATGACCGTGGGAATGCCAGGGGCTTGCTGGCTTTGGTCAGGCCTCCTTCAGGAGGGCAATGGGTCATGAGGACGGATTTAGAACAGTGGTTCTCCAGGTGGGATTTTGGGATCAGCAGTATTAGCATCTCCTGATCATTTGTCGAAAAAGTAAATTCTGGGGTCTCCATAGCGACCTATTAAACCGGAAATTCTGGGTATGGGGTCCAGCAAGCTTTAGAAGCCCTTCAGGTTGATACTGACTCACAGTAAAGTTTGAGAAGCCTTGGCTTAGGATAGCGTGGCAAACACCATGGATGACATGAGGATTCTGTTAGGAAGGAGAGTGTGGGTAACAGGCCAGGTGAGCATCTCAGAGTGAGAGGCAGTCGGCAGAGTTAAGGGTGCTTACCAGGGAACGGTTCCAGCGATGGGCTCTGAAGCCTAAACAGGGAAGGGAACGAAGATTTAAAGGAATGATGGTTGGAGGGGAGTGGGGCTAGTGGACCGAGGAGCTCACCGAGGCTGCAGAATTAGAGTGAGCCGGCAGCGGGGGCCACGGGAATGGACTCACAGACCTCCAGCTGCAGGAAGTGTAAGTGACCAAGGGCGCTCTGTTTGCGCCAAGATCGCGCTGACCACAGGCTGCTTCCAGCCAGCAGGCGGGGGCGGCAAAGGCACAAAGGCCTGCAGGCCCAGGGGCACACGTTCCTGACATGGCTGGCTTTAGCTGGTGGTCGTGGCTTTTGCTCCTGATTCTGATGAATCTTCCTTCGACGGCAGGACAATCCAAGCATCTCCCCAGGCTTCTCGCCCATCCTCCGGCATTCAGCATCACCCAACTCTCTCCTTACCGTTTCTCAGCATGGCACTGCCCCTGTTAAAATCCCTGCACGGGTAAGTCCATCTTGGCAGCTGCTTCTTGGAGGACCTGGACTAACACGGAAGGTGACGGTTCTTGCGTAGAGTGTGAAACCGAGATTATGGGTCAGGCACGGTGCTATGTGTGGAGCCTAAGAAATAAGTAACGTGGTCCCTACCCTGCAGGAGAACCAGTAAAAGAGAGAAGTAACCTCTGACTGCAGGATGGCATAGGAAGGGCTGTAATGGGGACTGCCCAGCAGCCCTGGGTGTTATGTGGGCATCCACAGTGGGTAAGTAAGATGGTGACACTTTGGGGAGGTGGATATCCCACCTGCTGAAAACAGACCCATTAGGAAATTCCCTGGGAATCCAGTGATTAGGACTCAACACTTCCATCGCAGAGGGCACGAGTTCAATCCCTGGAGGGGGATCTCAGACCCTGCAAGAAACAGTGCTGCCAAGAAAAACACATTAGGTTAGTGCCAGGCTTGGTGTTCAGTTGTTAGTCTCTTGGGCGTCCCCACAAACACCTGGCTAAGGATATCTCAGTCGTTCCTTTGAAAGAGCACAGCCTCCTCGGACGTCATCGCCCCAAGGCATCATAAGGCAATTCCCATTCCTGTGGCTTCACGGAAATGGAGGAGAGAGGCAAATGCTTTCTCACAAGGTGGTTGTAGTGACAGCCCCTGCCTTCTGCCTGCATTTCTCGGACAGTTCCCTCAGTGGGTGCCACCTGCATGGCCCCTGCTCCTCCCACTAGGTGGTCGTGGGGTCGTGAGACAAGGCCGTGAGCCACCCCGAAACCCGTGAGCTCTGTCTTGCATGTGCTGTTACAATTGGACCCACTTTGGCCACACACCCAAGGAAAGGACGGCACTCCCCTCTAAGCAGGCTCCAGCCTCCATCCTGAAAGGCCGTCATCCCCTTTGGATTTTTAAAAATTTTATTTGTTTTGAATTGAAGGACAATTGCTTTACCATATTGTGATGGTTTCTGCCGTACAGCAACATGAACCAGCCCTGGGCACACATATGTCTCCCCCCTCTTAAGCCTCTCTTCCCCTCCCACCCCTCTAGGTTGTCACAGAGCACCAGCTTTGGGTTCCCTGCATCATACAGCAAATTCCCACTGGCTGGCTATTTTCCGTATGGTAATGTACATGTTTCAACGCTACTCTCTCAGTTAGTCCCACCTCTCTTTCCTCCTTTGGATTCTTAACCCAGAACTGGATTTCAGAGACTGAATCTCCTGGAGTCGTGTGTGCATTTGTGGTGTGTATGTGTGTGTGTGTGTTTATGCATTTGAGGAGCATAGAAAGGGGTTGGGTCCACAGCTTTCATTATTTCTCAAGAGTTCATGACCTTAGAAACATTAACAGCAAGCCACTTCTTTTTGAGAGAAAACTAGTCGAACAAGACCTTAGAAGGTAAGGATGTGCAAACTCTGCCCTTAAAGCAGCTTTGTTGTAGTATTGATAGTTCTCCAGCTTTAGGTTAAAAGAAAAGTCACTTTAGCTTTGTGGTCGTACAAGAGATATGCTGGAACTTTGCAGGAAAATAATGAAAGGGGGATGGTTTATGCAATAAATAGAAACTAATTTTGCTCCTTAAAAAATCCTCCTTAAAAAATGTCATAAGAGGACTTTTACCTCTGGAACACTGTCCTGGGAAACTGAAAAGGAAAAATTAAAAAAGCATCATAGTTTTTCTTTCCTTTCTTTCTTGCTTTGTGGACACTTAAATAGTCTTAGATGTTTTCATAACAATACGTGAAAGTTTTCATCAGAACGTTATAGGTACAACAGACAGCTGCTGGAAATCACAGGACAAGCCTAATCGTGTGACAAAAAAGGCCAAATTCAGGAGGAACGTCTGCAAAGCCTGTTTTTCTGGTCTGTTCTTGCCAACAAACACTAGAGGGCGCAGCACACCACAGGGACGCTGCGGTTCTCGGCACTTCATGGAATCCGCTGTTGGCAGCAGGGGCTCAACTGTGGATGCGTTGAGTTATATACAAGAGATCAGCAAAAACCCGGAGGAGTACCTCCTCCTGTTTGTATACTTGTCGGGAGGGGCCTGGCAGACCGCTCCAGGTGTCTGTTCCGGTTGGGAGGCGGTCGCGGACCCCAGAGAGAGCGTCTCAGGTCCGAGCAGGTCCTGAGGTCGAAGTCCTCCGCCAACTGTTCTTTTTCAGAATGAAAAGCCGACCTCACTTCCTGTCCTGGACAGATGACTAAGCTGGTCATTAACAGACATAGGTTAGTGACCACGCTGACGTTTTTACAATGAGAAGAAAATGATGTAGACGGGAAGTTGACATCAGGTTCATTGACTTATTTTTATTCACAGTTATCTATCANGTGTCTGTTCCGGTTGGGAGGCGGTCGCGGACCCCAGAGAGAGCGTCTCAGGTCCGAGCAGGTCCTGAGGTCGAAGTCCTCCGCCAACTGTTCTTTTTCAGAATGAAAAGCCGACCTCACTTCCTGTCCTGGACAGATGACTAAGCTGGTCATTAACAGACATAGGTTAGTGACCACGCTGACGTTTTTACAATGAGAAGAAAATGATGTAGACGGGAAGTTGACATCAGGTTCACTGACATTTTTATTCACAGTTATCTATCACTTGCTCTGGTACATTCCAAGTGTACGGACTCAGGCATTGATACCTGGAGGGAGGTCTTTAGAGGCAGCCTTCAGACTATTTTTGTTGTTGTTTTGTTCATTGCAGCAAACGATAAACAACATAAAATCTGCCAGTTAAATCTTTTTTTTGGCCTCACAGCCCAGGTTACAGGGTCTCAGTTCCCCAGCCGGGGACTGAATGTGGGCCAAGGCAGTGCAGCTCAAAATTCTAACCACTGGAAGACCCGAGAATTCCCTCCGTTTTAACCATTCTTAATGTATCTGCTCAGATGTTCCGCCATGTCCAACTCTTTGTGACCCCATGGACTGTTGACCCCAGGACCCTCCTCTGTCCACAGGATTTTTCAGCCAGTATTGGAGTGGGTTGCCATTTTCTCCTCCAGCAGCTCTTCCCCAGCCAAGGGTTGAAGCCTCCTCTCTCACAGCTCCTGCTTTGGCAGAAGAGTCTTCCGGCACCCACAGGGCTGTAAGCACGTGTTTGTTGTTATGCATCTGTCGCCTCCATCCACCTCTAGAACTTTTGCATTTTCCCAAATTGAAATTCCATATCTGCATTCTTCCTTTCCTCTTAGGCATTGGTAACCTCTAATGTATACTACTGGAGATCAGTGGAGAAATGACTCCAGAAAGAATGAAGGGATGGAGCCAAAGCAAAAACAATGCTCAGCTGTGGATGTGACTGGTGAGAGAAGCAAGGTCCGATGCTGTAAAGAGCAATATTGCATACGAACCTGGAATGTCAGGTCCATGAATCAAGGCAAATTGGAAGTGGTCAAACAGGAGATGGCAAGAGTGAACTTCGACATTCTAGGAATCAGCGAACTAAAATGGGACTGGAATGGGTGAATTTAACTCAGATGACCATTATATCTACTACTGCAGGCAGGAGTCCCTTAGAAGAAATGGAGTAGCCATCATGGTCAACAAAAGAGTCCGAAATGCAGTACTTGGATGCAATCTCAAAAACGACAGAATGGTCTTTGTCCATTTCCAAGGCAAACCATTCAGTATCACAGTGATCCAAGTCTATGCCCCAAACAGTAATGCTGAGGAAGTTGAAGTTGAAAAGTTCTATGAAGACCTACAAGATCTTTTAGAACTAACACCCAAAAAAGATGTCCCATTATAGGGGACTGGAATGCAAAAGTAGTAAGTCAAGAAACACCTGGAGTAACAGGCAAATTTGGCCTTGGAATATGGAATGAAGCAGGGCAGAGGCTAATAGAGTTTTGCCAAGAGAACTCACTGGTCATAGCAAACATCCTCTTCCAACAACACAAGAGAAGACTCTACACATGGACATCACCAGATGGTCAACACCGAAATCAGATTGATTATATTCTTTGCAGCCAAAGATGGAGAAGCTCTATACAGTCAACAAAAACAAGACCAGGAGCTGACTGTGGCTCAGATCATGAACTCCTTATTGCCAAATTCAGACTTAAATTGAAGAAAGTAGGGAAAACTACTAGACCATTCAGGTATGGCCTAAATCAAATCCCTTATGATTATACAGTGGAAGTGAGAAATAGATTTAAGGGACTAGATCTGATACATAGAGTGCCTGATGAACTATGGACGGACGTTCGTGACATTGTACAGGAGACAGGGATCAAGACCATCCCCATGGAAAAGAAATGCAAAAAAGCAAAATGGCTGTCTGAGGAGGCCTTACAAATAGCTATGAAAAGAAGAGAGGCGAAAAGCAAAGGAGAAAAGGAAAGATATAAGCATCTGAATGCAGAGTTCCAAAGGATAGCAAAAAGAGATAAGAAAGACTTCTTTACCGATCAGTGCAAGGAAATAGAGGAAAACAACAGAATGGGAAAGACTGGAGATCTCTTCAAGAAAATTAGAGATACGAGGGAACATTTCATGCAAAGATGGGCTCGATAAAGGACAGAAATGGTATGGACCTAACAGAAGCAGAAGATATTAAGAAGAGGTGGCAAGAATACACGGAAGAACTTTACAAAAAAGATCTTCACGACCCGGATAATCACGATGGTGTGATCACTCACCTAGAGCCAGACATCCTGGAATGTGAAGTTAAGTNAGAGGATGAGATGGCTGGATGGCATCACGGACTCGATGGACCTGAGTCTGAGTGAACTCTGGGAGTTGGTGATGGACAGGGAGGCCTGGCATGCTGCAACTCATGGGGTTGCAAAGAGTCAGACATGACTGAGTGACTGAACTGAACTGAATGTTTGTCTGTTTGAATTTGTCTACTCTAGTTTCCCCGTATAAGTGGAATCATTTCCACTCTTCTGTCTGGCTTATGTAACTTAGCATAATGTCCTCAAGACTTGTCCATGTAGCGTATGTCAGAATTTCACTCCTTTTTAAGGCTGAATAATAATACCATTACCGGCATGTACAGCGTTTTGCTCAGCCATTCATCCACTGACGGACACGGGCTGCTTCCGTATAGCAATTGTGAGTAATGCTGCTCTGAACATGGGTGTACAAAGGCCTGTTTGAGTGCTTGCTTTAAATGTCTTTCAGGAGTGAAGTTGCTGGATCACATAGTCATTCTGTGTTTAAATTTCTGAGGAACCGCCATTCTGCTTTCCACAGCAGGTGCATCGTTTTACATGTCCCCCAACAGTGCGTAAGGATGCCGGTTTCCTCCACACCCTTGCCAACACTTGCTTTCTGTTTTTTGATGAGAGCCATCCTAATGGGCATGAGGTGGTCTCTCACTGTGGTCTTGACAGGCTCTGATTTAGACTCATTTTGTTCTTAGTTTTATCCATGATTTAAATGTGCAAAAAATCAAGTACACCATAAAGAACTGGAGATCAACAGCTTAGTAAAAAAATAAAAAAAAAGTAGTGCTCTTTCTAAACACGACCTTATGATGAATGAAGCGGCAAATGCTGACTTCTTGTGAGACCATGTTAACAGGGAGCGGGCACCTGGCACAGCGCTGCCTTGTCTTGGAGCACTCCGGAACCACCCGGAAGATACAGAAACACTGATGTCACATCCTCGAGAAATCGGTGAAAATGGTCTGGTATGCAGCCTGAGCATCAGGATTTTTAAAATCTCAAGTGATTCCAATGTGCAGCCCAATCTAAGACCCTTAGCTGTTGCTATTCTGTTGGGTTCAGGCCCAGTGGGGCTTCCCTGATAGATCAGCTGGTAAAGAATCCACCTGCAATCCAGGGTACCCTGGTTTGATTCCTGGGTTGGGAAGGTTCCCAGGAGAAGGGATAGGCTACCCACTCCAGTATTCTTGGGCTTCCCTTGTGGCTCAGCTGGTAAAGAACCCGCCTGCAATGTGGGAGACCTGGGTTCGATCCCTGGGTTGGGAAGGTCCCCTGGAGAAGGGAGAGGCGCCCCGCTCCAGTTCTGGTCTGGAGAATTCCCTGGGGTCGCAAAGAGTCGGACACGCCTGAGCGAGCTTCACTTTCACTTCCTGGCCCAGCGACCCCTGTGGCTTCCTTCCACGCATCCAGTTGAAGGGAAGTAAAGACAAGCTGCTTACTGTTCACAGAGGAGCCAGAACTGTGAAAGAACAAGAACTTATTTTTATTAAGAGAAATAACTGAGAAAGTACAAATGTGAATACTTTGGAGAAACAGTATGGAGTCTGTGCCTGGAGATCAGGGTGTAAGGCCGTCTCCTGGGAGAGACCTCTATTTACGGTAGGTCCCAAGGAAGAGGTGCTTGAAACAGGGAACAGCAGTTATTAGCTATTATTATCATCTTTTATGATAAGGGCTTCCCTGGTGGCTCAGACAGTAAAGAATTTGCCTGCAATGTGGGAGACCTGGGTTCGATTCCTGGGTCAGGAAGATCCCCTGGAGAAGGGGATGGAGCCCACTCCAGTATTCTTGCCTGGAGAATGCTATGGACAGAGGAGCCTGGCAGCTACGGTCCCTGCAGTTGCAAAGAGTCGGACACGCCTGCGTGACTAGCACTTTCACTCTCAAGCTTTCATCATCGTTTATAAAATATGCCTTAAAAACAGTACTATCCAAAGAGTGAAGCAGTGAGTCCTCTTTCAAGGGACATGCCGAGGGGTCCCATCCACAGACCAATAGTAGGGATGTTACAGGGGAGATCTGGGGGAAGTTGGGTGATGGCAAGGGTCTCAAGAACCCAGCCCCTGCACTGAGGATCTACTGGTGCTTTCTGGTTCCACTCGCTGGGCTAAGACACTGCCTTCCCTTATTACACTATGCCCAAAGGAAGGAAATATTACTTGTCCAGTTTATATTTGAAGAAGTGGAGGCTCCAAGGCTGGGCCAGTATTGCATATGACCCACAAGCACCCTGATGCATGATCTTCCAACCTGAGCTTCTCAACTAGAACGTCCAGTGTGTAAATAGCCGGGAATACAAGGCTGAGTTTAGCTATTATGAGGCCATTGGCTCAGAAGGTTAAGTGTCTGTCTACAATGCGGGAGACCGGAGTTTGATCCCTGGGTTGGGAAGATCCCCTGGAGAAGGAAATGGCAATACACTCTAGGACTATTGCCTGGAAAATCCCACGGACAGAGGACCCTGGTAGGCTACCATCCATAGGGTCGCAAAGAGTCAGACACGACTGTGTGACTGAACTGAACTAGCATCAGAAATGTCAGAGCTTCCAGGAAGGCAGGCAGTGATGTAAACCACCCCCTTGCTCCTCAATTTACAGATAAGGAAACTGAGGCCCAGGGAGGGTCCTGGGTGTGTCCTGCTTATATATTTATATTCGGATGCTCTGACACCAAGAACAGCTTTCTCCCTCCCTCTGCCTTCATCAAACAGGCCTGCCCTGGCTCGAAACACTGGGAGCCCCGCACCTCTCACAGAGCCGCTTTCAGAGCTGATTCAGAGGGCACACGAGTGAATCAGTCTCTTCACTTTATTGATAATTTTGACTTTGATTCAAAACTGCACGACTGAGTCTCTGCTTGATACTCCAGACTCAACTCTGAATGACTCACAGTTAATTTGCAAGAATTAAATCAGCGCACAAAGAATGCATATTGCCACCTTTGCAGGGTTTGGAAAGATCTTTTGTTCCCCAATTGCTTTAAAATTTCCAAAGAAGGGTTACCAAAGATCTGCTGAGCAATGTCAGCATCAATGAGGTAGGGCATACCTGCCTGGGAAACTCCACAGGAGAGTCCAGCAGTCCCTGATGGGCGCCTTCTGTAACACGGGCCACAAGTCAGGCACACTAGCTACCACCCAAGAGGGAAGCTGCCTTCTGAGAAGAGGCTGCCAATCTGGGGTGGCATTCCTCAGCACCCCACCTCCATCCACTCACCCCAGACCCCAGCTCATCACCAGCATGAGTGGAGGGGATGTGGGAAAAGGTGATTATGGAAAAGCTGTGGCTTCTCTGCTCTGGCTTACTTCCCATCAGCCGATTGTAAATTATTCCCGCGTCCCAGGGGAGGGTGGGGTCACAAGGGGGAAAGAACCTGGGGCAGAACCAGTTTTATGCTTACCTGAATGAGAAATGAACTTTTATCTGTTAAGTCATTAAAATGTGGAGATTGTTTCTTTTTTGGTTATTACAACTAGCAAACCCTCACTGAGCTGCCCAAATTGAATTGCACTGAAATGTAAATATATAAACACAGGATTTATCCCAGTACCTGGCACACGAGAGGCTCTCAAGAAATGTTCACTAGGTGAAGGCAGAAATGAATCTAAAATATAAAATTTCATGATGTACTTTGTCAAAAGGAGGCTAGGAAATGCTCACAAATAGCTCAGGATGTCAAAGGTGTTTAATTCCCAGGTAACTCAGCTGGTAAAGAATCTGCCTGCGATTCAGGAGACCCTGGTTCAACTCCTGTCTTGGGAAGATCGCCTCAAGAAGGGATAGACTACCCACTCCAGTATTCATGGACTTCCCTGGTGGCTCAGATGATAAAGAATTTGCCCGCAATGCGGGAGACCTGGGTTCGATCCCTAGGTTGGGAAGATTCTTTGGAGAAGGGCATGGCAACCCACTCCACTATTCTTGCCTGGAGAATCCCCAGGGACAGAGGAGCCTGGTGGGCTACAGTTCACGCGGTCGCGAAGAGTCAGACACAACTGAGCGACTAAGCACACGGCAGTCAGAGGTGCTTTAACGCACCTGTTGAGCCCTGGTTCTCCAGCTGCACAAGAAGTGCAGGCAGGAATGAACTGTAGTTTACATAGGAAAGGGAGCTGCACCGTGGAGTGGATTTCTGAGTCAAAAGAGATCAGCTTCATGCCTGGAGAGCACCAAACACAGACTAAGGAGCCTTTCTAATAGGGTGACTGGAGGCTTCTTGGCTGGCTCTCGGGTATACTGCAGAGCCTTGGGCAGACACAGCGTCCCAGCCCGGAACTAGCTGCTTCCTGGAACCTCAGAGCTGGAGGTGGCTGGGAACCTAGACAGGTCTTCACAGATGCGGAAGCCACAGCCCGGGGAAGTGGGTAACTCACCCAGGAGCCCTTCGTCATCAGCAGACCCACAGCTCAAGGCAGGAAAGTGTGGATTCAGAGTGGGAATAAGAGAACCAGTTACCTGGATTTAGGGCTTCCCAGATGGCTAGGTGGCAAAGAATCTGCCTGCCAATACAGGAGACATAGGTTTGATCAAGAAGATCTTCTGGGTCAAGAAGATCCCCCGGGGAAGGAAATGGCAATCCACTCCAGTATTCTTGCTTGGGAAATCCCATGGACAGAGGAGCCTGGTGGGCTATAGTCCTTGGGGTCGTAAGGATTTGGACACCACTTAGCAACTAAACAACAACAACCTGGATTACTTAAGGTTCTTATGCTTCTGTTTCCTCATCTTTAAAATGGGAATAATTAGAACAGCACCTACACTGGGGTTGTTACGAAGATGAAACGGGTTTATCTACTGAAGCAGATTTAAGCATACAGATGTAGAGCCCTTTTCCTGCATCGGCATTCTTCAGCCTTCAGGATGAAGACATTCGACACCATGGAAAATGGGGAATCATAAAGAAGCAGAGGATGCCAGGAAGTTCGTAGACCAGCCGCTTAGAACACACAGCCCGAGAAACCAAAACCTCAGTGTAGAATCCAGTGTATGAACTGATGCTTGGTACACACACATGGAGTCATTCGGGAGGAATGGCGCATTTGGCCTTATCCGTGTCTCAGGAATGCCCTAACGAGGGTGTAAGCGCGTTGGTGTTCCTTGGTGCATGAAAGAAAAGAAAATACAGCGAATGCAGAGTCAGTCCTAAAGGAGAGAGAACAGCAGCCAGTAAGTGAACACGGTCAAACTTTGCTTTTCTCTAGTCTGAGGGGTAAGATTCAGGTGACATTGACTGTTATGGGTTGCATGTTGCAAAGGAGTTTATCGGGCTCTAGAAATCATAGAATGCCAGGTTTTTATAGAATTGCCTCGAATCAGTTAGTGTTTCATTGAACAAAGCACACACAGCCTCTCATCAAGTT
>SJYB01004885.1:122767-139038 GCA_006408585.1 Antidorcas marsupialis
CCAGGAGAAGGGATAGGCTACCCACTCCAGTATTCTTGGGCTTCCCTTGTGGCTCAGCTGGTAAAGAACCCGCCTGCAATGTGGGAGACCTGGGTTCGATCCCTGGGTTGGGAAGGTCCCCTGGAGAAGGGAGAGGCGCCCCGCTCCAGTTCTGGTCTGGAGAATTCCCTGGGGTCGCAAAGAGTCGGACACGCCTGAGCGAGCTTCACTTTCACTTCCTGGCCCAGCGACCCCTGTGGCTTCCTTCCACGCATCCAGTTGAAGGGAAGTAAAGACAAGCTGCTTACTGTTCACAGAGGAGCCAGAACTGTGAAAGAACAAGAACTTATTTTTATTAAGAGAAATAACTGAGAAAGTACAAATGTGAATACTTTGGAGAAACAGTATGGAGTCTGTGCCTGGAGATCAGGGTGTAAGGCCGTCTCCTGGGAGAGACCTCTATTTACGGTAGGTCCCAAGGAAGAGGTGCTTGAAACAGGGAACAGCAGTTATTAGCTATTATTATCATCTTTTATGATAAGGGCTTCCCTGGTGGCTCAGACAGTAAAGAATTTGCCTGCAATGTGGGAGACCTGGGTTCGATTCCTGGGTCAGGAAGATCCCCTGGAGAAGGGGATGGAGCCCACTCCAGTATTCTTGCCTGGAGAATGCTATGGACAGAGGAGCCTGGCAGCTACGGTCCCTGCAGTTGCAAAGAGTCGGACACGCCTGCGTGACTAGCACTTTCACTCTCAAGCTTTCATCATCGTTTATAAAATATGCCTTAAAAACAGTACTATCCAAAGAGTGAAGCAGTGAGTCCTCTTTCAAGGGACATGCCGAGGGGTCCCATCCACAGACCAATAGTAGGGATGTTACAGGGGAGATCTGGGGGAAGTTGGGTGATGGCAAGGGTCTCAAGAACCCAGCCCCTGCACTGAGGATCTACTGGTGCTTTCTGGTTCCACTCGCTGGGCTAAGACACTGCCTTCCCTTATTACACTATGCCCAAAGGAAGGAAATATTACTTGTCCAGTTTATATTTGAAGAAGTGGAGGCTCCAAGGCTGGGCCAGTATTGCATATGACCCACAAGCACCCTGATGCATGATCTTCCAACCTGAGCTTCTCAACTAGAACGTCCAGTGTGTAAATAGCCGGGAATACAAGGCTGAGTTTAGCTATTATGAGGCCATTGGCTCAGAAGGTTAAGTGTCTGTCTACAATGCGGGAGACCGGAGTTTGATCCCTGGGTTGGGAAGATCCCCTGGAGAAGGAAATGGCAATACACTCTAGGACTATTGCCTGGAAAATCCCACGGACAGAGGACCCTGGTAGGCTACCATCCATAGGGTCGCAAAGAGTCAGACACGACTGTGTGACTGAACTGAACTAGCATCAGAAATGTCAGAGCTTCCAGGAAGGCAGGCAGTGATGTAAACCACCCCCTTGCTCCTCAATTTACAGATAAGGAAACTGAGGCCCAGGGAGGGTCCTGGGTGTGTCCTGCTTATATATTTATATTCGGATGCTCTGACACCAAGAACAGCTTTCTCCCTCCCTCTGCCTTCATCAAACAGGCCTGCCCTGGCTCGAAACACTGGGAGCCCCGCACCTCTCACAGAGCCGCTTTCAGAGCTGATTCAGAGGGCACACGAGTGAATCAGTCTCTTCACTTTATTGATAATTTTGACTTTGATTCAAAACTGCACGACTGAGTCTCTGCTTGATACTCCAGACTCAACTCTGAATGACTCACAGTTAATTTGCAAGAATTAAATCAGCGCACAAAGAATGCATATTGCCACCTTTGCAGGGTTTGGAAAGATCTTTTGTTCCCCAATTGCTTTAAAATTTCCAAAGAAGGGTTACCAAAGATCTGCTGAGCAATGTCAGCATCAATGAGGTAGGGCATACCTGCCTGGGAAACTCCACAGGAGAGTCCAGCAGTCCCTGATGGGCGCCTTCTGTAACACGGGCCACAAGTCAGGCACACTAGCTACCACCCAAGAGGGAAGCTGCCTTCTGAGAAGAGGCTGCCAATCTGGGGTGGCATTCCTCAGCACCCCACCTCCATCCACTCACCCCAGACCCCAGCTCATCACCAGCATGAGTGGAGGGGATGTGGGAAAAGGTGATTATGGAAAAGCTGTGGCTTCTCTGCTCTGGCTTACTTCCCATCAGCCGATTGTAAATTATTCCCGCGTCCCAGGGGAGGGTGGGGTCACAAGGGGGAAAGAACCTGGGGCAGAACCAGTTTTATGCTTACCTGAATGAGAAATGAACTTTTATCTGTTAAGTCATTAAAATGTGGAGATTGTTTCTTTTTTGGTTATTACAACTAGCAAACCCTCACTGAGCTGCCCAAATTGAATTGCACTGAAATGTAAATATATAAACACAGGATTTATCCCAGTACCTGGCACACGAGAGGCTCTCAAGAAATGTTCACTAGGTGAAGGCAGAAATGAATCTAAAATATAAAATTTCATGATGTACTTTGTCAAAAGGAGGCTAGGAAATGCTCACAAATAGCTCAGGATGTCAAAGGTGTTTAATTCCCAGGTAACTCAGCTGGTAAAGAATCTGCCTGCGATTCAGGAGACCCTGGTTCAACTCCTGTCTTGGGAAGATCGCCTCAAGAAGGGATAGACTACCCACTCCAGTATTCATGGACTTCCCTGGTGGCTCAGATGATAAAGAATTTGCCCCCCAATGCGGGAGACCTGGGTTCGATCCCTCGGTTGGGAAGATTCTTTGGAGAAGGGCATGGCAACCCACTCCACTATTCTTGCCTGGAGAATCCCCAGGGACAGAGGAGCCTGGTGGGCTACAGTTCACGCGGTCGCGAAGAGTCAGACACAACTGAGCGACTAAGCACACGGCAGTCAGAGGTGCTTTAACGCACCTGTTGAGCCCTGGTTCTCCAGCTGCACAAGAAGTGCAGGCAGGAATGAACTGTAGTTTACATAGGAAAGGGAGCTGCACCGTGGAGTGGATTTCTGAGTCAAAAGAGATCAGCTTCATGCCTGGAGAGCACCAAACACAGACTAAGGAGCCTTTCTAATAGGGTGACTGGAGGCTTCTTGGCTGGCTCTCGGGTATACTGCAGAGCCTTGGGCAGACACAGCGTCCCAGCCCGGAACTAGCTGCTTCCTGGAACCTCAGAGCTGGAGGTGGCTGGGAACCTAGACAGGTCTTCACAGATGCGGAAGCCGCAGCCCGGGGAAGTGGGTAACTCACCCAGGAGCCCTTCGTCATCAGCAGACCCACAGCTCAAGGCAGGAAAGTGTGGATTCAGAGTGGGAATAAGAGAACCAGTTACCTGGATTTAGGGCTTCCCAGATGGCTAGGTGGCAAAGAATCTGCCTGCCAATACAGGAGACATAGGTTTGATCAAGAAGATCTTCTGGGTCAAGAAGATCCCCCGGGGAAGGAAATGGCAATCCACTCCAGTATTCTTGCTTGGGAAATCCCATGGACAGAGGAGCCTGGTGGGCTATAGTCCTTGGGGTCGTAAGGATTTGGACACCACTTAGCAACTAAACAACAACAACCTGGATTACTTAAGGTTCTTATGCTTCTGTTTCCTCATCTTTAAAATGGGAATAATTAGAACAGCACCTACACTGGGGTTGTTACGAAGATGAAACGGGTTTATCTACTGAAGCAGATTTAAGCATACAGATGTAGAGCCCTTTTCCTGCATCGGCATTCTTCAGCCTTCAGGATGAAGACATTCGACACCATGGAAAATGGGGAATCATAAAGAAGCAGAGGATGCCATGAAGTTCTTAGACCGGCCGCTTAGAACACACAGCCCGAGAAACCAAAACCTCAGTGTAGAATCCAGTGTATGAACTGATGCTTGGTACACACACATGGAGTCATTCGGGAGGAATGGCGCATTTGGCCTTATCCGTGTCTCAGGAATGCCCTAACGAGGGTGTAAGCGCGTTGGTGTTCCTTGGTGCATGAAAGAAAAGAAAATACAGCGAATGCAGAGTCAGTCCTAAAGGAGAGAGAACAGCAGCCAGTAAGTGAACACGGTCAAACTTTGCTTTTCTCTAGTCTGAGGGGTAAGATTCAGGTGACATTGACTGTTATGGGTTGCATGTTGCAAAGGAGTTTATCGGGCTCTAGAAATCATAGAATGCCAGGTTTTTATAGAATTGCCTCGAATCAGTTAGTGTTTCATTGAACAAAGCACACACAGCCTCTCATCAAGTTTTCCTGGCCCAACCTTCATGCCAGGGAGGAATTCCTTAATATATCTGCAGCAGATGGTTGCCGACTTCTGCTTGGACGCTCTGTGACGGGGGCCTCAGGGAGCCTCGGGCCGCCCACTGGTTACCAGGCAGCTTTAACTGTTACAGAATTCTCCCCTGAGCAAAGCCAGCAATCTGCTTCCCGGAATGCTGGTCCATTGTTTCTGCATTCATCTTCTGCTGAAACATAATACACGTCTCTGCTCTCTCCCTCTTGATGGTGATGGAGTGGAATTAGACCTTTCCTGGGAAGAATGCTGGCTTTGACATTAACTTAGCTGTTGGATCTCAGATCAGTTGATTAAGCTCTCGTTGTCTTATTTATCTTTAAAGAGGGGCCTTGAATTTTCCGAAGGTTCTTGTGCAAGGTAAAGGAACTAAGCATAATGTCCATAAAATATGGAAGATAGAGCCTGGACCCAAGTATTTATCCAAGAGACGGCAATCAGAATGATCGTTATTTGGGTTCAGCTCTTGGGACCCCAAAGTCTTCTCTAAGTTGAATAATCTCCATTTCCTCCAGCAGCTCCCACCTGACCTGATGGCCAGCTCCCACGCCATTCTGTTTGCCTCTCTTTCAAGGCTTATGTCTCCTTCCCACATTGGTCTTCATCCTGGAGAGACTGCAATGCCGAGAGACTCAAGGAAGAAGAGCTGCACTGGCTCCTGGAGGAGGAGTCAGAGGGCTATGCATAACTTGGGGCAGCTGGGCCATTCTTGGTGGGAGGAGGTCTTTGGGGTGCAAGGCCCCTGGAGAAAGTCAGGGTCAAGACCTGGAGCTCAGAGGTGGCTCCTCCAGGCCTGTAGTATATGCAGGGAGAGGGAGCTAAAGAGGGAGAGTCAAGCTTTTCTCCCAGAGCTTTCAAGCCTTCTCCAAGGAAAAGGAAGCCAGCTGGGATTCAGTGGAGATACTCTGATTACTCAGCCATAAAAAGAATGAAATACGCCATTTGCAGCAACATGGGCGGACCTGGCAATTATCGTACTGAGTGAAGGAAGTCAGACAGAGACAGATATCAAGATCACTTATCTGTGGAATCTGAACAATAATACAAATAAATCTATATACAACACAGACACAGAAAGCAAACTGATGGTTACCAAAAGGGGGGAGCAGATGAATTGGGAGGATGGGGTTAACAGATACGAACGACTATACCTAACATAGACACCCACAAGGATTACTGCATAGCACAGGGAACTATATCCGGTGTCTTACAACAGCCTGTAACGGAAAATAATCTGGAAAAAAAATGGATTTAACTGAATCACTTTGCTGTACCCCTGAAACTAACACAATATTGTAAATCAACTATATATTTTTTTAAAAATACCAAAAATGAGGTGCAAGAAGGATCCTCTTGCTATATTCTATTTATCACCCTCGATTTGGGCACCACAGGGTCATGAAAATGGTTTAAATTTGTGCCCCCCTTTTGTATCCATACATGCTGAGGATGCTGCTCAGTGACTAAGCTTGTGGCCAACTGACACCTTAAATTTTTTTTCAAAAGAACCACTTTAAGCAAGTTTTCCTTGTCCTGAATATGAATTACTGATTTTGAAGATCAAGTGGGGAAATTTGTAAGAAACTAGCGTAGTGCCTAGCCAGTTGTAAGCACTAAATAAACGATACTATTTTTTAGTAATATTAGTATAAGACAATATTGCTAATTAATATTGTTAATAAATAGTACCAATAATATCCGTATTAGCCTTGTTAGGTTTAATTTTCCAGATTTCAGCAATTTAGACTGTTTAGCCTGTTGAACTGTCTATCACATCTGCTACACACACACAGAGCTTTCCAGCCTCAAGCTGGACACATGTAGCACGTGGGATTTTCCCTGACCAACGATAGAATCCATGTCCCCTGCATTGAAAGTGCAGAAACTTAACCACCAGGGAAGGGCTAGACACATTTTTAACCAGTGTGCATTCTGAGTCTATCCCAGAAATTATCATAGTGACAGAATCTGATAGACCCTGGTANACACATGTAGCATGTGGGATTTTCCCTGACCAACGATAGAATCCATGTCCCCTGCATTGAAAGTGCAGAAACTTAACCACCAGGGAAGGGCTAGACACATTTTTAACCAATGTGCATTCTGAGTCTATCCCAGAAATTATCATAGTGACAGAATCTGATAGACCCTGGTACACAGAGTGTTCGCTCACTTGAAGGAATTTTGTCACTAACTTTCCTCTTCTATTCCAGAAAAATATTTCTCTTCAACATCCAAAATTTTAAAGAACATTTTCCCACTGGCATTAGCATTACCCTGTCTATTATATAAATTTAAACTGCAAATATCTGTGGAGGAACCACATATGAATCCCTTTAAACCCAGTGAACAGGAGTATCCTGGGCTGTGCAGAAAAGGCAGAAGCAGGAGGCTAAGAGGAGACAAGCCGGTGAAGAAAGGGGCAGCTAAGTAGACCACAGGCTCCATTCACATCCCACGTTTGTCCTGGAAAGACCTTCCATAAATCTTACACACAGAGTGTGGTGGGTCAAACAGTGGCCCCTGCAAAGGATATTGTCATGTCCTGATCAAGTTGTAGTTGTGACCTTATTTGGGAAAAAAGTTCTTCGCAGGTATAAATAAGTCAAGGGTCCTGAGAGGAGCTCCTCCAGGATTATCCAGGTGGGCCTAAATCCAGTGACACTCATCCTTATAAGAGACGAGCAGAGAGAGATTTGAGACAGGGGAGGAGGAGGTCACGTGAAGACAGAGCAGAGGTTGGAGAGACACAGCTGAGGAACGCCAGGGGCCAGCAGCAGCTGGAAGAGGCCAGGAAGGACTCTCCTCCTGAACCTGCAGAGGACTCCTTGAGTTCGGACTCCGGCCTCCAGAACTGTGAGAGAACACATTTCTGATGGCTGTGCTTCTAGTCACCAAGCTTGTGATAACCGCTACAGCAGCTGCGGGTAACCAACACAGGGGGTACTTTCCTTCCCTGAGGAGTCCCTCTCAGAGTCTGCAGGACCACCTCACTTCCTGGAGGAGTGAACCACGGCCTAGCTCTCAGCGTCTCAAAACCACGAGGAAGTAGCACGTGAGGCTTAATGTTAATTGGAAAAACTCAAACAGGCGGTTAAGGAATTACCTGTCAGAAGTCAGATGATAACATCTCGGTGAGCAAGTGGCATCCTGAGTTCAGAACCACCACGGCGGCCTGACAGGCTCTGAGGAGTCGCTGACAGGTCTGGCCTGAGGCGGGGGCATGCTGCCTGGGGGACTGGCGGGGCCATCAGGCTCCTGGCAGGCGGGAAGGGGCCGCGCTGCAGGCCCCTGGTGTGACGGAGTCATCCTGGGTCTGCAGAGTTCGCGTCCATTCCTGAAACGGGAAAAAAAAGAAAGTTGCAGCTGTTACTGCTGAAGGCTATGTTCATGCCTGTGGCACCTGTGAGTTTTTTAAAAAAGTGAACTCCCCCAAGTAGAGGCCCATTTTCAACAGGGCCATAAATTGTTGTTGGTCATTCAGTCCTGTGTAACTCTTTGCCACCCCATGGACTGTAGCTCACCCGGCTCCCTGTGCATGGGATTTCCCAGACTGGAGTGGGCTGCGGTTCTTTCCCCAGGGGATCTTCCCAACCCAGGGATCGAACCCAAGTCTCCTGCACTGGCAGGAGCATTCTTTACCACTGAGCCACCAGGGAAGTCAGGGCTGTAAATATGCACAACAACTCAAAGAAGCTGCCATTCTGAGCCTCGGGTGATTGTTCCTTTGTTAGTCAGGATAGTCTGGGTTGCTCTGTGGTGGCTGACAACCCCCAAATCTCAGTAGCGTAAAACAATAAAGGTTGTAATGGGGTGAGTTGTGTCCCTCCCCTCCCCCAGGTCTCAATCTCTTAGAATGTGACCATGTTCAGAGAGAGGGTCTTCAAGAGGTAACTAAATTAAACTGAGGTCACTCGAGTGGGTTCTAATCCAGTAGGATGGGGCTTCTTAAGAGAAGAGAACATTTGGACACACAAACACACAGGGAGAAGAGGATATGAAGGTCAAAAGGGAAGATGGTCTAGAAGCCAAGGAGGGAGGCTCGGGACAGCTTCCTCCCTCACAGCCTCAGGAGGAACCACCAAGCCGGGGCTGTGTGCTGGCGCTTCCAACCTGCAGCGCCATGAGCAAGCACCTGTGGTTGAGCCAGCCAACCTGCTGCTTTGTTATGTCAGCCCTAGCAAGCTCACCCCAAGGGTCATAGCCTGCTACGCTAAGTACCCAGGGGTAAGAAGGCTGTGCTAAGGATGGTCACTTAGGAACCCTGGCTCATAGCACAGCCACCATCTGGAATGTCACCAGTTGTTGGGTTGGAAAGAAAGAGTTCAGGAGGGTTGGTCACTGATCGTTAAATGTACCTGCTCAAAAAGGCACACATCACTTCTGCTCAGGACTCTCTGACTGGAAGAGTCACGTGGCCCTATGTAACCAACAAAGGGAGTTAAGAAGTACAGTCCTGGGTGTGCTGGGAACGTGGCATTACAGGTTCTAGTCCAAATGCAGAAGTGTGCCTCCCATAAGAGTCCTACTGAGGACCCTCAGTATTTTGGGCTCCAAAATCACTGCAGATGGTGACTGCTGCCATGAAATTAAAAGATGCTTACTCCTTGGAAGAAAAGCTATGACCAACCTAGATAGCATATTCAAAAGCAGGGATGCTACTTTGCCAACAAAGGTCTGGCTAGTCAAAGCTATGGTTTTTCCAGTAGTCATGTATGAATGTGAGAGTTAGACTATAAAGAAAGCTGAGCGCCGAAGAATTGGTGCTTTTGAACTGTGATGATGGAGAAGACTCTTGAGAGTCCCTTGGACTGCAAGGAGATCCAACCAGTTCATCTTAAAGGAGATCAGTCTTGGGTGTTCTTTGGAAGGACTGATGCTAAAGCTGAAACTCCAATACTCTGGCTACCTGATTCGAAGAAGTGACTCATTTGAAGAGACCCTGATGCTGGAAAAGATTGAAGGCGGGAGGAGAAGGGGATGATAGAGGATGAGATGGCTGGATGGCATCACTGACTCAATGGACATGAGTTTGCATAAGCTCCGGGAGTTGGTGATAGACAGGGAAGCCCAGCATGCTGTGGTCCGTGGGGTCTGAAAGAGTCAGATACGACTGAGTGACTGAACTAACTGAACTGACGACCCTCAGAGTGGGCAATGAACACATTCAGTTAACAAATTCCTCAAAAAAGAAAGAAGGAATGCTTTGCTTTACTCTCCTTTTGATGTCCCTAAAATACTCAGAGCCTGCATTTCCCGCAACTAACTTCTAAACTGTTTCTCTAGCTGACATCCACATCCCCTGAGTTTTCTGAAAATTATATCTTCTCATTTTGATGACAGTCTATAAAGATAATATGAATACAATGTATTTCTTCTAGATAGAGCGTCATCTAACTCTTTGCATAAAGGGCCAGACAGTAAACATTTGAGGCTTTGGGGGTTGTGTGGTTTCTATTGCCGCTGCCCAACTCAGCACCAGAGTGCAAAAGCAGACGCAGACACACAGATGACACGATGGACTAGCAGTGCGCACAATCACACTTTAGTTACAAAATCTGGCAGCAAGCAGGCTTCAGTCCATGAGTCATGGTTTGTTGATCCCTGATTTATGTAATTTTAGTGGCAGTNCTGAGATAGACTATATCTGACTTGGAAAACAAATTGCAACAAATTTAAAAGAGCTGAAATTACACAAAATGTTTTCTCCAATCACAATAAATCAAACTAGAAATGAATGATAGAAAGATAAAAAGAAAATATTTAAACACTTGGGAGCTAAAAATGTAGTTCTAAATAACTCATGGATCAAAGAAGTCTCAGGGGAAATAAAATATTGAACTGAATGTAACTGAATGTAATTCATGAAACAAAGCTAAAGTGCATATATTAGAAAAGAAAACACTTTAAGTCAATAATTGAGATGCTACCTCAATAGCTTAGAAAAATAGGGGTCTAATTAACCAAAGCAAGCAGAAGGAAATATTAAAAGTGTAGAAATTAATGGAACTTAAAATTAACTACAAAATAAAATAAATAGCTGTTTTTTAAAAGATCAATAAAATCGACATACATCTAGCAAGACTGAAAAAGAAACAAGACAAATTACCAAAATCAAGAATGAAGGGGATATCACTACAGACGGCAGGTATCATGAGGATAATATGGTAACACTACAAATAACGCTACAAAAAATTTGACAACTCATATGAAATAGGCCACTTTCTTTTTTTTTTTAAATGTCTACACTTAAAAAATTTTTTTAATTGGAGGCTAATTACTTTACAATATTGTGGTGGTTTTTGCCATATGTTCACATGAATCAGCCATAGGTGAACATGTGTTCCCCATCCTCAACTTCCCTTCCGCCTCCCTCCCCATCCCATCCCTCAGGGTCATCTACTTTCTTAAAAACACAAACTACCATAACTCACACAATATGGATTGGAGAATTTGAATAGCCCTGAAACAATCAAGGTTGCTACTGCTGCTACTGTTGCTAAGTCGCTTCAGTCGCGTCCGACTCTGTGCGACCCCATAGACGGCAGCCCACCAGGCTCCCCCATCCCTGGGATTCTCCAAGCAATAACACTGGAGTGGGTTGTCATCTCCTTCTCCAATGCATGAAAGTGAAAAGTGAAAGTGAAGTCGCTCAGTTTTGTCCGACTCTTCCATCCGTGGGATTTTCCAGGCAAGAGTACTGGAAAGCACTCTTAGCATCGGTAATTTAAAAATTTCCAGGAAAACAAATTTTTAGGCCCAGATCGTTATACTGGATAATGTTATGTAATGAATCTTATTTATTCTATTAAATGTTTAATTAAAGTTAACAGTAATTCTATACATTATTTTCCAGATAATAGAATGGTAGGAAAAACGTCCCATTTTATGAACAAAACCACAAAAGGACAGTTCAAACAAACAAAAAGCAGAAAGAAAAAAGAGAGGAAGAAAGAAAAAGAAAACTATAGACCAATATCCTTTAGAATACAGATGCAAAAAATCCATAACAAAACAATGGCAAAATAGAATTCAGCAATATATAGAAAGAATTAAACATCATGACAAAGTGGGGTTTATTTGAATAATAAAAAGCTCGTTCAATATTTGAAAATTAACCAATGCACCATATTAATATCTACAGAAGAAAAATCACATGATCATATCAAAGGAAGCAGAATAAGGTTATTGTGAAGATGAATGTGTCTATGTCAAGCACCTTAGTACCATGCCTAATATACACTGTAGATACTATTTCATGATTATGATAGCCAAACTATAACTATCTTCTTATTTTATTTGTGTACAGCTAGAGGTAATTTTGATGTCAAAAATCTATGTTCTCCCATTTGGGTATTAGAGGACAAACTTGTATAAAGTCATGGAAGGGAGCCCTGAAGGTTGAAAGAAAGGTGGCAAGAGGTTGTTTCTCTTGCTCTCAGGACATGGTAACAGTGCATTCTGCTGACACAATACAGTATTACGTGGAGGATTAAAATTAGCTGATCTTAAATTTTTAGAGTCGAATACTGGTGATATACTCCAGTACTTCAAATGACAGATAAAAAGGTGAGGTGATAGGGCCTTTTCTTTCAGTTCATAAGCCTTAGGATGGCAGCTGACTGATATGGGCAGGCAGTCATTTGTGGCTTATTGAATCTCCATAAGCATATTCTTCTATGATTAAAGGTCAACTTACAAAACACAGCTCTGTAATTGGAAATTATTAACCACAATGAAAAATAAAAGAGGATCCATAATAGCAAAAGTGATGAAATTAGAGCTAAGTCAACACTTTCCTAGAATTCGTTCTGTGATGATGCTGAATTTTACGTGTCTGAAATAAATAAATGAACAGGAAACATGTTAACATAATAATAAAAGTTTGATAATAATTTATTTCACCCTAAAGATTTCTAGGAACCTATAGGTGGTGGACCTAACAGAAGCTGAAGATATTAAGAAGAGGTGGCAAGAATACACAGAACTATACAAAAAAGTCTTCATGACCCAGATAATGATAATGGTGTGATCACTCACCTAGAGCCAGACATCCTGGAATGTGAACTCAAGTGGGCCTTAGGAAGCATCACTATGAACAAAGCTAGTGGAGGTGATGGAATTCCAGTGGAGCTATTTCAAATCCTAAAAGATGATGCTGTGAAAGTGCTACACTCAATATGCCAGGAAATTTGGGAAACTCAGCAATGGCCATAGGACTGGAAAAGGTCAGTTTTCATTCTAATCCCAAAGAAAAGCAATGCCAAAGAAGGTTCTAACTACTGCACAATTGCACTCATCTCATATGTTGGTAAAGTAATGCTCAAAATTCTCCAAGCCAGGCTTCAGCAATATGTGAACCGTGAACCTCCAGATGTTCAAGCTGGCTTTAGAAAAGGCAGAGGAACCAGAGATCACATTGCCAACATCCACTGGATCATGAAAAAAGCAAGAGAGTTCCAGAAAAACATCTATTTCTGCTTTATTGACTATGCCAAAGCCTTTCCACATAATAAACTGTGGAAAATTCTGAACGAGATGAGAATACCAGACCATCTGACCTGCCTCTTGAGAAACCTGTATGCAGGTCAGGACACAACATGTTAGAACTGGACATGGAACAGGAGACTGGTTCCAAATAGGAAAAGGAGTACATCAAGGCTGCATATTGTCAGCCTTGTTTAACCTGCTTATTTAACTTATATGCAGAGTACTTCATGGGAAACACTGGGCTGGATGAAGCACAAGTTGGAATCAAGACTGCTGGGAGAAATATCAATAACCTCAGATATGCAGATGACACCACCCTTATGGCAGAAAGCAAAGAACAACTAAAGATCCTCTTGACGAAAGTGAAAAAGGAGAGTGAAAAAGTTGGATTAAAGCTCAACATTCAGAAAACTAAGATCATGACATCTGTTCCCATCCCTTCATGGCAAATAGATGGTGAAACAGTGCAGACAGTGGCAAACTTTATTTTTTTGTGCTCTAAAATCACTGCAGATGGTGACTGCTGCTGCTAAGTCACTTCAGTCACGTCTGACTCTGCGCGATCCCATAGACGGCAGCCCACCAGGCTCCCTCATCCCTGGATTCTCCAGGCAAAAACACTGGAGTGGGTTGCCATTTCCTTCTCCAATGCATGGAAGTGAAAAGTGAAAGTGAAGTTGCTCAGTCACGTCTAACTCTTAGCGACCTCATGGATTGTAGCCTACCAGGCTCCTCTGTCCATGGGATTTTCCAGGCAAGAGTACTGGAGTGGGGTGCCATTGCCTTCTCTGGATGGCGACTGCAGCCAGGAAATTAAAAGATGCTTACTCCTTGGAAGGAAAGTTATGACCAACCTAGACAGCATATAAAAAGCAGAGACATTACTTTGCCAACTAAGGTCTGTCTAGTCAAGGTTATGGTTTTTCCAGTAGTCATGTGTGGGTGTGAGAGTTGGACCATAAATAAAGCTGAGCACGGAAGAATTGATGCTTTTGAACTGCTGTGTTGGAGAAGACTCTTGGGAGTCCCTTGGACTGCAAGAAGATCCAACCAGTCCATCCTAAAGGAGAGTGGTCCTGGGTGTTCATTGAAGGACTGACGTTGAAGCTGAAACTCCAATACTTTGGCCACCTGATGCGAAGAGCCAACTCATTTGAAAAGACCCTGATATTGGGAAAGCTTGAAGGCAAGAGCAGAATGCAAAGACAGAGGATGAGATGGTTGGATGGCATCACCGACTCAATGGACATAAGTTTAAGTAAACTCTGGGAGTTGGTGATGGACAGGCAGGCCTGGCGTGCTGCGGTTCAAGGGGTTGCAAAGAGTTGGACATGACTTAACGACTGAACTGAACTGACAGGTAGTGGAGTAATCAGATAAAAATCAAATGACAGAAAATGGAATCTTATCATTTTGATAGTCTCCATTTGGCAGCAATCCTTAATCATCTGCCAGTTATCATATTGTTTAGGTCTTCAAACTACATATTCAATCACAGACATTTTCATTACAATGGATCAAATTCACATTTTCTTTTGCTCTTAAATTTCTTTTGAAATGAAGATAGTATAAATATTTTGTTATCTCCATTTTCTGAAGTCAACTATTTGTTTGTTTTAAGGAACAAACGTTAAGAATTGATGAAATAAGTAGTTTAATCTGCCACGGTTTCCATTTGTTTAATCTGTGACCAAGTTTTTTTTACCTGTCATTTAAGAACCATTTGGGCTTAAGACAGCCCAAGACACTCTTTGGGCTCTCAGTTTTGTTAAGGAAATAAGTTAGAATCAGTCTGGATGAGAACAATCTCCAGATTTTATGACAGTAACGCCCCTTACTATTGGATACAGCTATATTTTTTGCACTGGCATTAGGAGATAAAGTAATGTGCTTCATAAGTTAAAGAACTAATGCTGCATTAAGTAAGAAAGTCTAATACAAAAACAACTGTGGAACTAACAATACTTTATTCATCTGTCACTGTTCCTGTAAGTTAGACAAGAAATTTTCCATTGACATTTCTACAGCTTCCTACCTGCATTATTTCTGAGAACAAGTTTAATTGCATAATAGAAGTAGAATAGTTTTTCAATATACCAATGACTGAAATAATACTAAAGTCAACTGATTAAAATATATCATCCTGACTGTTCAGATTAACAAAAGAAGTATTTGAAATGGATCCTTAAATAGAGGATATTATTTCATTGATTTCTTCAAGCTTTTCTTCCTGATTCAGCTACTAAGTGTATGGAACTGACTCTGAAGGATCCCATTTTCATGAAAATTTTGACTTCCTACCAGCCATGTACCCTTGCTTTGGCAATGAATTCTCATTTAGCAAGGAAGTCTTTATATATGTTTGGCCTTTTCTCTCTCCCATAAATAATTACCAATTATAGGGAGATTTGAATCTAACTGGATACATTCATTCTTATTCCTCTAGTATAGCAAAAGGCATGGCTGCATAGACTCACCAGAACAAGTAACATGATAATCAGTTAATGACCTTGTTTTAAAAGGGTACATTCAGTTCATCTGAATAATAGTTCTGATCCTGGTAGCCTGAAAGAAGCGCAGTTTAAAATTCTCAAGGCTAAATTTGAACCCTTAGTTTATAATTCCTATAATCATTCTTTGGATTATTTGACATATTTTAATTTGTAAATTAAAATATGTCTTTTCATTATAGGGGACTGGAATGCAAAAGTAGGAAGTCAAGAAACACCTGGAGTAACAGGCAAATTTGGCCTTGGAATATGGAATGAAGCAGGGCAACGGCTAATAGAGTTTTGCCAAGAGAATGCACTGGTCATAGCAAACACCCACTTCCAACAACACAAGAGAAGATCTACAAATGGACCTCACCAGATGGTCAACACAGAAATCAGATTGATTATATTCTTTGCAGCCAAAGATGGAGAAGCTCTATACAGTCAACAAAAACAAGACCAGGAGCTGACTGTGGCTCAGATCNGCCAAGAGAATGCACTGGTCATAGCAAACACCCACTTCCAACAACACAAGAGAAGATCTACAAATGGACCTCACCAGATGGTCAACGCCGAAATCAGACTGATTATATTCTTTGCAGCCAAAGATGGAGAAGCTCTATACAGTCAACAAAAACAAGACCAGGAGCTGACTGTGGCTCAGATCATGAACTCCTTATTGCCAAATTCAGACTTAAATTGAAGAAAGTAGGGAAAACCACTAGACCATTCAGGTATGACCTAAATGACATAAATCCCTTACGATTATACAGTGGAAGTGAGAAATAGATTTAAGGGACTAGATCTAATAGATAGAGTGCATGATGAACTATAGACTGAGGTTTGTGACATTGTACAGGAGACAGGGATCAAGACCATCCCAACGGAAAAGAAATGCAAAAAAGCAAAATGGCTGTCTGGGGAGGTCTTACAAATAGCTGTGAAAAGAAGAGAAGCGAAAAGCAAAGGAGGAAAAGATATAAGCATTTGAATGCAGAGTTCCAAAGAATAGCAAGAAGAGATAAGAAAGCCTTC